>JASPKZ010000779.1:0-94443 GCA_030220185.1 Diploptera punctata
ATATTTAAATACCTCAGAATTTGAAATACAGTCCAATTCTTTTTAATTTGATCACTTAGAATCAACATTGAAAAATTTTCGCCATTATGTGTAGTAATGGTAATATTTAGTGATTTTCTAATTTACTACTTAACTCATGCCCCAAATGGGAGCCATTTCATTGATTTTTATTTAAACCAATCACAGTCTTTTTGACCTCAATTTTATCACTTTAAATGAAGCTCCTCCTTTTTTAATATTCTGAATAGGTCAGACCATTGCCCGCTCCTGGAATTTCCTTCCTCAAGATATCAGGGGTTGCCGCACACTTGGCACTTTTAAGTCACACTAATACAGTTATCTATTGTCTAATAATTAATTTTTCTCTATTTATTAAATTTATACTATGTCATTAATATTTTTTCTCGTATTTTATATATATTTTACATATTGTACATTTAATTCGTTAAATCTAGAGTAAATGAAAATAGATTATAAATATTAATTCTATTGTATTTATAACATGTAATCGGTTATGTTTATTGTAATTTAGATGTAAGAATATTTTTTGTATTTTTTAAAACCTGATTGAGTGGCAGACAAGACCTTAAGACCTTAACTCTGCAAGGTAAAAATAAAGCTATATTATTATTATTATTATTATTATTATTATTATTATTATTATTATTATTATTATTATTTATTATTAGTATTATTATTATTTATTATTATTATTATTTTGCAGTGACTGACTCTCTAAGAAATATGTTGAATATAACAATTTATATATTAAGATGTAAGAATTCTTGAATGCATATAGCTATCAGATTGTACATATAGTGCACGAATGTAATCACATAGTGCTTGCGGGAGATAATATAAAAACATTTGTAGCAATTGATTATACCACAAAACATTTCCCAGGAATTCACGTTCCAGGATAATATAATTGACATCTTTACATCATAGGACATTAGAAATTAATAACCTATAATGTTGGTTCATTTTTTCTCCACTGGGGTGCATTCTTACAATATTGCGATCCTTTGACAATAAATAATATGATCTGGTTGCAGTGTTGAACAAGTGAAACATAACAAACATTTCTCATTTGTTTTCAAACCTCGCCGTTTACATTACATATATAAATATTTTAATGTATCTATATTTAAATAATGATTTGTGAGTAAACAGCTTAATTTTATTTGTTAAATAGTCCTAACAAGTGCCACACTTGATTTCCAAAATCTCTACATAAATTGGAAATCACTCGTGACATTACTTATGACTATTTAACTCATGCCCCAAATGGGAGTCAATGACCAATCACATTTCAATGATTTTCTATTTACAACCAATCACAATCGTGTTTCGTCTCGAATTTATCAACCAAAGTTTATCATATTAAAGAAAGCACCTCCTTTTTAACATTTTGAATAGGTCATAGCATTATTTTGCAGTGACTGACTCTCTAAGAATATCAGGCTACCAGATTGTATATATAGTTCATTAATGTCAGCAGATAGCGGATGCGTGAAATACCTATAATGTTGGTTATAAATTTCTCCACTAGGGTGCATTCTTACAACATTGTGATCCTTTGGCAATAAATAATATGATCTGGTTGCAGTGATGAACAAAAGAAGCAAATGAAGCGTACCAATCGTTTCTCATTTGTTTTCAAACATCGCCGTTTACATTAAATATATAAATATTTTAAAATGGCTATAGTTAAATAATGATTTGTGAGTAAACAGCTTAATTTTATTCGTTAAATAATCATAATAAATGCCACTCTTGATTTCCAAATTCTCTAGATAAATTTACTCCTCACTTCGTGAGTCGTGAATGTATCGATAATTTGGAAATCACTCGTGGCATTACTCATGATAAGATGCCTACTAAGGTGTAAGGCGATTGGACTAAGTTAAATTAAAATTGTAATGGATTTTTCAACAAAGCGAACATGATATCTAGGAATATGATGGTCACATTTTTATGGGACTATTTAGGCTTAAATTTCCTGATATTCCTCTTATTAGCTAGGAAAATCCCCTAATAACAAGCTCATACAGAAAATTAGCCCCGATCGCTGGACGAACCACTTCGTCTGAGACGATGACGTTATCCTTAAGTCCACAGCAGTGGACTATCGCCGATGTTTATAATCTCTCTATTCCCAGAAAAAGTTAATAAACATCAAAACATCTCAACAATATTTCATTTTAACACACTTCCGTCTGTCGCCTTATAGGTACTTTTATATGTCACGTACCACCCGGAATCTTACTGTGACACCACCTATCGGAGTGAGGGATTTTAACTATGGATCACATACATACTTTTCTGACCACACAAGGATATTGAAGCCTCCTTGAATGAGTGATCAGCTCAATGTCAGGGCCTCCTCCAAGACAACACAAACATTCATACTAAACTTAGCGAATATGATAATGATCATGATCACCAGATGATGTTCGGGGAGCACTTGGGCCTTAAAGTTTTCTGGCATTTGTCTTATAGGTGAGAAAAACACCAGAAAAAATTCACCCAGGAAACTTATCCCGACCGGATATCAAACCCGGGCCCAATGCGTACGAGGCAGCGACCCTTCCTCGAGACCACAGCGGTGAA
Organism: Diploptera punctata; assembly: GCA_030220185.1. Classification (NCBI taxonomy): domain Eukaryota; kingdom Metazoa; phylum Arthropoda; class Insecta; order Blattodea; family Blaberidae; genus Diploptera; species Diploptera punctata. The sequence continues at coordinate 2,614 of JASPKZ010000779.1, forward strand.
CACATCTCAACATTATAACAAGATTAAATACCTATCTAGTAACCTTAAGTCACTTAATGGATCACTGTGAACGAAAAAAGGTGAAGTGATCCCACTACAGGAATTAGGGTGTCCTAGGGTAATAGGAGGATAAGGCTCCCATCATATTTTAGACAATTGACACGATATGCAACCCGATTACACTGAGCAACAAAAAAATTAACTTTTTTTTTGTCTCAGAAAGAAAAATATGTGATTCTGACAGTATTTTTTCTCCTGAATTCAAATATGATATCGGTTTTTCTCCATTACGCAAGGGTTTCCAAGAGATAGGAATTTATAATTTCAAACACTTTTTAATATTTTCTACATACGTAACTACACAATATTCGAACATTCGGACTCACCTAGAAAATAAGAAATGAAGATTTTCTGCTGTATTTCGCCTCTTTAAGAGTCCAACAATAATCGACCAGCATATTAGAATTCCATTTGCATTGATACTCTTTTCCATAGCTGAAACCTCCTGATGAAAGTGTTCCCCGTTCTCATCGCTCACTGCGAAAATATTTTCCGGGAAGAAATCTAGGTTTATTTAAAAAATAATAATTATTTAAATTCATTAATTGAAATTTAAATAAAAAAACTGTGGGTGATGGAGAAATTCCGAATATATATTTGAAAACAAGGTGAAAAAAACTGCATTAAGTACAACTATTGGAACACATGAGACAAAAATCATGTTAACCAGTGTTATCAGTCATGCGTGACGGCCGCCTTTATCTCCAGAACTAACGCCTGGTGCTCATTTCCATTATAGACTAATTCGATCTCAGAGCCAAGGTACCACCAGAAGGTTTGGACCAGTTTAAAAACCCTAACCCCGCCGGGACTCAACCCTTGAATTTCGACTTGTAGCTTATTGTTTAATTATCTACACTAAGGAGTCGTCCAGATAATCGTGAGTGCCTTAATAAAGACTGGAAAAACAGCTAGAAGAGCCATTCGAAGAGATAAAATAATGCAGGGTATTGTCATTTTAACGTGCTTTTCTAGAATGGATTACCTCAGATCATCAAATTTATTACAGTATAACCGCTCAGTTTAGAAATAACACTGGTCAACATGATTTTTGTCTCATGAGTACCAATAGTTGTACTTAAATGCAGTTTTTTATCGTGTTTTCAAATATGTATTCGGAATTTCTCCATCACCCACAGTTTTTATTATTTCAATTTCAATTAATGGATTTAAATAATTATTTTTTAATAAACTTTTTTCGTCCATTTGTCCATTGTAAAATAAAACCAAATGAGCTAACTCAGGAGATTTTAGCTATGGAAAAGAGATATCAAGGCAAATGGAATCCTAATATGCTGGCCGATTATTGTTGGACCATCAAGAGGGATGCTCCACAGGCGAAATATAGCAGAAAATCGCCATTTCTTACTTTCTAGGTGAGTCCGAATGTTCGAATAGTCTGTGGTTACGAATGTAGAAAACATTAAAGTGTTTGAAATTATAAATTCCTGTCTCTCGGAAACCTTGCGTGATGAAGAAAAACCGATATCATATTTGAATTCAGGAGAAAAAAATACTGTCAGAATCACATATTTTTCTTCCTGAGAAAAAAATATTTCTTTTCTGTTGCTCAGTGTAATCTGGGGAAATACCTAAGTAATGAAACAAACGCCGTAACATGTAAATATGCATAATGTTATTACGCAATCTTCGAATAAAAAAGAGTTCAACAGCTTACAAAAAAGGTCCTCGGGGGGCTATGTCTTTGAGACACTGGAACTGTTATAAAAAGTTGACTGGATCACGTTCAAAATCTGCTACTGGAATTGTAACCCGTTATTCTTAATATTCGTCTAACATCTGCATATATTGAATAATACAAGGCATTGTTAATTGTGTTTCAATTCTCTCGGTCCCTACATATACTGTATTTTTAATTCTGATACATACGTGTACAGTGGTGCTATATTGTTAATTAAAGACAGGCTACATTACCAACTTATTCGAAGATAACGGTTCAGCTTAGAGAAACCCCTAATTACGTATAACGCATAGCGTACAAGATGAGAGTAACATTTTTTTTTATATTTACTTATAATGTACTACTGTAACTTATGTTTGATTCAATAACGGTTCATTAACGCTCTGGGCTCTGCAATTTCCTTACTATATTAAAAGATGTACTAATGACACGACCCGTGTTTTTAATATAAAAGTATTTCCATCTCTTTCGGCCTAGCAGGTGAGTTATCATAAGTAATGCCACGAGTGATTTCCAAATTATCGATAAATTCACGGCTCACCAAGTGAGTAGTGAATTTATCTAGAGAATTTGGAAATCAAGAGTGGCATTTGTTAGGACTATTTAACGAATAAAATTAAGCTGTTTACTCACAAATCATTATTTAACTATAGTTATTTTAAAATATTTATATATTTAATGTAAACGGCGATGTTTGAAAACAAATGAGAAACGATAGGTACGCTTCATCTGCTTCTTTTGTTCATCACTGCAACCAGATCATACTATTTATTGCCAAAGGAACGCAATATTGTAAGAATGCTCTCTAGTGGAGAAAAAATGAAACACATCAAACTGTATATTAATTCATTTCTGATGTCGTATGATGTAAATATGACAATTATATTTTTCTGGATTATTACCTGGGAAAAATACATTTAAGAAAGTGCAAATAGTGGCTTTTTTTTTGGTGGTATAATAAATTGCTACAAATGTGTTTTATATTAACTCCTGCAAGCGCTATGTGTTGACATCTATGCACTATATATACTATCTGTTAGCCGTATTTCTAGCACTCTCAGTCACTGCAAAATAATGGTCAGACCTGTTCAGAATATTAAAAAGGAGGAGCTTTCTTTAATATAATAAATATAACACTGATAAATATTTCGTGAAACACGACTCTGATTGGATGTAAAACAGAAATCATTGAAACGTGATTGGTCATTGACTCCCATTTGGGGCATGAGTTACATAGTCATAAGTATTGCCACGAGTGATTTCGAAATTATCGATAAATTCACGACTCACGAAGTGAGGAGTGAATTTATCTAGAGAATTTGGAAATCAAGAGTGGCATTTGTTAGGACTATTTAATGAATAAAATTAAGCTCTTTACTAAAAAATAATTATTTGAATATAGTTACCGGTGTTTTAAAATATTTATATAGTTAAAGTAAACGGTGATGTTTGAAAACAAATTAGAAATGTGAGGTTACGTATATTCACTGCAACTCGATCATATTACTTATTGCCAAATAGGATCGCAATATTGTAAGAATGCACTCTAGTGGAGAAATAATGAAACACATCAAACTATTATAATCAACATTATAGGTTAATCATTTATATTTTGAATAAACAACTCAGTAAAATCACTGAATCAATTCATTATTTGCTATATTCAATGTATTTGTTGGAGAAAAATAATGGTCTAGCCTGTTCAGAATATTAAAAAGGAGGAACTTTCTTTATCACAAAAGCAGGAGCTGATAAAGAGAAATCGATAAAGAGCGAGGTGAAACACGACTGTCATTGGTGTAAAACAGAATTCATTGAAACGTGATTGGTCATTGACTACCATTTGCGACATGAGTTAAATAGTCCAAGGATAACCTTCCCAATTTCTAGCAAAGAACGTGGAACAGCTGGGAAGTTCTTAACTAACTATTGCCACTATCGAACCCGTAAGTTCATGGCCGCGCGGACATAAACACCATACATCCCTATTCTGGGCTAATGTTTTCCAATCATTCCCTGTATATTCTACTCCCCTCAAACCATGGTTAATGCTATTCTTCCACTTCATGCTTCCCCTGCCTACTGGGCGTTTTCCCTCTGGTTTTCCTACAATAAGCTTCCATGCGCATATTTTATTCCCCATTCCTGCCACATGCCCTGCCCATCACCATCTACGAGACTTAACTGTTCTTACTATAACTGGCTTCTTCTTATAAAGACCGTGTAGTTCACTGTTATGTAGTCTTTTCAATTCGCCTGTCCATTTCTCTCTGGTCCAAAAATTTTCCTACGAACTTTATTCTCAAAAGCTCGTAAACCTCCTTTCCTCCCTTAAAGTAAGAGTCAATATTTCGCATTCAAAAAATATAACTGGTGGAATAACAGTTTTATATATTTTCAGTTTAACGTTTTTTTTAAAGGAGTTGGGACATGAAGAGTACTTTAATGCATAATGCCATGCATTTCTAGAATTGAGCCTATGATTAATTTCTTTATGCATCTCATTCATATTTGTGATTACAGTTCCTAGGTATTTGAATTCAGCCACTTCCTCAAAATCTCCCTCATTTGTCATTAGCTGTTCATTTCCATTATATAATGCATTTCTACGTGTGACCATATATTTCGATTTATTGATATTTACTTCCAGTCCTGATTTCTTAGTGTTACTCAAGAGTGTATGCGTGTTGTCCTTTAGCATCTCCTCGCTATCGCCATAGTACTACATCATCAGCATAAACTAACAACTTATTAATACCATTAAGTTGTAGGCCTTCCTTATCCTCTAAAGATTTGATGGCATGCTCTAGTACAAAATTAAATAGTAGAGGAGATAGTGCATCTCCTTGCTTCAACCCATTCTGGATTTCAAAAGTGTCGGAAAATTGTTTGCCTACGCGCACCCTACTCTTACTAACAGCTTATTAATACCATTGAGTTGTAGGCCTTCTTCATCCTCGACTAATTTCGCATCAGATTTGATAATTTCATTTCGATTATTATTTCAGTGATACTTAGTCCACAGCTTCAAACTGACACGAGCTGTAAATTGAATTGTTCAACATTCAACGCCTAGCGTATCAAATACATAAAAATAACGTTTAATTTCAACAGCGCTAGTGAAAGGTAATTAGACCGGTGTGACACTTGAGAAGGCACATTTTAGCGTCTAAAGAGGGTTCGCACGTTTTCTACATTTGATTGCAACACGATTCCACTTGTCATTAGTTGTGTATGAACTTGCTCATTTTTATGCAGGGCGCATTTATTAATTCGTAACCATTACTCTTTTTTTTTACCTCCATTAAATGATACCGGTATTTTTCCATTCCCACGGTGAATCCAAGATAAGCAACGGTAATTAATCAACCATAGCTTCTTGGCTCATAGCATTATGAACTAGTTGGTTCACTTAAATCCAGAGAGTATAATCGTTTTTCACCTAAACCTTTAACACCTTTCGCTCTGGTGAATTAGTAATTGCCATGTTTGCCTCAGGTTCCGAGATTAGCGGATTCAAACGCGGCCACGGATGATATATACTAGCCTAATACCCGGCGTCCCCTCAGGGGTCCTCATCTAGGGGATATGTGGATGGTGACCACAAGGTGCCCAAGCTGAGCAAAATATTTCTTCCACTTACTTGTGTTTTGCACTCTTTTAACTTTACTATCTAACCTCTCTTGGTTAACTCTTGTTTTTTTCGTCCCCGACGCTATTAGGGCATCTGAGGGCTAGGGAGTCTTTTCCTTTCTTCCATTTCTTCTTTCCTTTATTTTCTTTTCTTCTCCAGAAAAGCCTGACCAGAGGCTATAAGATGGCAGCCCCATCACTAGTCTTGCCTTCCTTTGGCCAGCAACCAATCGAAGGGACTATTATTATGCTTTCAAGTCTTATACGAGAATTTCCTGGAGGGAAAATTTTCTATAGGATCGTAACAGGCCTTGGCCTAATACTTGGAAGGAAGAAGAATACCCGGCGTGCGTTGCTACGCCTAAATAAATTAAATATTGAAGGTCAATTAAATTGTATGGTATACGCTGGCACGAACCAAACATAGCGGTTGTTTGTCAGTTCTTAATTTCGGATTTCAGGTAAACCTCCACTTCTAATTGTCGGATTTCGATTATTTTTTGGATGATATCTACCTCGGTTGAAATATTAAAGAATTGGAGGAGGAAATGTTCAAGCATGGGGATTCCTATTTCAAACAACAAAACTTTTTACAACTTACATTTTGCAGATGATCAATTGTTAATTGCACAAGATTATGAAGATTTAGAATATATGACTAGAAAATTAATAGAAGAATATGAAAAATGGGAATTAAATTTGAACATGAAAAAAAACAAAATATTTATCAATTGGTGAACCAGAACAAAATTTAATTTTGGAGACTGCAGTATCAATAAAATCTTGAAGTGAGATCACATATTTAGGAATTAAAATAAATAAAAATGGGAGCTATGAAGAGGAAATAAGAAATAGAAATAATAAAGAAAAATTTGCAATTACTTGCCTCAATGGAATATTGTGGGATAAAAATATAAGTAATAAAATAAAATGAATATATATCATACAATTCTTAAAAGCATCATTACTTATGGAGCAGAACTTTGGCCATTAAACAACAAAAACAAATAAGTACCTTTTGGCAACGGAAATGGCTTTTATATACGAAGGGCCGCAAAAATTTCAAGAAGAGAAAAAATTAGGAACTCAGTTATAAGGGAGAAAATGAAGATTGAAGACACTATTTTAGATTATATTAAAACTCAGCAATTACGATAGTACGGATATGCCCAGCGAATGGAAGAGGATCGACTACCAAAATCTGTTTTGGAATGGAAACCTGAGGGAAAACGAAGCGGAGGAAGACCTAAAACCTCCTGGAGTCAGGGAATATGTTTATATATGAAGGAGAAACACCTACAACCAGGAGATTGGATGGAACGACAAAACTGGCTATTAGGAATCGGACGATGTCAAAGACATTAATCAACCGATAATCTATCTATCTACCTCGGTTTATTTTAATACGATATACTGAATTTTCGTCGTGAAACATTTAAAATTGTGATCGCTAAAGCGATTTTTAAATTTTCACTTCACGTGAACTTCTATATCTAATGGTTTTAGAGGGTCCAATTGTGAATCTAAACCATCGAGGGACACAATCAGACACACACACAAAACATTTCATCAAAATCGGTCCAGTCTTTAAGAGAAGTACTTACTCTTACTTACTTACTCACTAGCACTATCGAACCCGTAGGTTCATGGCCGCACGGACATAAGCTCTCCATACATCCCTATCCTGAGCTAATGCTTTCCAATCATTCCCTGTATAATCTACTTCCCTCAAATCATAGTTAATGTTGTTCTCCCACCTCATTCTTGGTCTACCAACTGGGCGTTTTCCTTCTGGCTTTCCTACAAGAAGTTTCCATGCACGTCTTTCATTCCCCATACGCGCAACATGTCCTGCCCATCGCAGTCTATGGGACTTAACTGTTCTTATTATATCTGGCTTCCTATAAAGACCATGTAGTTCATTGTTATGTAGTCTTCTCCATTCACCTGTCTGTTCATCTCTCTTTGGTCCAAAAATTTTCCTAAGAACTTTATTCTCAAATACTCGTAATCTCCTTTCCTCCCTTAAAGTAAGAGTCCATGTTTCGCACCCATATAATATAACTGGTAGAACAATAGTTTTATATATATTTCAGCTTAACGTTTTTTGAAAGGAGTTGGGACGTCAAAAGTCTCTGCAATGCATAATAGCATGCATTTCCAGAATTGAGCCTATGTTAAGTAGAGTGACAAACACACGAACAGAAGAATTAGCCTATATAGACTATATGAAGATAATGGTGTAACAGCCCATTGTTAGGAGTTACTAGACCAAGTTAAGTTAGACAACATTAATAAAATTCATGACAAAAATCCGTTGAAGTATTAGTCAAAAAATTAAAATTATAATATAAAATTGTTACCCAGTAGGTCTGTCTCCTCAACTTCGGAAACTGTTAATTCTCTGTAGGCCTTTCGGGACCTTTTTATAGTCCTATCATCCATCCATAGTAATCCTACCCGCAGGCAGGTCCTTCACTGCAATCATAGTATGTTCGTGCTATGCTTGCAGCTTTACTAGGGAATTGTAGGTGTGGTAGCTTCCCGTTGTTTTCCATACCAGTGAAGTATGATAATGATGATGATAATGACCATATGATTTCGGGGACCTTTTGGGCCTTAACGTTTTCCTGACATTTGTCTTACAAGTGAGGAAAAACCCCGATAAAAACCTCACCCAGAAAAAACTGCCCCGACCGGGGATCGAACCCGGGCCCGCTGCGTGACAAGACAGCACGCTACCTCGAGACCACAGCAGATTCCATCAATGTTTTACCAATATATTTTTTGTATCTTTCCAAATATGCTTATCCCACCATATGGAATGTAAATTTCTTTTGTTAGCCTATATTGAAAAACTCAATTTCTGATAACAGCTTATTTAAAAGTGACGGATTACAGGAAAAATGCAGACCTAGCCGTAAGTTATAATTACGTATTTGTATATTGTATAATTCGACACAAATTTAAATAGCATCTTAATTTCCATTGCGCGACAGGCCAAGAAGGATATTAGCCCACCATCCGGCTGCTTGTCTCACATCCACATGTGTCAATCACAGAGCTAAATGATCATCAGCCAGTGTAGGGGTGATATGTGGTCAGTATGTCGAGTCTCCCAACCGTTATAGCTGGTTTTTCTCAACCTGGAACCGCTACTTACTGTAGCTACCCAAACGCCTCACGATGCTGGGTGGGCACCGGTCTCATACTGGCCGAAACACCATGAGAAAATCTCTTCCCCCATGGAGACTCGAACCAGCACAAGTCCCGTAACTCGGCTACGGCGCGGGACAAAAATAACATCTACCTATTCATTTATCCATTACTTTATTACAAATATTCGTTAAATTAAACTATTCTACTTTATAGGATACATTGAAAATGTAATGGTTAATTATATCATATGGTGCATATTGCGTCGAACCAAACATGGCGGATGCTAGAGTCAATTTTTAATTTCGGGTTTCAGGTAATCCCCTACTTAATAGACGCATTTCCCTGATTTTAGAGGATACCTTCTTCGGTTTATTTTCAATAGCATATACAAAGTTTCGTTCTGTAACACCAAAAATTGCTACCACTAGTGCGATTTTTTAATTTTCGTTTTAGAGATATACCAGTACTACACCTAATGGTCCAATTTTTCTGTTTAATGAACTCGAACTTGATATACATATATATATACATACAGGGTGCAGGATATATCAGTTAACCGAAAATATAAACATATTATTTTCTGTTAGCTTACAACAGCTACACAAAAAGCAACTACCGAACTTTTTCAAAGTGACCTCCATTGTTGTTTAAGCAGTAGTGTTTGAGATTATATTTTGAAGATACTGTATTCAAACCCCAGTTTCAAATAATCTGATAATTTGATTATATATATACGTACAAATCTACAATATATATATATATATATATATATATATATATAATATATATATATGTTATATTGTAGATTTTCACGAATATAAGTATTATTAAGAAAGTTTTTTTTTTTGGGGTTTCCACGTCATGGATTCAAGATCGGTCTATGTCCACTGATCCCACATGCCATTATCAAGGTGATAATGGTGTCATAATGGCATGTGGGATCATGCCAAAACGTCGGAATCAGTGGACAGAGGCCGACCTTGAATCCATGACGCGGAAAACCCAAGGAAACTTTCTTAATCATATATATGACCTTGAATACCCAAGGAAACTTTCTTAATCACACACACACATATATATAACTCGTGTCCAACTCATGCAGGGTCGAGGTATGAGATCAGATCAAGCCCCTTTCTATAGAGGTTTGTGAATGACAAGGGTGCCGACCGACCCTGCTTGATGCACTATCATAAGGGCTGATAAACGAAATGGATGAGTATGGAGATATGGTGTAATGAAATTAGGACAAGGGAAAACCCCGAGAAAAACCTGCCCAAGCTCCGTTTCGTCCACCACGAAACCCACATGGAATGACCCAGACTCGATTTGGGGACCCCAGCGGCGAGAGACGAGCGACAAACCGCTTACGCCACCGAGCCGCCTATATATATATTACCATTGTAATTTTCGGTGTGTACTAGATAGGATCGGCAAAGGTCTGCAATTTTTAAAAATATTATCATGAAAATACCCTCATTAAGTGACAGATCATGTCGCTCTAAGATCCATGTGACGTGGGGTAAGTAAGTAAAAGTACCTACAGAAAGGGAGATAAAACTAAGATAAAGATAATTTACTTGACCGTGTACTTATATTAAAATATTTTAAAGAAGACAATTTTTTTAAATTAATTTTCTATAAATTTTAATGTTAATAAGATGGTATTAAGCCTTAGTGCAGACCTCCGGGTCATGCACTGGTTCGTGCCCCATTGGGGAAGAAATTTTCACATAGATTTTCGGCTAAAATGGATCTGGATCCCCACTCAGCATCGGAGGAATCTGGAAACTACAATAAATACAGTTTCTAGGATGAGAAAAGTAGTTATAACAGCTGGGGGACTCGACTTGCTGAACACATATCATCCCTATTTATACTGACTGGATGATAATCTATCTCTGTAAAACTGACTCATGCGGATGTGAAGCCAGCAGTCAGATGACAGCTAAGGGCTTTATAAATTTTGGAAAATAAAGGGATTGTATGTGTACACTATGCAGGAAAAAGATTTGCCCTGACATCTAACGTACAAAAGAATAAAACAAATTACTTTCAACCGTACTCGATGGCTCGATCCATGAACTACTTCATGTAGTTTTACTTGCCTGCCACCAGATGTTCCCATAGTCTATACTTGAAATAATGCAAGTAGCATTCCATTTCCATTATAATATTATAAGGAAAACATTTAAAGTAAGGATAAATTATATAATATTTTCAACAAACAAATCATGTGTTTATTTATCACTATGTATCTTTTTCTTAATATATCTAAAAGGTGTAACTTTTTTTTTTTTTAATATTCCCCATAATCAAAGGATAAATATATACAAGTTCTCAGTAACAGTATTTTGATTATTTGCTCTTTGATCGTTTCATACTATATTTGTAACATTGAATTCAAATAAAAAATAACAATTCCAAAAAAAATGTAATTTTAATTAAAAAAACATGCACAAATAAAGATAAAGGAGAAAAGAAGTTTACGAGTATCTGAGAATAAAGTTCTTAGGAACATTTTTGGACCAAAGAGAGATGAACAGACAGGTGAATGGAGAAAGCTACATAACAGTGAGATACATGGGCCTTATTGGAAGTAAGATATAATAAGAATAGTTAAGTCTCGTAGACTGTGATGGACAGGACATGTGGCACGAATGGAAAATGAAAAAGGCGCGTGAAAGCTTCTTGTACGAAAACCAGAGGGAAAACGCCCAGTTGGTATACCAAGAATGAGGGGGGAGAATAACATTATCCATGATATGAGGGAAGTAGATTATACAGATGATTGGATAGGGATGTATGGAGAGCTTATGTCCGCGCGACCATGAACTTACGGGTTCGGTAGAGCCAGTGAGTTAGTTAGTTATACACAAATAACGAAAATGAATTGTTGTATAAATACACCACTTCAGATGTTTTCCTTACCACATTAAAAAAACAAAAGAGGATAATAAGAAATGCATTAATCTCTTGCAAATGGAAAATGAGTAAATAAAAATTTTAATATATATATTTTTTTTTCTATCAAAGACAGACTCTTCTTTCTATAAATCAGGAATCGCCAACATCATATCATGTTCAAAACAATATTAGAAATAAATGCATCTTTCTCTCACCCCCCCCCCCCAGTTTTTTACTTCTTTCTTTTTCTCGGGGGCACGCCGTAGCATAGTGCTTAAGGTAGTTACGCTACAAGCCGGAAGGTCAGGGGTTTGAGTCCCCGTGGGGTCAGGATTTTTAAATTGACCCAAAACTTCTAGCGGCACTAAGGCCCTGGGGTCGACTCAGCCTCTAACGGAAAAGAGTACCAGACGGTAAAGGCGGCCGTCATGCAGGGCTGACAACCCGGCTGACATCAAGTGCCGATTATCCAGAAAAATGTGGGAGCCTTAACCTCTAACTACCACAAGGGTCTCCTGAGGCCTGTAGTGGGATCACTTTACCTTTGTTTTTCTCTTTTTTTTTTTATTTTTCAAGAGAGAGAGAGAGAGAGAGAAAACTGGAGAGAGAAAGACATAACAGTAATGGAACCAATAATGACTTACGTATGTGAGTCATGGGTATTGAAAGAGTCTAGTCAACAAAAATTATCACTAGGGCTCGGGAGTTGAGGATCTATAAAATGCCTATAAAAGACCTTTAAAAGGACCTAAAGATATCCCAAAAAATACCTAAAATCTGAAAAGGGGTGTATAAAGGCAATTTAAATTAATTCATGATTATAGTATCAACTGCATTTTTTATGAATATAACAAGAATGTTTAAAAAGTATAAAATTCTAGTGAAATGCGACATGCATTGCGAAAAAATGTAAATGTTTATTATTTCATGCTTTTTTTTTTATTCAACATAGTTTGAAAAATGAATTCTCTGTTCATTAAAAACGTTCTTGGAGAATTTAGAATGAACGCTTTTTCCCACCTAGAATGAATTCATTGAACCCGCAAAGGATATCAGGCGATCAGTAGACTGGTTAAAATTAATGGGATATTATGTGAGGGTTCAATAGTTTCTCGCGGAACAAAAGTATTTGCAATGTGAAAAGTCTTTGGAAAGTAAAAGTAGATACTGTTTTTAAAAGAAGTTGGAATTTACACTAGATGCGGGTTCTTGATTATACAAGTGTCATCAAAGAAGGAACTTGAAAAAAAAAAAAGGCCGTTAAGACCTAAAGAAAGACCATCCATCCATCCATCCATAGTAATTCTGCCCGAAGGCAGGTCCTTCACTGCAATCATAGCATTTTCATGCTATGCTTTGCAGCTTTACTAGGGAAATGTAGGTGTGCTAGCTTCCCGATGCTTTCCACACCGGTGAAGGATGATGATAATGATGATGATTATGGCCATATGATTTCGGGGATCTTTTGAGCCTTAAAGTTTTCCTGACATTTGTCTTACAGGTGAGGAAAAACCCCGATAAAAACCTCACCCAGAAAAACTGCCCCGACCGGAGATCGAACCCGGGCCCGCTGCGTAACAAGGCAGCACGCTACCTCGAAATCACAGCGGTGGACTAAAGAAAAGACCAATAGGCCAAAAAAGTCGAACAAGGACAAAAAAAACTCCTGGCGCGACAGGCCCACAAGGCCCTTAGCCTACCAGCCGACTGCTGGCCTCACATCCACATGTGTCAATCACAGAGGTAGACGGTAATCAAGCAGTGTAGGGGTGACATGTGGTCAGCATGTCGAGTCCCCCAGCCGTTATAGCTGGTTTTCTCAACCTGGAGCCGCTACTTATTGTAGCTACCCAAATGCATCACGATGCTGGGTGGGCACCGGTCCCATACTGGCAGAAGTACCATGAGAAAATTTCTTCCCCCATGGAGACTCGAACCAGCGCAAGTCCCGTAGCTCTGCGCCAAGGCTTTCTGCCTTAACCACTCGGCTACGGCGCGGGACGAAAAAGGACAAAAAAACGGATAAAAGCCACATTTTCAGGCCTACAATGACCCAATATATATAGGCCCATATATATATATATATATATATATATATATATATAAAGTTGGGCCTGGTCTTTAGACATAAAATAGATGGGAAGATGATGTCATAAGGGATATCAAAACAATGAACATCAAGAATTAATCAACCCACATCCAAGATGTTATAGACATCTTGTTCAGATGGCCAAAATCCTTACGTAGAGGGTTATAGTGTCTTATAGACGGAAATGAAAAATTACATAAAAGCATTACTGAAATGCATACAACTAGTTCAATAATTCCTCTGAAGTTATATAGTTTCCTTGACTATTTAGCTCATGCCCCAAATGGGAGTCAATGACCAATCACGTTTCAATGATTTCTGTTTTACATCCAATCAGAGTCGTGTTTCACGAAATATTTATCAGTGTTATATTTACCATATTAAAGAAAGCTCCTCCTTTTTAATATTCTGAACAGGTCTGACCATTATTTTGCAGTGACTGAGCCCATGAGAAATACGGCTACCAGATTGTATTATTGTGCATGAATGTCAACACATGCCGCATGCGGGAGTTAATATAAAAACATTTGTAGCAATTTATTATACCACCAAGAAAAGAAACTACTGTTTGCACTTTCTTAAATATATTTTTCCCCAGGTAACAATCCAGAAAAATATAATTGTCATATTTACATCATACGAAATCAGAAATGAATTAATATACAGTTTGATGTGTTTCATTTTTTCTCCACTAGAGAGCATTCTTACAACATTGCGTTCCTTTGGCAATAAATAGTATGATCTGGTTGCAGTGATAAATGAAAGAAGCAGATGAAGCGTACCTATCGTTTCTCATTTGATTCCAAACATCGCCGTTTTCATTAAATATATAAATATTCTAAAACAACTAGTTAAATAATGATTTGTGAATAAACAGCTTAATTTTATTCGTTAAATAGTCCTAACAAATGCCACTCTTGATTTCCAAATTCTCTAGATAAATTCACTCCTCACTTCGTGAGTCGTGAATTTATCGATAATTTGGAAATCACTCGTGGCATTACTTATGATAAGTGCACACATAAATTGAAATTATCTTGTATTATCTATGTAAATTAGCATTGTAAAAGACATGGGAAACGATTTAGAAAACAACGGATTAAACTTTGTCCTCTAAACAATAACTGGTTTTTTATGAAGGAAAACTAACATCGGAAGGATAAACCAACTAGTGTGTTGAAGAATGTCCTAATATATGTTTTATTATTCAATGTCACCACGTTGTTAATTCGTTGGTATTCTCTCCTGGCATGACATTAATATAACCCACTTGTGAGATTGGGGGAGCCTGGAAGGCGGAGCTACGCTGTCCCGAGATATATGTGACGATAGTGGTAATGAAGCGCCAGGAAATGCTTAATCCTAAACTTAATGAATATGTTAATGATGATAATGATGGACAGATGATGTTTGGAGAAAGTTTGGTCCTTAAAGATTCTTGGCATTTGTCTTACAGGTGAGGAAATCCTCGAAAAAAAAAACATCACCCAGGAAACTTGTCCCAGCAAGGGCCCGCTGCTAATATCACACATCATTACAACGAACTTCGAAAATGTATCGAACTTATTACACTGGTCAACATGATTTTTGTCTCATGAGTACCAATAGTTGTACTTAATGCAGTTTTTATCGTGTTTTCAAATATGTATTCGGAATTTCTCCATCACCCACAGTTCTTTTATTTCAATTTCAATTAATGGATTTAAATAATTATTTTTTAATAAACGTTTTTTCGTCCATTTGTTCATTGTAAGATAAAACCAAATGAGCTAACTCAAACAAAGCTTTCTGATTTAGATTTCTCACTTTGTTTACTACAACATAATTTAACGTATACCTTAGCCACAGCAACGCGTGGCCGGGACTTCTATATATATATATATATATATATATATATATATATATATATAAGTTATATAAAACAAAGTCGGATTAGTTACACTATTTATAACTCAAGAACGGCTGGACCGTTTTTTTATGATCTTTGATTTGTTGGATTTGTTTTCCGCCCCGAATAGCAGATAACTATTAAAACATCGGAAAAATTAATGTAAAAATATTTAAAAGCGATACGACGTTATATATATGCTACGTGATGAAATACCGAGGACGACGTTTTTCATCGGAAGATAATATTATAAATACAGAAGTTCTTGATTCACAAGTATTTGTGGTGCATTAAAGAACCATCAGTATTCTAAATCATATCCCTGGCAAAATTTTAAGTTATATGAATTTACACGGACGTCACGTTTGTCTTCTTAAAAATAAATAGACAATAATAAACCCACAAAACAAGTACGAGAAGGCAGGGATGTCGTTCGAAATTTTTCCAAATATTATTAGATGATGAAAACATGTTTTTTTAAGCCAAACAGTAGGGTATGCGGAATAAAAGGGTACAATGTTTATTTTTCTAGTTTATATTATAATCCTAGTAGCGAGTTTGTTTGGTTTGATCAATTAGGTCACAGAACCAGTATAACCTCGTGACAAAAAACCTAAATGACGCTCATATTCAAGAATGTCCTTGCCTCTGGTCAAACTACATAACATAGTTATTCCACACAGAAAGCTAGTAAGTTTTCTCAATATGACATACCAACCCACTACTTATAAAATGCGGATAATTAGTATATAACCCAAAAGAAATATGCCCGCACGAGATTTCTTATAGCATGGCTAGCAGGTCTTACATCGAATCCTTCAAGTGCAGGACGGCCTGACTGTAGAAACGATGTAAACAAAACTTACATGGACGAGGGAAGGGATAATATTATACCTGTATAATCTCATCATCATTAAGGGCAAGGATTTTAATGCAGTGAAGGTTAAGACTGTAATATAGTATAATTAGTTTATCACGTTTGCATTATATTATTATTATCATTATTATTATTATTATTATTATTATTATTATTATCGTATTATTATTGTTATTATCGTATAAAATGTTTGTTTGTACATGAAATATACATTGCTACATTTAATGTATCTTTAACATTTTATAATTAGTATAGTGTATTTGTCAAATATTTATTTTGTATTTGTTTTTGAGAACTAGGTTGTACCGTTATAAGCCTATTTTAAATTTAAATTAATGCAATAAATTAATTATTTTTGATACGATGGAATTTAGAAGGAAGAAATGTAGGAATTAATTTCCGCAGTTTCGCACTTCGCTTCGAATTGATAAATATTGCAGATGTAAAGTCAATAATTTCCAGGACTTACTATGTAATCGGAGTATGCGGGCTTTTAAATTTTCAAATATATATATAACGCCGAATATAAATTAGGCCTATGTTGAGTGGAAGAGAAGGTCTTATGGCCTTAACTCTGCTAGAATAAATCAAACATTATTATTATTATTATTATTATTATTAATTATAAGTAAGACTTACATATTCTGTCTAGGTTTCACATATAAACAGTTGAATAATATAATGAGAACTTAGATTTCTGACTGTATTTTGTCTTGGTTGCATGCAGAAACAATTGAATAATATAAACTATCTGTGTTGCAACATTAACTTTTAGTGCATTAAAATCCTTTCCTAATCATCATATATGGCATGAGAGCCCATTTTGAGCCCTGGCCTTCCTCAGAATGTCCTTCCAAACTTCTATATTTGCTGTTAAATTCCTCCAATTTCTAATTTTGTTAATTCTAATATCCTGCAAGACATTATCCTCGATCTTAATTTTGGTCTTCCAACTTTTCTTAATTGTATTGGTTGTGTCATACAGATATTTTTAACAGTTTTATTATTGTCCATACGTATCAAATGTCCAGTCCAGGCGAATCTATTAATTTTTATATACTTCACTAAATCGGGTTCCTTATATAATTCATACAATTCACAATTATTTCTTCTTCTTCTCCAAATATCACCTTCTTTCACAACCCGAAAAATAGCTCTTAATATATTTCTTTCAAAAGTAACCAAAAATTTCTTATCTGATTTTGAAAGAGTACAAGTTTCTGAGGCATATGTAATTATTGGCCTTATAACTCCTTTCTTCAAACCATGGTTAATGTCATTCTCCCACCTCGTTATTGCCTACCTACTGGGCGCTGTCCCTCTGGTTTTGTACAAAAAGTTTCCAGCTTTTCTTCATATTCCCCATTCGTGCCACGTGTCCTGATCGTCGCAGTCTACTAGGAATAACTGTTATTGTATCTGGTTTCCCATAAATATCATGTAGCTCACTGTTATGAAGTCTTGTCCATTCGCCTGAATGTTCATCTCTCTTTGGTCCATTTTTTTTCTTAAGGTCTTTATTCTCAAATACTACAAATATTTTTTTCTTCTCTTAAAGTAACTTAGATAATAACAGTTTTATACATTTTCCATTTAATGTATTTTGAGAGAAATTGGGACGTAAAAAATTCCTGTACTGCATAATAACATACATTTCCAGAATTAATCCCATGTTTAATTTCTTTATACATCTCTTCCTCTTTGTAATTATTGTTCCTGGGTAATTGAATTCAGCTACTTTTTCAAAATGTCTCTCATTTGTCATTAACTGTCCATTTCCATTACTTACTTACTCAGTGGCACTATCGAACCCGTAGGTTCATGACCTAAGCTCTCCCTACATCCATATCCTGAGCTAATGCCTTCCAATCATTCACTGCATAATCTACTTCTCTCAAATCATAATTAATGTTATTCTCCCACCTCATTCTTGGTCTACCATCTGGGCGTTTTCCGTCTGGTTTTCCTACAAGAAGCTTGCATGCAAGTCTTTCACTCCCCATACGTGCAACAAAGATATTTAATTATATATATATGTCCACCGCTGTGGTCTCGAGGTAGCGTGCTGCCTTGTCACGCAGCGGGCCCGGGTTCGATTCCTGGTCGGGAGAAGCACCTAGGTGAGATTTTTTCGGGGTTTTTCCTCACCTGTAAGACAAATGTCACGAAGCTTAGGGCCCAACGGTCCTCGAAAATCATCCGGCCATCATCATCATCATCATCACCCTTATCATTATCATCATCATCCTTCACCAGTGTGGAAAGCAACGGCAAGCTACCACACCTATAATTCCCTAGCAAAGCTGCAAAGCATAGCAGAATTACTATGGATGAATATATAGATAGATATACACAAATAATAATTTTTAAAAAGTTAAAAATTGCTATGAGCAATACAAAAATGTTATACGCTAACATTTACCACGATATAATAGGATTCATCCATGGTAATTTTGCCCGAGGGCAGGTCATTCAGTGCAATCATATCATTTTCATGCTATGCTTGCAGTTTTACTAGAGAACTGTAGGTGTGGAGCTTCCCGTTGCGTTTCCACACCGGTCAAGGATGATGATGATAATGATAAGGATGATGATAATGATAAGAATGATGATGATGGCCATATGATTTCGGGAACCGTTTTGGCCTTAAAGGTTTCCTGACATTTGTCTTACAGGTGAGGAAAAACCCCAATAAGAACCTCACCCATAAAAACTGCCCGCGACCGGGGATCGAACCCAGGCCCGCTGCGTGACAAGGCAGCACGCTACCTCGAGACCAGAGCGGTGGACTATAACAGGATAATTTATCATGAAAAAATGTTTTGCCGGGGAGACGTGAACTTGTCTCAATAGGAATTATTTTTTGAAGGTCTTCTTACACCCGCAATCCATAATCTTGAGCAAGTAGCTGTGTCAAGACGAACCTCAGCGAGGTTAGTTGACTGGTATATAATATAAACCGACAACAATCAGCAGGTGGAAATCCTGTGACACCCGATGCATAATAGCACGCATTTCCAGAATTTATATTATGTTAATTACTTGGCTATATCTTTGGAGCTTGTAAGTATTTGAAGTGTCCCCTGAGTAGGCTACACTTGATATCAGTAATTAAGAAACGTATGAAAAAAACAAAAATAAAAATAAATCAAAGGGAACCAATACATATAACAGAAGGAGTTAGACAAGGTTGTCCACTATCGACCATTCTTTTTAACATTTATTTTGACGACATGAAGAAATCGTGGAAGCAAATGACGACTGGGGGAATTAACTTAGGAAATGTAGTAATAAAAACAGTAGCCTCTGCAGATGACCCGATTTTAATATCAAGAACAGAGGACGAACTACAAAGAATGCTATATAAACTAAATGAAACATAAAAAAATACAACATGGAAATATCATCAGAAAAATAAAAAACAATGGCCTTCAAGGGCGCTCATCCAGTTCGGACAAAGATAATATTAGAATAAACCAATAGAACAAGTGGTAAGTTATAACTTCCTAGGTTGCGAAATATCATAAATAGCAGAAACAGATATAAAGAACAAACTAAATAAGTTTAATTATATAACAGGAACACTAAAAAGAACTTTGAAAAATAAAGCCAGGAAAGACTCTATAATGAAATTATACAATGGCAGTGCCTATTATTACTTATGGATCCGAAACATGGACAGTGACAACACAACAATCTGCCATAATACAAGCTACTGAAATGAGATTTCTCATACCAATAGCAGGATATCAAAGAACAGACAAAAAACAACACAGGAATAAGACAACTAAAAGTAGAGGAATTAAACACAACAATAGTGAAATACAGAACAAACTGGAAAGAACACTTGGCAAGGATGACTGAGAATAAAATACCAAAAGCAGCATACACCACGAGGAAGAAGAAGTTTGGGAAGACCAGGGAAAAGATGGAAACAGAAGCAATTTGGAGCCGGAGAAGGCTAGTAAATAAGCCTAAACCGTGATGAAGAAGAAGAAATATGGGCGTGTCGAGTTATAAATATTAAGAGGGAGGAGATATAAACACAATGATGTTAAAGTGGGAAGAGTATCATGTTTATTTTCATTAAGAATTAGGAGTAATAAGTGGCTGAAGAAAGTAAACCTTCTTTGTATTGTAAAGTGTGCTAATGAAGGCCATTCTTAACGGTTTATGACAAGTATATTACACAACATACAATTAGTAGCACATGTAGAATTACAATGTTTATATATGGTTCGCTGTCAAGTTAACGACATAGTTCTTCACTAAATTTTATTTAATTTGGCTAAACAATATCGTAATACTCTCTCTTACTGTTCGTTCACATTTATAAAGAATGTGTGTGCGTGCATGTATTTTTTTAATGCTACAAACTCTAAGCTGCATTTTACGAGATTATTTTGGTTCCGCCCTACCAGTTCGGCAGACCGCTTTACTCACATACATACACACACATACACACACACACACACACACAAACACACACTCACTCACTCACACACTCATTCACTCACACATACATATCGATGTTATAATTATATATAGAAAAAAAGAAAAAGAAAAATAAACGCCTGAACAGGATTTGAACCAGAGACCTAAAAGATAGGGACAGAAGGAATCTCGTTAATCCATTCATGCGCGTTACTAATTAGATGATGATGTCTAGGGTTCAAATTCCGGCTCATGCGTTTATTTGTTTATTGTATTGTTCATATCATATATCATATATATATATATATATAACACCGAGTTCTCGCTACATCCCGTAATAATGGAGAATATATACATAAGAAAAATAAATGTTTGTATTAAATTTGTCCGATGGTGTAATGGATAGCACACTGGAGTACCAGCCCAGAGGTCCGAGTTCTAATCCCGTCCAGGCATTTATTTTTCCCATCATGTTATATATATATATATATATATATATATATATAGGCCTACACATGGTCCACTGCTGTGGTCTCGAGGTAGCGTGCTGCCTTGTCACGCAGCGGCTCCGGATTCGATTCACGGTCGGGACAGGCTCCTGGGTGAGGTTTTTTCGGGTTTTTTCCTCACCTGCAAGACACATGTCAGGAAACTTAGGGCCCAACGGTCCCTGAAAATCATCCGGCCATCATCATCATCATTATCATTATCATCACCACCCTTCAACGGTGCGGAAAGCAAAGGGAAGCTACCACACCTATAATTCCCTGGTAAAGCTGCAAAGCATAGCACGAAAATGCTATTCTTATTATTCTTCCAGTTATTTTGTATATATGCGAAACGTGGTTTCTTGCTTTAAGGGAGGAGAAAAGATTACGAGTATATAAGAATAAAGTTCTTGGGAAAGTATTTGCATTAAAGAGAGACGAACAGATAGGTGAATGGAGAAGACTTACATAACAGTGAACTACATGATCTTTATGTGAAACCAGATATTGTACTCATATAACAGCTGTTAAGTCTCGCAGTCTGCATTGGGTAGGACATGTGGCAAGAATGGGGAATGAAAGATGGACGTAGGAACTTTTATAGAAAATCAGAGGGATAGGCCAAGAATGAGATGGGAGAATAATATTATCCATGAATTGAGAGAAGAGAATTGAGCAGGGAAAGACTGGAAAAAAATAGCTCAGCAGAGGGACGTATGAGGAAAAGGAGATGTCGCGGGTGGTTAGATTACGCCAGTAAGTTAGTGTTGTATGTAAAGAGTTGATATTGAGAGAAGGGTGAAGGTGCATAGCTGAAAAAGACCAATGGGACCTGCAGATTAAGATCCGATCTGTCGCGACAGGCGAACCTCTATCAATAGTACCACATACCTTCTCAATATAATGCACTTCGGAATGATCTCGAATTTATACCAGACGCCTGTTTTCTTGGTTTGGTTATTTCGGGAACTTTGAACGCCTAAATTCTCCTAAACATCATCCGGCCATAACAATCATCCATATCATATTCGCCTCGTCAGTATGAATGTATAGGAGAATGATGTATCTTGCCTTAAATGTTCGTGTTTATATATGGATGCGAAACACGGACTTTTACTTTAAGGGAGGAGAAAATATTACGAGTGTTTGAGAATAAAGTTCTTAGGACTATTTAACTCATGCCCCAAATGGGAGTCAATGACCAATCACGTTTCAATGATTTCTGTTTTACAATCAATCACAGTCGTGTTTCACCAAATATTTATCAATATTAAATTTACCATATTAAACAAAGCTCCTCCTTTTTTAATATTCTGAACAGATCTGACCATTATTTTGCAATGACTGACTGTAAGAAATACGGCTACCAGATTGTATATATAGTGCATGGATGTCAACACATAGTGCTTGCAGGAGTTAATCTCATCATCATCATCACTCCAAGGATTAGGCAATTGCCCGTTCCGACTTCATATTGCATCAGCCCAACGTCTTCTAGGTCTTCCAACATCACGCCTTCCTCTTGCTTGATAATTTCTGGCTAACAATGGATATCTCTCCTTGTTCATTCTCTTATTCTATCAAGTCTTGTACATCCTTTTACTTGTCTTAGGAACCGCATCTCTGCCGTCTGTATTCTATCCTTCTGTCTTTTCACTGGAGCCCAAGTTTCACATCCATACAATATTGTGGGAACCGCCATAACATTATACATTTTTATCTTGGTTTCTTTTCTAATTTTATTTTTGAATGTTCTCTGTATTGTTCCACACACCGTCTGAAATTTATTTATTTTGGAGTCAATATCTCTTTCCACATTGTAGCCAACATCACAGCCCAAATATTTGAAACTAGACACCTGTTCTATACTTTGATTTTCTAAAATAATTTTGGTTCTCACTGGATCTCTTCCTCTAAAAGCCATGGTCCTTCGTTTTCCTTACTGAAATCTTTTGATCGTATAACTTACATATTTCATTTAATGCATGCATTGATTTCTGTAAGTCGTCTTCATTTTTCTGTATTATGATTAAAACATCGTCAGCAAATAGAAGATTATTTATGCACACTTTATTATCTATTCTTATTCCTGGATTTACTAAAACTTTCCATTTATTTAAAATATCGTCTATATATATATATATTAAACAAAGTGGGTGATAAACTACATCCTTGTCGTAATCCAGTATTTGTTTTGATTGGCATCTGTTCTTTTGAATCCAGTATCTATAATTATATTTGTGTCTTCATATAATTTCTTTATTTGTTTCAAACAAGGCACAGCGGGTATCCTTTCATTCGTAATATTTCCCCATAATTTTTGTCTGTTTACTCGATCGAAGGCCGTATCCAAATCTATAAATCCTATGTGAGTTTCTAAGTTATGTTCTCTTCTCTTTTCTATGAGTTGTTTCAGTGTAAAGACATTGTCTATACATGACCTTCCCTTTCTGAATCCACTTTGATTTTCACTTATTATTACTTCTGTTATGTTTCTCAATCTATTATTTATTATTTTCGTATATATCTTGTAGCCAGTATTCATTAAGCTAATCCCTCTGTAATTCTCGCAATTTCTTCGGTCTCCTCTTTTGAATATATTCTTCACAATTGCTGTTTTCCAAGTGGTTGGAATCCCATAGGTCTGCCAACATATATTAATTAGATGAAGTATTCGTAGTTTACACAATATTCCACTATATTTGATTAATTCCATATTTATATTATCTAATCCTGTTGCTTTCCTATTCTTAGTGGTTTTCAAAGCCATTTCTAATTCATTTATGTCTATTACATCAATATTTTCCACTTTTATTTCTTCCTCATTGTTCTCTTTTCCTTCAATTTCCTCCTTTTTTCCAAAGTTTTTCATAATGTTGGATCCATTCTTGTTCTGGGATTATATTCAATCTGGCAGAATCTTTCTCAGTCTGATTTAGATGTTTCACTAATTTATAACCTATTTCTTGTCTTCCATACATATCATGTTCTACTGAGCTTATGAATTTATCCCATGACTCCTGATGGGCTTTTCTTATAATGCTTTTAGCAATTCTCCTTTTCGTTTTATATTCTTCATAAGATTCTTCTGTTTTCATGTCGTAAGTATGTATGATATGCTTTTTGTTTTTCATTCACTGCATTTTGTATATTCGCATTCCAAGTTCTCAAGCCCTTCCTATTTCTTATTCTATTTTTCTTTCCTAATATCTCATTTGCTGTTTTATGTATTACATTTGATATATTTTCCCATTCAATATTTATGTCTTCTGACGTCGCTATCTCTGATATATATTTATTCATTCTGCTTTCATAATGTTGTCTAATACTTTGATCTTGTAATAAATATATTTTATATATACTTCTTCTTGGTTTCTTTTGTTCTTCATGTTATTTTTTCCGCCATTTAGCTATTATGTTTATTTTGCTTATCACGAGATAGTGATCAGAGTATATATCGCTGCCTCTATGTACTCTCACATCTTTTACCAAGGCTCCTATCTTGTTGTTTACGATTAAATAGTCAATTATTGATCTTGAGTTATATCCACTTCTTGTATATTTATGTATGTCCTTTTTTCGGAAATAGGTATTCATTATTTTTAATTGATTATAAGCTGAAAACTGTCTCAAATCCTGTCCATTATCATTTATTGTTATTTCTCCATTATTTCCTATTACATTAGGTTAGGGACATTGCCTACTCTTGCATTTAAGTCTTCACTTATTATTAAATGATGATCTTTTGTATATTTATCAACTAATGTTTGTAATGTTTTATAAAATTTTTTTGTTTCTTCTTTCTTGCCTTCCTCTGGGGCATACACAGCAATTATCATCATATATCCTCTTTCAATTTTAAATCTGGCTATCAGGATCCTTTCATTTATAAACTCATAGCTATTCAATTTGTTCTTCCATTTTTCATCTATTAAAATTGCTACTACTACTTGACACTCCACACTGCGCTCTTGTTGTCTGTTCTACTCCCGCTATACAACATAGTATAGTGTTTGTAAGTCCTTTGTTCCTTTTAGTTTCTTTTTTGTTTCTGTTATTGTTGCTATATTTATTTCTTTTTTCTTTAATTCTCTTTCTAATTCTTCTAATCTTCTTTTGTGATTTATTCCCCTTACGTTCCAATTTCCTAATTTCAAAATGTCCTTTATTCCAAATCGTATCCTTTTATCTTGCTTGGGTCGGTTCCTTTTATGACAATCCGGCTGATTTCCATGAAGCTTCTCAGTAAGATAAATGTCTCCTGGAAGCGTTACGAGCGCTTCGCAGGACAAGGATGGTGGAAGGGCTGCTTCCTCTGAGCCTCCAAACATGCTCCTCTGGGTATCCACCCCCCCAAGAGAGGGCTGCTTCTTCCGCTCTTCAAGCCCTACAAGTTTAGCTGTGCTATTCCTTGTCGCCCTGTTGACCGTTGAAGACTTGACTTGACGAAGATGTGGCCGCCCAATATGGATACAGACGCCATTCCTTCGTTGTGAGCTATACTTAGTTCCCCTCGCCTCTTACCACCAGCAAGATTAACCTAAGTCAATCTTCCCCAGTAGAGTCGTCTGGTTCATCGGGTACTAAGCCCCCCCACCACGTCAAGGTGATAGCTCCTGGGGGGGGCAGGAGTTAATATAAAAACATTTGTAGCAATTGATTATACCACCAAAAAAAGAAACCACTGTTTGCACTTTCTTAAATGTATTTTTTCCCCAGATAATAATCCAGAAAAATATAATTGTCATATTTACATCATACGACATCAGAAATTAATTAATACACAGTTTAATGTGTTTCATTTTTTCTCCACTAGAGAGCATTCTTACAATATTGCGTTCCTTTGGCAATAAATAGTATGATCTGGTTGCAGTGATAAACAAAAGAAGCTGATGAAGCGTACCAATCGTTTCTCATTTGTTTTCAAACATCGCCGTTTACATTAAATATATAAATATTTTAAAATAACTACAGTTAAATAATGATTTGTGAGTAAATAGCTTAATTTTATTCGTTAAATAGTCTTAACAAATGCCACTCTTGATTTCCAAATTCTCTAGATAAATTGGAAATCACTCGTGGCATTGCTTACGAATTTTTTCCCTCACGGGCTGAACCTTGTCATGGTGCAGGGGCTCAGTACCTAATGACCCAGACGACCTAGATAGGGAAGTCTGGTTTTTAAACTAGCTTGCTATCTAGTAAGAGGAGAAGGGAAGCGAACTAGCTCCAACGAGGGATACCTCAACGGCTTCAGAAAAATTGTTCTCAACGGTAAAGAAGGCGAAAGAGGAAACCTGCAAGCCAAGGGGTAGATGGGACTCCAAAGCTTTGGTTAGCAACCCGTCTAGGAGAAGGAAACTCCGAAATAAATCCCCTATTGACTAGGAATGTGGTTGTGCATCTGGGCTGGTAACCCGACCATGTAAAAAATGTCCAAACTCATCTCTCTCGCAGTGTTCAGCCGGACGGATTTAATGGACAATGACTTAAGCAGATTGAAGTTTTATAAAACATTGGCAGTTCCTGCATTACTTTATGGGAGCGAAACTTGGGTAATGACCAAACAATTGCAAAGTAGAATACAAAGCGCAGAAATGGATTTCCTTAGAAGAAAAAAGGCTGCACAAGATTGAATCGGATAAGGAATGAAGATATAAGAACAGAGTTAAATATATATATCCATTGGATGAGAAAATCAGAAAATATAGAGAGAAATGGTTTACACATGTGGAATGAATGAATGTAACAAGATTACCAAGAGCAGCATTCAACTACAAGCAAAGAGGTTCAAGGAATGTACGAAGGCCAGTGAAAAGATGGACAGAACAACTGTGAGGCGAAACAGGTAATTTGCCTAGCCCGTGAAGTGAAGAAGAAGAAGGAACATTTTTGGACCAAAGATATATGAACAGGCGAATCAAGAAGACTACATAACAGTGAGCTACATTATCTTAATAGGCCTATATAAAAATTTCGTGTCACGTTGTTTGTCCGCGATGGAATCCTAAACTACTGAACCGATTTTAATAAAATTTTGTACACTGTGTGGAGTTTGATCCAAATTGAGACTTACGATAGTTTATAACTAAATTTATAGTCGCATTATTTTTTGTATTGCAAATTATTTGTTTATTATTTAACAAAGAGTTATAATTATCTGTGAGTTCCATACGATTCTAACAGATGGAGGTGTAATTATATGTGAGTTCCATACGATTCTAACAGATGGCGGTGTAAGGTAATTTTGTAAGGTAATTGTTTTATTATTTAACAAAGAGAGATCCAGATGGCTGTGTTTTTTGTTGCAACCGCGAATTTCAATTGAATTACAAATATTGATTATTTCATAATTTAGGTGTGTTCAGTGTTTATTTTATTTTCAATATTATTAATTTCGTGTGTAAGTATTAGTTTTAAGTAATCTGGCTGAAAGACAGCAACTTAATTTAAATTTTTAACGTATACCTCAGCCACAGCAACGCGTGGCCGGGACTTCTAGTATTTATATAAAACCAGATATAATAAGATGGGTTAAGTCTCGTAGATTACGAAGGGCAGGGCATGTTTCACGAATGGGGAAAGAAAAATGTGCATGGAATCTTCATGTAAGAAAACTAGAAGGAAAGCGCCCAGTTGGTTGACCTATGAAGTTGAGAATAGCATTAACCATAATTTGAGGGAAGTAGATGAATCGAAAACAGCTCAGGAAAAGGATGTATAAAGCTTATGTCCGCGCGGCCATGTACCTACGGGTTCAATAGTGCCAGTGAGTTAGTTAATTATGGAATGGGCGAGTTTTGCAGAGGCTGATGAAATAGTTCATACAAGTAGATACAAATAGGCCTATATGTTTTTACACGCCATCTTTGTACTCTGTATGTGTTACAGAGAGAGCGTTAACAAATATTACGTATTCTTGACTCAAGATCTGTCCTTGTTTGAAAAGTGTTGTAACAGACTACTGAAACAGTGTTTTCAGTACATAACCAAGGACACGTGTGAAACTTTCGAACGACCTATTATATATAAATATATATATATATATATATATATATATATATATATAGCGTGCTGCCTTGTCACGCAGCGGGCACGGGTTCTATTCCCGGTCGGGACAGGCTCCTGGGTGAGGTTTTTTCGGGTTTTTTCCTCACCTGTAAGACAAATGTCAGGAAGTTTAGGGTCCAACGTTCCCCGAAAATCATCCGACCATCAACATCATCATCATCCTTATCATTACTATCATCCTTCACCGGTATGGAAAGCAACGGGAAGCTACCACACCTATAATTCCTTAGTAAAGCTGCAAAGCATAGCATGAAAATTCTATGATTGCAGTTGAAAGACATGCCCTCAGGCAGAATTACTATGGATGATGGATACAATACCCGGCGTGCCCTGCTACGCCTAAATAAATGATAATGTGTTTTTGCACTTAGTTGAATAAGTAAAAGGAAAAATAAATATGCATTTATATCGTTATTATTTTTAAATACCCCGTGCTGATTACCCGGCGTTGCCCGGGAATCTATTCATCCCGATGTACTTGGCATAAATGAGCTGAAAGACAAAATTCGTTATTTTGAGTTATCCATAAAAGAATACCCGCCGTGCAATTATATGCTAGCCCGGGAATCTACTTATCTCGATATTCTTGGCATCAATGAAAGACAAAAGTGGTTATTGTGAGTTATCCTTAAAAGATAAACATATGCTGTCGCGGACTTTTTTGTAGAGTTTTTTTTAGATATTCAATTCTGTGTACATTCATTTTGTGTATTTTGTTATGGTTTAGGTAGCGTAAGCCGTTCAAGGGTAAAAAGGGATTTTTTCACGTTTTTCACTACAAAGGGTGTGTTAAGGGTGTAGGAAAGTTGAGTATATCAACTCTCTTATAGCCTATGTTCATCCCGAGAATCTCCTGAACATTTTGCAAAAATCCCCATCACAACGGTATGGCCATGTATAAAGTACGAACAAACAAACAAACATTCATTTGTATATATTTGATATTCCAAAATGCCCCATGTTGTCATTCGACATTTTGGTGTTCTCTCCTAGCATGGCGTACTTGTAACCCACATCTGAGGTTGGGTCGACTGGAAGGCGCGGTTACGCTGCCCCGATGATATGAGAGTTGATGATGACGGTAACGATACTTCAGGAGAGATCTTAAAGTAAACTTAAGCTCGTTAGGTGAATATGACATTGATGATAATGATGGCCAGATGGTGTTCGGGGACCGTCAGGGCCTTAAAGTTTCCTGACATTTATCTTACAGGTGAGGAAAACCCCAAAAAAAACTCACCCAAGAAACTTGTATCGACCGGGGATCTAACCCGGGCCCGCTGCGTGACAAGGTATCAGGCTACCTCGAGACCACAGCGGTGGACTTTACCTTCAAAACAGGCCTATACACACTGTGATACTGTACTTGTTCCGGAGTGGTATTACTGGTGAGCCACATCGGAATTTTTCGAGTTTTACACAGGGTTCTCCCATTTCCTGCATTTTATCTCACCAGCATTCTCCACTCCTCTTCCCTCTCCATCATGTCATTTCATCTCCATTAATTCATTTCATATTATCACTTTTCACCTCATCCCATGTTAGATAAAAATAGCCAAGTTTAGCAAACCACAGGTGTTCAAAATAGGTGGTTGCAGTGATCTAATGGGGCACATTCATATACGTATCCATAATTCTGAGCCGGTGTCAATTTAGGACAGAATAGGACCAAAGAGAGAATTTCAGACCCTTCTCCAGACCTTGGGCCCAGCCCAAATAAATGGCGGCCGTCATGTGTGTAAATGATTGATGTGTGTCGAACTAGGAACACCCTAACAGACTACATATCATCATAGAATATATTTCATTTAATTAATTCCATAAAGAAAAGATAGAGTAATACAATAAACCAAAAATAAAGTTGTAGTGTTAGGGTCTTAAAACTCGAACCCATCTTTTCTAATCTAATTCAGTACTAAATAGTTTTTAATGAAAAAAAATTCCAATTCAATATAAATATCTATACATTAATATTTGTGTTAGGTTTTATGTGTACTTCTATTCTTTAGTAATTCTGCCAAATGGCAGGTTTTTCACTGCAATCACAGCACTTTCATGATATTCTTTGCAGCTTTACTAAGGAATTATAGGTGTGGTAGCTTCCCGTTGCTTTCCACACCGATGAGGGATGATAAGGATGATGAATGGTGATGATGGCCGGATGATTTTCGGGGACCGTTGGGCCCCAAGCTTCCTGACATTTGTCTTACAGGTGCGGAAAACCCCGAAAGAAACCTCACCTAGGAGCATTTACGGCCGTATCGAACTCAGGCCGCTGCGTGACAAAAGAGCACGCTACGCTCGAGACCACAATGACGGGTGGACTATTTGTACTTAGATAATATGAAAAAATATATATAAATTTACCAATTTATTTCACAGATGTATTTATAACTTTTAAGTATAATTGGGATGTTTAAACAATATTGTTTGGAAAAATAAAAGTTTAAGAATAGAAACAAAAGTAAGAATTTACAAATCTGTCATAAGACCAGTTCTAGCATAAGTTGCAAATGTCGAACAGAAACTCAAAAAACAAAACAAATTATGAAACAACCGAAATGAAAGTCTTAAGGAGAATCGTTGGAAAATCGCTGAGAGAAAATTCGCAGCTCTGTTATTAGAGAAGAATGTGAAATGAACCTATAAACTTACGGATAAATGATAGAAGACTAAATTGGAACGATCACATAGATAGAATGGAGAACAGTAGATTAATGAAGAAAGTACGTGTCTGGACACCTCAGCAGAAAAGGCCTTTAGGTAGACCACAACTACGATGGAAGGACGTCACCATACCCCGGACCTGAAGTGAATGAACACGCAATAAGCCTCCAGCTGTCATGCGTAAAAAAAAAGTATATTTTAATAACGTATGTACGATACAACAAATATTAGATTTCAATAAGTTCATCATTATCATCTGCATTCATGGATTAGGTCTGTTGATTGACCCATTCCGACTTCAGCCCATCTCTTTCTAGGTCTGTCCACATCTCGGGTGCCTTTAGGTTTGTATTTTGTTATTTTTTTTGGATATCTATCTTCATTCATTCTGTCTATGTGTTGCTTCCATTTTTGTCTATATGTATCTATTTTATCAGTTATTGCAAACATTTCAAGTTCCTGTCTTATTTCTGTGTTCTTGATTCTGTTCTTTCTTAGTGCACCCTTTAACAGATCTCAAAAATTTCATTTCTGCCGCCGTTATCCTACTTAGATCTTGTTTTTTTTATGTATCCAGACTTCTGAACCATAGAGCAGTACCGGTACTGCCAACATTTTATAAAATTTCAATTGAGTCTCTCTTGTTGTTTTGTTATTTAGTGATCGTTTTATCGTACCACATATTCCCTGGAATTTTGCTATTTTATTATTTATATCACTATCATAATTAAATTAAATGTCACATCCTAGATCATTGAGTGGTTCACCTGTTCTATGATTTTGTTTCCTATTACTATTTTCGATCTGATTTGATTTTTCCCTTGGAATGCCATTCCTTAGTTTTTTCTATGGATATTTTGAGATTATATTGTTCACATATATTTAGTAGTTTAAAAAATTCCTTTGAAGTTCATCTTCTGTATTTGCTATTATTACCTGGTCATCAGCGTATAATAATGTTTTCAATAAGTTAATTATGTAAAATAGTTCACCTCTGTGGTCTCGAGGTAGCGTCACGCAGCGGGCCCGGGTTCGATCCCCGGTCGGGGCAGTTTTTCTGGGTGAGGTTTTTATCGGGGTTTTTCCTCACCTCTAAGACAAATGTTAGGAAAACTTTAAGTCCCAAACGGTCCCAGAAATCATATAGCCATCATCATCTTTATCATCACCATCATCATCCTTCACCGGTGTGGAAAGCAACGGGAAGCCACCACACCTACAATTTCCCTAGTGAAGAAGCAAAGCATAGTCCATTGAACATGCTAGTGATTTGAAGAAGTAATTCTCTTCATGCCCGATGTTGTAGTAACATTTTGAAGAAGGATTGGTGTCCCAAAAAGAATTACAGGTTGGGTTAATTTTCGGTAGAGTCGGATTCTCTTCTTAGGGTCGGAAGTTGGTACACTGGATAGGAAAACACTTCAAAATTACTAAACAATTGTTTCTTGTAGAAATAATTGCAAATTTATTCACTTCTTAAGTTCCCAGCAGATTAAGTAAATGTAGGTGGTATTATTCTTCACCATAAAAAAATAAATTCTCTTTCCTTAAATCAATTATTCTTCTTGTATTAAATATTACATTTTATCAGGAGATATCTTCTTGCTTCTATCTTTATTGAAAGTTGTATGCAGAATGATTAGTGTAATTCTTTTATAATTTTAAGACCATTATTACATCACATGATGGGTAATTTTAAATTCTATTGGTTAATAGTCCTTTAAATGTAAGGTTTAAATTTATTTGTTAAATAAGAAAGCTTTTAACATCCAATCAGAATTTATTTTACTTTCTTTTAAGAATATGAAGTTAGGCAGGTGTTCTTATTACAGTTATAATAGAAGGATTTATAATTTTAACAACAATTACTTTAAAAAATTGTAAAAGCATTGTTTACAAAAACCGTTATGTAATACAATTTCTTTCATTGTTACTGAGACATTTTTATTCAACAATAACCAACAATGAATTATTTAATGTTTTTATTTATTTAAGTTATATTTAAATATTAAAAGAATTTTAAAATACAAGATTATTAAATTTAACTTTTATATTCATTATAATATTAAAATTCTGCTTTACTAGTAAAGCTGCAACCATAGCATGAAAATGCTATGATTGCAGTGAAAGACCTGCTCTCGGGCAGAATTACTATGGATGGATGGATGGATGGATGGATGGATATAAAAAATTATTTTTAATGTGTTTAGTTTTAGTTAAGAGTTAGACTTGGATTCATAAATAATTTAATTTCAGTTTGTTTACCCCATACAAGCTGTTAAGCAATTATTATTAGCTCATTCTTAACCTATTCTCATATCGCTCATTTGCTGCAACAACGTCATAACTCAAAAAACATTTTTTCAGGAGAAGCATTTAAAGGTTTGAAATCCATATACCTTTGCCTGTATTTGTAATAAATATCAAATTGCTATAACCAACTCTTTGTATACAATAGCTTATGCCGTTCTTCCTGGAATGATAGAAACTGAGTTTCTGTCTTTCATGTGAGTACCAATAATCTAAAATCGACATTTTTTTAGTTATGAACGTTGTTGCAGCAAATGAGCGATATGTTGACGATACCGCATTGACTGGGAAAACGTTCACGAGTAAAGAAAGATTCACGCCTTCCCAATTTTACACTACACGGACGTATATAGACATGGTTTAAGTATCCGCCCAACAATGTTTTACAGCAAAAATTTCCAAAACAACAACATTTTTTTCTACGAGATGTTACAATTTGTTGCAAAATGCATTAATTGGGTGGAGTGAATAAAGAGCTAGTACATGCTATTAATTGTAGTTTGTAAGTAAATACATTTTTTTTAGATAGGAAGACAGATATAATAAGAACAATTAAGTCTCGTAGACTGCGATGGGCAGGACATATTGCACGTATGGGGAATGAAAGACTTGCACGGAAGCTTCTTGTAGGGAAGCCAGAGGGAAAACGCCCAGTTGGTAGACCAAGAATGAGGTGGGAGAATAACATTAACTATGATTTCACGGAAGTAGATTATACAGGGAATGATTGGAAAGCAAGCTCATGATAGGGATGTATGGAAAGCTTATGTCCGCGCGGCCATGAACCTACGGGTTCGATAGTGCCAGTGAGTAAGTAACTAAGTAGGTAAATACATTTTTATGAATAAAATTGCTGCTTTTAGAAATAACTATAATTTTTTTATTGTATCCGATATAGGAAACCCTTTTTTCACCTTACGGTATATCACCATATCATCATCATCTTCATGGTAGGCCGTCGGCCTGTTCCGCTCTCAGAATTCATCTACCCATCGTCTTCTAGGACGTCCCACAGCTCTATAGCCTTGAGGTTGGTACAACAGCGCTTGTTTTGTTAGCCTAGAAGAGTGCATTCTAAAATATGTTCATGTCTTTTTACGGTATATCCATCCTTCACTGCAATAATGTTTCATGTTATGCTTGCAGCTTTACTAGGGAATTGTAGGTGTGGTAGATTCCCGTTACTTTCCACACCGGTGAAGGATGATGATGATAATGATAAGGATGATGATGATGATGATGGCCATATGATTTCGGGGACCGTTTGGGCCTTAAAGTTTTCCTGACATTTGTCTTACAGGTGAGCAAAAACCCCGATAAAAACCTCACCCAGAAAAACTGCCCCGACCGGGGATCGAACCCGGGCCCGCTGCGTGACAAGGCAGCACGCTACCTCGAGACCACAGCGGTGGACCTTTACGGTATATAAGGGTAATAATTATTTAACATTATGAAGCAAATTAACATAAGACAATAGAACAAAAGACAATTACATACCAATATTATATATAACAAAGATGAACAGAGTAAAATTAAATTATAGTTGAGAATAAACACTATTTACAAAATAAAATAAGTAATTGTAACATTTTTTGTTGTTAAGAATATGATAAAGAGGACTAAAATAATATATTTAATTAAAATTCAAATAGGCTATATGTTTCAAATTTGTAACGTTCAAACCACAACAATGGACAATTGAACATGTTTGACTGTTTGAATATTTCTCCACATTTACAAGTTTCATTTGATATTTTAAATATATATAGATATGGCCTGAAAATTTCCATGTCCGGTTCAAAATTGAAACTGAGAACTATATTTGGGCATTTAACTCTGTCATAGATTGTTGGGAAAAATAATTCTCGAGTTGTCGTACCATTGTTAGCATTTTGCTATAATATATCCCATCAGCAATAATGTACTCTTTGATTTTCCACTTTATATAAGAAAGAGGACACAAATCATAACTAATTGGTAAATCTGATCTGGCGGCGTGACGGCTGACTTTGCCAGACTACAATTTTAAGACAATGCTTGTATAGTTAGAATTTACCGAGTTTAATTAGAATACTTCAAATTTATTAATAAAAATGTGTACTTGCCATACCGAGATTTTCGCGTTTTTCTCCGAGTTTCTTCCGTTTTCCAACTTTCATCCACCAACACTCTCCATTCCCTCTTCCCTCCCCTTCATGTCATTTCATTTCTCATTCATTTCATATAAATTACTCTTCACATCACCACATGTTAAAAAAAATAGTTTGGAGGACTATCCACAGATGACGAATATACTGTATGCGCTTGTGGGATCTATTGGGGATTGTGCACCAAGATGCTGTCTCATGACTCAGAGCCCGAGTAATAAAAAGGGCAGAAGGGACTAAATTGAAATGTTGTAGTCCCCCTCACTATTGAACCTTTTTAGTAGGCTGTAAGTTCATGGCCGAGCGGTCATAAGTTGTTCATATATCCCTATCCTGAGCTAATGTTATCCAATCATCCCCTGTATAATCTAATTCCCTCAAACCTTAGTTAATGTTATTCTCTCACCTCCTTTTTGGTTTACTAACTGGTCCCCCTCGACCTTACTTTTTAATTAATTGCCATATCCAAGTTTGGTTTCGATGAATAAACATTGCGACTGCTAGAACTTTAATGGACACACACACACACACACACACACATATATATATATATATAGATATTATAAATATATTTTTGACATTTGGCAATGAAGGCAAATATGATATGAAAAGAAAAAAGAATGCTTGAGTCGGGATTTGAACTCGAGTCTCTAAAGTCTGTACCTTTAGCGCTCTAACCAACTGAGAATACTACATGTATAAGAAAATTGTATGTTTGTCTTGGAATTCTTGAGTAGCTCAGTTGGTTAGAGCGCTAAAGGTACAGACTTTAGAGACTCGAGTTCAAATCCCGACTCAAGCATTGTATTTTCTTTTCATATCATATATATATGGTCTCGAGGTAGCGTGCTGCCTTGTCACGCAGCGGGCCCGGGTTCGATTCCCGGTCGGGACAGGCTCCTGGGTGAGGTTTTCTTCAGGGTTTTTCCTCACCTGTAAGACAAATGAGGGGCTCAGTGGAATAAGGGCCCATCCCAACCAATGGTTGATTTTTAGTTATTTCCAGATTTTGTATCCTATGGCCATCTTCTGTTAATCTTTAGAAGCTCATAATTCTAACTTTGCTCAAAAGAGGGTAAATAAGACTTTATGTCTAAGAAAAATTTCTAACTTATTCACGCGCCGCGGGAAATAAAGGCCCATCCCAACTGCTGACACGTGACCGTATATTGTTCCGCTACTCTGTAGTCCGCTGCAATACTGACTAGCATTGCCGGCAAATATCAGTAAATGCAGAATGGCTGATACGGCAGGTTCTTGTGCAAATGGAAATAGTGTAATAAAATATAAGAAAAGAAAAAAGAAATGTGCAAGAGTGGAATAAAACGAAGCAGAACATTTTATGCAACAATGGAAAGGAATATACATCGGCCTGAATCAGTTGCTTCTATAGGTGCGGACCAAATTGCGAGTTGTTTATTAAAAGCTGTGTCACTGATTGAAAAAGGTGCTAATAAAAAGAAACTTATAATGTGTATAATGATTCATGTGTTGTTAAAACAATAATTATACAATAATAGGACTTTGACTGTACATGATTAATTGTGGTTGGTTTGAAGGAATTGAACATAAATTTCTTGTACCAGGTCACACTTCCCTTCCCTGTCATGCTGACTTTTGGTGTGATTGAAAAAGTTAAAAGAAAAACAGGTGGTTTATACACCTGAACAGTGGGCTCACCTCATACGAAAGAGTTGAACAAAGGAACCACTCACAGTAATTGAGATAAATACAGAAGATTTTAAAGATTTGGATAACTTATGTTCACAAAGAAGATGTGACGCTGGACAAGCATAAGATAGACATCAGAAAAGAATCTCAGTTTCGTTTGTGGAAAACAGACATGTAATGTCGTAAAATCCGGTTTCGGTGTGTCTTGGCTTTAGAGAAAGTAGTAACAAGCTTTAAAAAAAAGGAAAGGAATGTGTCCTGTATTAACGATATGTAACATTGACAACAGAATATCTTAATGGTAGGATGATAAAGAAGACATCATGACTCTCATGACATTTGTACCATCTGTACACCAGACATTTAACAGTAGCATTAAATCAAAATGATGAGGATGATGATGATGATGATGAGGATACAAATGCTTGCAAAGTTAGAATACATAGATTAATGCAATATTCAAGTAAAAAATGTTATTTAATTTGTTCGTTTATTTTGTATTTTTTATATTCTCAATTTCTCTTTTTCTTTGATTAGACATATGAAACAATATAGTGACCTATACATTTTCAGGTGGAAAGCTTATTTTATGTACAAGACATGTACCAAATAATATCAATGTGTGCTCTATATATTTTACTCAATGTAGTATTTAATAAAATGCAATTTTTCTCCAAACTTAGTGCAGTTGGGATGGGCCCTTATTCCACTGACCCCCTCAAATGTCAGGAAGCTTATGGCCCAACTGTCCCCGAAAATCATCCGGCCATCATTATCATCCTTATCATTATCATCCTTCATCGGCGTGGAAAGCAACGGGAAGCTACCACACCTATAAATCCCTAGTAAAGTTGCAAAGCATAACATGAAAATGCTATGATTGCAGTGAAAGACCTGCCCTCGGGTAGAATTAACTATATATATATATATATATATATATATATATATATCTGAGAGAGAGAAAGAGAGGGGGAGGGAGGGGGAGAGAGAGAGAGAGGGAGGGTTATTTTCGGTATCTACTGGACAAAATCGGCGAAGATCTATAAATAATTTTCAAAAATCGTGTCATGAGAAAAATCTCAATAGCTTAATTCCTTCGGAATTCACTAAAAATAATAGTATCCTGCATTCATAATAAAACAGGTAGTAGATAATGAAGTGTAACAAGTATTAACTTACAAGTACCAGTATTAAAGATTATGCACATATAATTAAGAAGAGACTAGTAAATGAGGCTGTTATAAGCAAAGTGTGTATTAAGTGCAAGTTTTGCAGTGTTGAGAAAAAAACAGGTTTAAAACTGAAGTTCTGTAAGAAGATTATAGATAACTGGAAATTATAACAACCACTCTGTACCTACTCCTAATGCATACACTTAATACCTTTTGACACTTAATAAAATTATGCTTCAAGAATGTAATTATGGCACCAAACTCATTTTTTGCGAAAAAAAAAAGTCGCTTATGCCCCTCTGCTTTTTTAACTGATTCAATTGCAAATATAAACTAGCACTTAATACTCTTGGTATGTACTTAAATTATATTCACTCCACCCAATGTTAGACAAGTACTTTGCATGTAAGAAAGTATTATTGTAGTATTTAGTATGCACAAGCAACATATTGATTATGACTCACAACCGGTAGAAAAATGAAGGCCAAATCAAATGTCATTTCATCTTCAAGTCTTTAATTCGTGATGTTCCCTTAGCAAAGCTATTATCATCATATTCGCCATGACTTTTCAGTAAATTTTATTCATATATGGAAAATAGGTTCAATTTTTATAATCCAGATGATTATCATAAGTAATGCCACGAGTGATTTCCAAATTATCGATAAATTCACGACTCACGAAGTGAGGAGTGAATTTATCTAGAGAATTTGGAAATCAAGAGTGGCATTTGTTAGGACTATTTAACGAATAAAATTAAGCTGTTTACTCACAAATCATTATTTAACTATAGTTATTTTAAAATATTTATATATTTAATGTAAACGGCGATGTTTGAAAAACACAATGAGAAACGATAGGTACGCTTTATCTGCTTATTTTGTTTATCACTGCAACCAGATCATACTATTTATTGCCAAAGAACTCAATATTGTAAGAATGCTCTCTAGCGGAGAAAAAATGAAACACATCAAACTGTATATTAATTCATTTCTGATGTCCTATGATGTAAATATGACAATTATATTTTTCTGGATTATTACCTGGGAAAAAATACATTTAAGAAAGTGCAAACAGTCGTTTCTTTTTTTGGTGGTATAATCAATTACTACAAATGTTTTTATATTAACTCCCGCATGCAGCATGTGTTGACATTCATGCATTATATATATAATCTGGTAGCCGTATTTCTCACAGGCTCAGTCACTGCAAAATAATGGTCAGACCTGTTCAGAATATTAAAAAGGAGGAGCTTTCTTTAATATGGTAATTATAACACTGATAAATATTTCGTGAAACACGACTCTGATTGGTTGTAAAACAGAAATCATTGAAACGTGATTGGTCATTGACTCCCATTTGGGGCATGAGTTAAATAGTCAGGTGTAGTACACGGCGTCTAGTTCTATACGTCAGAACTTCGAAACCAGAAACGAAAATGGTGACCACTTGTCCACCATGACCCACTCTATAAATGAGAATTTTGGACGGTGTAAAGTTACCGTGCAGTAAGCCAAGGGTCATCAAACTGTGAAACTGGCTGCTCTGGGGAGGTGTCGAACTCTTCAACGGATGCGCCAGAAATTTGAATAAATGTCCTAAGAGAGTGATAATATAAGACCTACATATGAAACAAAATAGATAGATAGTCTTTTATTGAGAGGCGGCACGCTCGCCTCTCATCTCTGGGGTTCCGAGATCGAGTCTCGGTCACTCCATGTGAGTTTCGTGGTGGACGAAACTGAGCTTGAGCAGGTTTTTCTCGGGCTTCTCCCATTTTCCTCTGCCACAAATTTCATTCCACAATTTCCCCCATACTCATCTCATCCATTTAGTTTCATTTCACTCATCCGTCCCTGTGAGGTACGTCAAGATTGGTCGAACGGCACCCTTGTCGTTCACATAGCTCTATAAATATAGGCGCTTCATCTCATCTCATTCCACGACCCGATCCTGAATTGGGCACGAGTTGAGGTTATTTATTTATTAATAATAAATATCGTTATCCCAGTCAAAATTATGTTTAGTCCGGAAAACCGAATTCCTCTGAAATAAACATAACTTTTACTGGGATAACACATTTATTATTATCCATTTAAGTACATTTTTTCTTGTCAAAAAAACATAGCACAATGTATGACAACTTCAGTTAGTAGGTTAGTAGCCTATTATCAGTAACTTGTTTGTGAACCTTCTCAAACCCAGTTAATGCTAAAATCATCATGAACACAGTAATGAGGGTTTCAAAATCAATCTTGATTTGTTTATTTTAAATTTTGAAACAAGCAAGATTAATTTGCACCTCATCTTGAAGATTATTGAACATATTCACGATACTACTGCAACATCATATATATTCTGAGTTTTGCTAAATTTTAATTTACATATAAAAATGACAATATGTTTTGTCAAGGATTGAGAAGGCGAAGAGGAAAAACCTAGGGGCAACATGATGTAATACCAATCACGGATGAAAACTGAACAGGCGAGCGATGAGTTGGGATGAAATTAAGGCATTGTCAAACAAACACAGGTGCGTTGGCGGGGACGAGCTTGTTATCAAGGTCCCATGCTTCCCAGTGGAGTGATCAGGACTACTAATATATATATTGGTATCTCTGTCTTCTACATAGATCAACTGATCTTCATGAAAATTTATACGAACAAGTTTTCAGGCACAGAGAGTGTTTAGCTAAAACCTACTATGCTCTAAAATCATTAGGTGTAGGAGTTCACCTGAAACGAACATTTAAAAATCGGTCTAGCGTCGCATTTTTTTTTAATTTCACAACAGAACGCAGTATATGCTATTAAAGTAAACCGAGGTAGGAATTATCCCAAAACTCAGCGAAATTCAACATAACCACAAAAGTGGAGGTTTACTTAAATTAAAAATTGTCCGGTTTGGTCGCAATACACAACATACAATTAACCCTTAAAATTTCCCAGTATATCATAAAAAATATACCTTAATTTAATTTATTTTAACCGCTAAAATAAGTTGAACCTCATTTATTTCGATGCACTCGCAGGCGCACGCCGGATATTAGCTAGTATAGCCATAAAATGAATATCTGTACGTGCCAGCACAACGGTAAAATATCCCTAGCATCCCTAGGGAGTAAGAGGGGGGTTAAATGGACTATTTAACTCACATACCCCCAAATGGGAGTCAATGACCAATCACATTTCAGTGATTTTCGTATTTACTAACAACCATTCACATGGTCGCGTTTCGTCTAGAATTTACCACCTAAAGTTTATCATAATAAAGAAAGCACCTCCTTTTTTAACATTCTGAATAGGTCATAGCATTATTTTGCAGTGACCGACTCCACAAGAAATACAGCTACCAAATTGTATATATATTGCATGAATGTCAACACATAGCGCATGCAAGAGTTAATATAAAACCATTTGTAGCAATTGATTATACCACCAAAAAAAAAGAAACCACTGTTTGCACTTTGTTAAATGTATTTTTTCCCAGGTAATAATCCAGAAAAATATAACTGTCATATATACATCATACGACATCAGAAATGAATTAATATACAGTTTGATGTGTTTCATGTTTTCTCCATTAGAGTGCATTCTTACAATATTGCGTTCCTTTGGCAATAAATAATATGATCTGGTTGCAATGATGAACAAAAGAAGCAAATGAAGCGTACCAATCGTTTCTCATTTGTTTTCAACAACACCCGCCGTTTACATTAAATATATAAATATTTTAAAATAACTCACCTATATTTAAATAATGATTTATGAGTAAAAAAAACTCGTAATCTCATTTCCTCCCTTAAAGTAAGAGTCCATGTTTCGCACCCATATAATATAACTGGTAGAATAATAGTTTTATATATTTTCAGTTTAACGTTTTTTGAAAGGAGTTGGGACATCAAGAGTCTCTGCAATGCATAATAGCACGCATTTCCAGAATTGAGCCTATGTTTAATTTCTTTGTGCATCTCATTCCGATTTGTTCCTAGGTATTTGAATTCAGCCACTTCCTCAAAATTTCCCTCATTTGTCATTAGCTGTCCATTTCCATTATATAATGCATTTCTATTAATAATATGGATTTCCTGCTTTAAGTCAGATTTAATTCCCTCATGTGTATGACATTTATCGCTTAACATTCTTGTCTAAATAAATGTGCTAGAGAGAGAGGGAAAGACTTCCCTCCCCCCCTTAAGCGCATTCATTGGCACAAAAAAGGAGTAAGAGAACATAGAAAGAAAGAAAGCAAAATAATTGTTTTGTTTGGGTTATTACATGTAATTAGTAATTAACATAGAATGTACGAAATGCATGTGTGACTATTTTAACCTTTGCCTACTTGTTACCGGTGTCACCTTGTGGGTTATGGGAGATTGCAGTGGTTTTCTCTGGGCCAGCAGTCAGTCACTTATTAAACATTGGCGCGGCAACAAGCACAACTCATAGTGGACATTACTGTGCTTGTAGTATGTAGCCTATCATCAGGAACCACAGGTACCGACATATTAACATTACAGAATGAGACTTTTTATTTATTTATTTATTTATTTACATACATGGTCTTTTCATGGATGAGTGTAGATATGTATTATTATGATGTAGTGTAGACATTTATTTTACTTATATGTAGCCTATTATTGATTTTTGATACAGGTGTATTTGTAGGTATGTTATATTATAATTAGTTTTATTTTTTTATTCATGGAAAAATAATGCACGTAAAGCCAAGCAGGCCCGTGCGCAATGTAAATGCATATGTATTTTCTTTCTTCTGAAAAAAAAAGGTAATAAATTCCACTATCTTAACATTATTTCAATTATAGTTTGTTAGTCACATTAAAACACGATGTTGCATGAAATAAAATGGGATAAATTGGATCAATTAAAATATATGGGTAGTTTCATTGTAACGAACGCCATGTATAATATATTTAAAATTATATAAAAATACAAAAGTCATTGCTCTAAAAAATTTATAATAAAATAAACACCAGTAAGATAATACCAAATTTAGCCTACGCTTTTTCTCTTTTTATGCTTCATAAATTTCGTTTACGAAGCAATTTTGAAAAGTAAACATTACATTATTGTGGGATAAATTTAGCACAGATATCCGGAAATCCAACATTTAATTACTTTCTGCTATAGAATATAAATTAAATGTGTTTCTATTTAGTTTAAATATTAAACTATAGCTTAATGTTCATATATTAATTGATGATTCTAGTTTTATCGTTATTATTATTATTATTACTACTACTATTATTATTATTAATTATTATTATTATTATTGTTATTATTATTATTGTTATTATATTATTATTATTAATTATTATTATTATTATTGTTATTATTATTATCATTATTATTATTATTATTATTATTATTATTATTATTATTATTATTATTATTATTATTATTATTATTTATTATTATTATTATTATTATATAGGCGCTGCTACTACAATTGGTGAATGTCTTTGCTTTCTTAGCGATGTCTTTATACAAATTACTTTTAGTAGTACTCAACAAGTTTATAGTTTCATAGTTTTTATATAATTTATTGTTTCATCCTCCCATCTGTTCTTCGGGCTCTCTGTGCGTCTTGGCTTCGATTCATGTAACTTATTTATCGGTTTCTAGAGTGATATTATGTTAATATGTCAAAACCAGCTTAATAACCTGTGCTTTAATGTAAATTATTATTGTTATATTACTTATATATTTAGTACAGTGCCGTCCAAACTACGGCCCGCGGGCCCTCCATAATTTTCTATCCGGCCCTTGTAGGCCTGTATCATTCTAATAATTTAAAATAAATAATACTTACTTACTTACTTACTCACTGGCACTATCGAACCCGTAGGTTCATGGCCGCACGGACATAAGCTCTCCATACATCCCTATCCTGAGCTAATGCTTTCCAATCATTCCCTGTATAATCTACTTCCCTCAAATCATAGTTAATGTTGTTCTCCCACCTCATTCTTGGTCTACCAACTGGGCGTTTTCCTTCTGGCTTTCCTACAAGAAGTTTCCATGCACGTCTTTCATTCCCCATACGCGCAACATGTCCTGCCCATCGCAGTCTACGGGACTTAACTGTTCTTATTATATCTGGCTTCCTATAAAGACCATGTAGTTCATTGTTATGTAGTCTTCTCCATTCACCTGTCTGTTCATCTCTCTTTGGTCCAAAAATTTTCCTAAGAACTTTATTCTCAAATACTCGTAATCTCCTTTCCTCCCTTAAAGTAAGAGTCCATGTTTCGCACCCATATAATATAACTGGTAGAATAATAGTTTTATATATTTTCAGCTTAACGTTTTTTGAAAGGAGTTGGGACATCAAAAGTCTCTGCAATGCAT
Organism: Diploptera punctata; assembly: GCA_030220185.1. Classification (NCBI taxonomy): domain Eukaryota; kingdom Metazoa; phylum Arthropoda; class Insecta; order Blattodea; family Blaberidae; genus Diploptera; species Diploptera punctata. The sequence goes on from JASPKZ010000779.1 coordinate 47,258, forward strand.
AATAGCATGCATTTCCAGAATTGAGCCTATGTTTAATTTCTTTGTGCATCTCATTCCTATTTGTGATTATTGTTCCTAGGTATTTGAATTCAGCCAATTCCTCAAAATTTCCCTCATTTGTCATTAGCTGTCCATTTCCATTATATAATGTATTTCTACGTGTGACCATATATTTAGTTTTACTGATATTTACTTCCAGTCCTAATTTCTTAGTGTTACTCAATAGTGTGTGCGTGTTGGCCTTTAGTATCTCCTCGCTATCGGCCAGTAGTACTACATCATCAGCATAAACTAACAGCTTATTAATACCATTCAGTTGTAAGCCTTCCTCATTCTCTAAAGATTTAATGGCATGCTCTAGTACAAAATTAAATAGTAGAGGAGATAGTGCATCTCCTTGCTTCAACCCATTCTGGATTTCAAAAGTGTCTGAAAACTGTTTGCCTACACGCACCCTACTCGTTGAGCCATTTAGACACATTCGTATAAGTCTAACTAACTTTTTAGGAATTCCGAACTCCAGCAGGATACTATATAACTTCTCCCTCTTAATTGAATCATATGCTTTTTTGAAGTCTACATATAGTTGATGTACAGTACCATTATATTCCCATTTCTTTTCTAAAATCTGTCTTATACTAAAAATCTGATCTGTTGTAGACCTGTTTCTTCTAAATGCACATTGATGATCTCCTAGAATGTCATCAATATAGGGAGTAAGTCTGCTTACTAATATATTTGTTAGAATTTTGTACGAAGTTGAAAGTAATGAGATGCCCCTATAGTTGTTGCAATCAGTTTTATCTCCTTTCTTATAAATTGGTACGATAATTGATTCCTTCCATTCATCTGGAAGAGCTTCTTTTTCCCAAATCATACTAAGCAACCAGCGTATCTTGTCCATCAATTTTTCTCCCCCTGATTTTATCAGTTCTGCTGGGATCTCATCTGAACCTGATGCTTTATACATCTTCAATTTTTCAATTGCCATTTCAACCTCTAATGCACTTGGCTCTGCGACTAGCATTTCTGCTGTCTGTAACTTATCCTCCTCAATGTCCTGTTCTGTATGTACATTTAATAGCTGATTAAAATAACTTTTCCATCTATTTAATATACTCTTGGAATCTGCAATCATATCCCCATTTTCATTCCGAATTATGTTTGTTCTAGCCTGAAACCCTTTCTTCTCTATACTAATTCCCTGATATAATTCTCTAATGTTCCTATTTTTTGCATTCATTTCAAGATCATTAATCTTCTCTCTCAAATATTCCCTCTTTTTACTCTTTAGTAACTTGGTGGTTTCCCGTCTAACACTACCCAATTGCTCTAAATTTACCTCATTTGGCTCGTGTAACCATTTCATTTTTGCTAGCTTTCTTTTCTTTACAATGTCGGCACATTCCTCATCAAACCATTTCTTGTTTTGCCTCTTTTTTAAACAACCAATGCTTTCTGATGCTGACAATTTAATAGTATCTCTTATAGCCTCCCATTCTTTATTTATATCAGTTTCTTCTTCGTTTGCCACATTGTCATCTGAAGATTCCAGTACTTCAAATCTATTAGCAATTTTGATTTGGTATTCTTGCCGCATTTCATCATTTTTCAAGTTTTTTAATTCATATTTTACAGAATCATCTTTAGCGTTTGTTCCTCTCATAAGCGATAGCCGTTGTCTGATTTTCACCCTGACCAGATGATGATCTGAATTGCAGTCTGTCCCTCTAACTGATCTAACATCAATGATGCTACTGTGCCAGCGTTTATCCACTAATACATGATCTATCTGGTTCCGAGTTTCTCCATCTGGGGACGTCCAGGTGTATTTATGAATATCCTTATGCTGAAATGTTGTGCTCTTAACAATGAGATTCTTTGATGTGGCAAATGTGACTAATCTAACCCCGTTGTCGTTACTATCTTCATGAAGACTGAATTTGCCTATTGTTGGTTTGAATATATCTTCCCGCCCCACTTTTGCATTAAAATCTCCTAAGACAATTTTCATATGATATCGTGAAAGGCTATCAAATAAGCATTCTAATTCTTCATAGAACTCATCCTTGATCTTGTCATCTTTATCTTCTGTGGGGGCATGTACATTTACAATTATAAAATCATGTCGTTTACCCTTTAGAATTATGTATGATATCCTATCACTAACAAACTTAATATCTCGGATAGCGGATAGGATCCTCCTTCTGACTAAAAAACCCGTTCCAAATGCAGGTCTTTCTGCACCCCCATAGTATAAATGAAAAGCTTCCTGATTCCTGACTACCTTCTCCTGGCCACCTAACTTCCTGTAAAGCGACTATATCCAAGGGCGATTTATCCAATTCCCGCGTTAATATCTCTAGTGCCCCGCTATTGTATAAAGTCCTAACATTCCATGTTCCTAGGAACATGTCCCTGTGTTTGAGCCTTTGGCATGGGTTCCCTGAAGTAGTCCCCGCCCGGAGAACCGAATGGGGGACTATTTGACCTCCGGAAAATTTTACCCCAGTAGAACCCATGTCCGCATTTCTTGACGGTTGTATTTTTACGGTGAAAGATCGTCACTCTTTCGACCAAGGTACTTATTTCGTCTGGCTTATCACCTTCGACCAGTCCGGCATGGGTAACCCTATCGGCAGCAATGCTACCGCCGGCATAGCTCTCAGGATCATTTAAGCACACAAGCCACTCCACCACGACAAGGTAAAGATACCATGGAGGGAATAATAATAATAATAATAATAATAATAATAATAATAATATATTATGCATTGCAGAGACTTTTGATGTCCCAACTCCTTTCAAAAAACGTTAAGCTGAAAATATATAAAACTATTATTCTACCAGTTATATTATATGGGTGCGAAACATGGACTCTTACTTTAAGGGAGGAAAGGAGATTACGAGTATTTGAGAATAAAGTCCTTAGGAAAATTTTTGGACCAAAGAGAGATGAACAGACAGGTGAATGGAGAAGACGACACAAACAATGAACTACATGGTCTTTATAGGAAGCCAGATATAATAAGAACAGTTAAGTCTCGTAGACTGCGATGGGCAGGACATGTTGCGCGTATGGGGAATGAAAGACGTGCATGGAAACTTCTTGTAGGAAAGCCAGAAGGAAAACGCCCAGTTGGTAGACCAAGAATGAGGTGGGAGAACAACATTAACTATGATTTGAGGGAAGTAGATTATACAGGGAATGATTGGAAAGCATTAGCTCAGGATAGGGATGTATGGAGAGCTTATGTCCGCGCGGCCATGAACCTACGGGTTCGATAGTGCCAGTGAGTAAGTAAGTAAGTAAGTAAGTATAATAATAACAATAATAATAATAAAATTGTATGGTCATGTAAAAAAGAATAACACAAGACAGATCCCCAAGAAAAATACAATAATGGGTACCACTTGGTTGACGAAAAAGATGACGGCCAAAAATAACGTGGATTGGTGGTATTTTGAGCATCATGAGAGAAAAATGATTGGGCGACGGAGATTGGAATGGTAGAGATATGGGGAGGACAGTAGATTATTTGGGTGCAGGAATATGTTGATAAACATTGTGAAACTTACTAAATAAATAATAACAATCCACAACAGCTATAATAGGGACGATTGCCTGCACCACCTTGATGTTTCTTCCATTTGGCCCGCGACAGAAATAAGTACATATTATTATTATTATTATATTATTATTATTATTATTATTATTATTATTATTATTATTATTATTATTATTATTATTATATTTATTATGTTTAGTACAGCTATACGTATAAGAATTATACACTGCATTATTTTTTAAATGTATTATAACACACACACACACATATATATATATATATATATATATATATTATTCTAAATCTGTATTTTATATATTTGTGCTAGTTGACTGAAAGAGGATGACTCATGCTACTAACACCTTTGTCAGAATAAATAAAACTTTACTGTTATTATTATTATTATTATTATTATTATTATTATTATTATTATTATTATATTATTATTATTATATAACTTTATAATGAATGTAACATTTTTAATTGGACATAAAAATTACATTTGTTACGAAATTTCGGCATTTTCATAATATATAGCAGATAAAATATATTTGGGTTTTTATAATATGAGTGCTCATTTGCTTCGGAAAAAAATATTTTTTTAATGTTCATAATTGATTCAAATTCAACATTTATGAAGTATCAGAAATAAAAAATAATAGTATGAGGAAAATATGACGTTCGTTATGTTGTAATAGCCCATATTTCGGCGTATGTTTTAAAAGAGATAGATATTGCGCCTTAAGTTATTTACCACCACACACACACACACAACACACACACACACACACCACACACACATATATATATATATATATATATATATATATATATATCATTGTAAAATTCCGTTCAGCCATTAGTCGCAAAATAAAAATATTTAATATGAAATTATATATATTATTTATTTATAGTCCACCGCTGTGGTCTCGAGGTAGCGTGCTGCTTTGTCACGCAGCGGGCCCGGGTTCGATCCCCGGTCGGGGCAGTTTTTTTGGATGAGGTTTTTATCGGGGTTTATCCTCACCTGTAAGACAAATGTCAGGAAAACTTTAAGGCCCAAACGGTCCCCGAAATCATATGGCCATCATCTTCATCATCATCATCGTTATCATTATCATCATCACCATCATCCTTCACCGGTGTGGAAAGCAACGGGAAGCTACCACACCTACACAATTCCCTAGTAAAGCTGCAAGCATAGCATGAAAATGCTATGATTGCAGTGAAGGATCTGCCTTCGGGCAGAATTACTATGGATGGATATACAGATTTTCAATGTTTATCAATCTTTCTGCGCCTGAAGTTTTATTTTTCTTATCCCCTCGTCCCTATTCAACCACTCCAAATCCTCCAGCCTCTTATTCTCATTCCAGTTGCATCCACGAGTTTCGAGGTCTTCCTTTCTTTCTTCTCCAGGTGGACACCATTTCAATGCTTTTCTGGGTAACCTTTCTTCTAGAATTTATCGGTACATGCCCACACCAATTTACTGATTATCTAATATATAAAAATTAATGTTTGTTTGTTTGTTCGTACTTTATGCGCGGCCATTCCGTTGATCCGATTGTGATGGGGCTTTTTGCAAAATGTTCAGGAGATTCCGGGGATGAACATAGACTATAAGCGAGTTGTGATACTCAACTCCTACACCCTTAAAAATCGCCATTTGTAATGGAAAATGTGAAAAAAAAGTAGCTCTTTGGACGCTTAAATGGCTTACGCTGCCTAAACCATAACAAACATACAAAATTAATGTACACAGAATTGAATATCTCAAAAACCTCTACAAATCCTTAACAGCGTATGTTTATCTCTTACGGATAACTCACAATAACGAATTTTGCCTTTTTCCTAATTTATGCCAAGAAGATCGAGATAAGTAGATTCCCGGGCAACACCGCGTAATCAGCACAGGGAATCTTAAAATAATTACGATATACATTTATAATTATTTTTCAGTATACTTATTCAACTAATCATAAGAAGTACATTAATTTTTGTCTTTCAGCTCATTTATGCCAAGAAGATCGGGAAGAGTAGATTCCCGGACAACGCCGGGTAAAGAGCACGGGGTATCTAAAAATAATTATGATATAAATTTTCCCTTTCAGTTATTTAACTAAACATAAAACACATTAATTTTCGTATTTCAGCTCATTTATGTCAAGAAGATCGGGATAAGTAGATTCCCGGGCAACGCCGAGTAATCAACACGGTGTATCTAAAAAAATATCAATTTATAATTAGTTTCCCTTTCATTTATTCGACTGGCATAAAAAAAGCACATTAATTTTCATTTATTTAGGCGTAGCAGCGCACGCCGGGTATTAACTTGTATCTTATATAATACACTATTGAATATTTAATTTTTTTTGTGTGACTTTATTTCTTATTTTTTTTCCAATTTTGAACATCTTGCTGCTCTCCTCAGGAAATCCATTTCCATCAACATAAGTTTTTGCTCCAATTTTTTTATGAATGCCCATGCTTCTGCTCCATATGTGACAGTATATAATATGATCTTGTAGAAAATTTCCGGGCTGTTGGCCGTGGTCTTGAGGCTTGTAATTCCCCGATGTTTAGCCAGAGACTGCGTCCGGCATCCTCAAGAGTTGTCTCTGGCGAAACGTCGGGGAACTACAAGCCTCAAGACCACGGCCAACAGCCGGGAAATCTTGCACAAGACTCCGGCCGTGAAAACCTAAGTCAGTATACAGGGTGTATCAAAAAAGATGGCGCAAACTTACGGTTGAAAGTACACGATAATAGAAGCAACAATGTCCCAGTAAACATGGGTCCGCAAACGAGCCGTTTGCGAGATAATTACGAATGTATGGTTACAAGCCGCCACTGACTTCATTGCAAACATCGTCCTAGTTAGTACAAATTAATTTGAATTTAGACTTTACTATTAATTTTTAATTTCATTTAGTTCACATTTCACAGTTCACTTCACGTATGGGTTGCCTGTTAAAGGAGGTGTTCAAAGTGTCTTCCTTGCATCTGGATGCAATACTGTGCTCGTCTCTGCAATGAATGTCGAATTCTTTCGAAAACCTCTGGATCATTTCTGAATTCTTTACAAGCATGTATAACTCTCTGCTCCAGTTCTTCAACGGTGTGCTGTACACTTTGCTTTTGAGGTGACCCCAGACACAAAAATCCACAGGATTTAGATCAGGTGATCTTGGAGGCCAAGGTACAGATCCGCTTCGACCTATCCATCTTTGGCCGTATCTGCACGTTAGATGCCGTCTCACAGCAGCAGCAAAATGTGCCGGAGCTCTGTCATGCATGTACCACAAACTCTGACGTTGCTGAAGGGGAACATCCTCAAGCAATCCTGGAAGATGACGCCGCAGATACCTAAGGTGCCTCCGTCCATTAAGTTTTCGTGGAAGAACGTGTGGCCCAATGAGATGATCACCTAGTACCCCTAACCATACATTCAGTGAGAAACGGTGCTGATGTGGTGACTCATGAACAGCGTGTGGGTTTATTTCACACCAAAAATGTGTGTTATAATAATTAAAAACACCATCGCGTGTGAATCCTGCTTCGTCTGTAAATAAAATGTTACATGCGAAACGAGGGTTGACTACAGTCTGTTGTTGCATCCACTGACAAAACATCACTCTAGGAACAAAGTCCGCATCATTGAGACATTGAACTCGTTGGAGGTGGTAAGGGTACAGTAAATTGCGCTGTAAAATTCTACATACACTACTGTGGCTTAGTATACGCACTTCTGTGGTAATTCTTCTCGTCGAGGTTCCTGGAAAGAGCTGTACTGCTTCCAACCCCATATCCTCAACCTCAGGCGTAATGCGAGCAGGCCTACCTACTGCTCTGCCATGTGCAAAAAAAAGCATTTTCTCTCAGGCGCTGATGGACTCTTGTAAATGTACGACTTTCGGGGTGTCTTCGATCAGGATATGTTTTTTGGTACAAGCGTGCAGCTCCCGTGCATTGTCATTAGCCCTACCGTACATGAAATGCATATCCGCATACTATTCGTTACTGTAAGGTTCCATTATAACTACAACACAGCACAAGTGGCACTCCTCAGACGAAACTGATACATTTTGAGACTGTGTACTGTATCCGTCCTGTACGTTCCGCGTGCATGGTTTGATTACAACTCCACCTCTCTGCAATGTTCAGTTTTGTACACAAAGAACATAGGACGGCTTAAAGTGCGCAAGGAGTAAACCGTATGATGTTACAATGACGTCAGTGGCGGCTTGTAACCATACATTCGTAATTATCTCGCAAACGGCTCGTTTGCGGACCCATGTTTACTGGGACATTATTGCTTCTAGTAGCGTGTACTTTCGACTATGTAAGTTTGCGGCATCCTTTTCTTATACACCCTGTGTAATATATTTCTGTCGTGGTCATTTTCGGTGATTACTAAACGCATCGATGATCTGTATTTATTTATTTTTCATAACAAAAGTTTTAATTATAATCTTCGGAACTTGCTAATAAGGAGCAGATACAATTGTATTGAAAAGGATATCGAAATCACGTTATTTCAAGGAGAGATACAACGTCGATAACCTTTTCGAATGAAGAGTGTTTCATACACAAGATGTTACAGGAGTGGCCAGATGTTTCAATGTATTACAATGTTGCAGACTAAAGTTTACGGTATATATAAATTCTTATAAAAATTTCGAAATCTTGTTCATACAATGCAGTTATCCTTGGTTATTAAAAAACTTGCATGTTACGTAATTATTGTCATATTGCACATTCTCTTAAACTAATAAGTTAATGTAAATTTATGTTCTTCCAATTGTGCATATATTTTGTTAGAAAGGTAATCAGTTTGTTATATTAACGGTTTTATGTCCTCTTTAAATGAGAACATAAGGCAGAAATATTATCAATGTTTGTTTTATTATGGTCTGCTGCTATAGTCTCGGAGAAACATAGCTGCCTCGTACGTGACGGGCCTGAATTCGATCTCCAGTCAGACCAAGTTTTCTGGGCGATGTTCATTTCTTTTCAGAGTTTTTCCTCTCCAGCAAGACAAATATCAGAACCCAAATGGTCCTCGCGGGGAAGTATGAGGTATAAAGTGATATTATTATTATTATTATTATTATTATTATTATTATTATTATTATTATTATTATTATTATTATTATTATTATTATTATTATTATTATTATTATTATTATTATTATTACTAAAAGAAAAATATTAAGGGACTTTATATAAATACGTCCACCGCGGTGGTCTCGAGGTAACGTGCTATCTTGTCACACAGCGGGTCCGGGTTTGATCCCCGGTCGGGGCAGTTTTTCTGGGTGAGGTTTTTATCGGTGTTTTTCCTCACCTGTAAGACAAATGCCAGGAAAACTTTAAGGCCCAAACGGTCCCCGAAATCATATGGCCATCATCATCATCTTTATCATTATCATATCATCATCATCATCCTTCACCGGTGTGGAAAGCAACGGGAAGCTACCACACCTACATTCCCTAGTAAAGCTGCAAAGCATAGCATGAAAATGGTATGATTGCAGTGAAGGACTTGCCTTCGGGCAGAATTACTATGGATGGATATAGATATAGAGAAAACTAAATATCTGTGTATTGGAGAAGAAAGGGAAAATATAAATTTCAACAATGAAGAAAAAGCTAAAACCTAGTATTGAATGCACTTATTTAGCAACAATATTAGACCATTCAGGCTATAATATAGTGGAAATTAGAATCGCACATCAAAACAAGCAATAAATGCTTTAAACTCCGTTTGGTGGAGCAAAAATATCACAAAAATACAAAATTGCAAATATATCAAACCATAGTTCAGAGTATTTTAACATATTGGTGCTGAGGTTTAGCAAATTCCTACCAGGGAAATGAAAATTATTTTAAGTACAGAAATGGACGTTTTAAGAAGATCAGCTGGAAAATCTAGAATGGATAGAATACGAAATAAAGAAATTAGAGAAATTATGGGTGTACAAGAGGAGCCGGACATCATAGACATAGAAATGAAAAGATTGCAGTAATATGACCATGTCAACAGAATGCCAGAACAAAGATTGCCTAAACTTATTATGGAATGGATCGATCCCAATGGAAAGGAGGAAGAAAGGAAGACCTAAGAAAACATGGATAGAAGGTGTGCAAGCGGCTATGATTATCAGAGGATTGGCGGAAGATCAATGGATGGACATAGAGAAATGGCGTTTGGTTTCCGGAAGACGGCGACAGCTGTCATGAAACTGATGATGATGATGATGCTTATTATTATTATTATTATTATTATTATTATTACATTTTCTATGGGATGTGGAGCCGAAACCGAAGATTTAATATTAGAAGATGAAAAGGGGTATATTAGAGGATGTGAAGAATTTGAGTATCTGGGAGTAAAAGTAGATAAACAGAGGATAAACAAGAAAGTGATATTAAGAACAGAATAAATAAAGGTAGAGCAATAACAGCAATGATGAATGGAATCTTATGGAACAGACATATAACCAGAAAAAAATTTACAAATATATAATTCAATAGTGAGAAGTTCTGTCACCTATGGAGCTGAAGTTTGGAAATTCAACAAAAACTTGAACAAAAACTTATGTCGATGAAAATGAATTTCTTGAGGAGAACAGCAAGATGTTCAAAATTATAGAAAATAAGAAATACTATCATACGAGAAAAAATGAACATTAGATATTCGTAGATTATATAAAATATAAGCAATTAAATTGGTATGGACACGTACGACGAATGCAACAAGAAAGGTTACCCAGGAAAACATTGGAATAGGTGCCACCTGAAAGAAGAAGAAAAGGAAGGACCTCGAAACTCATGGATGCAAGAATAAGAACTGGAATGAGAACAAGAGGACAAGGATTGGGATGGACAGAGACTAGTGGAGAAGAAAAATAAAACTTTTAGGCACAGAAAGACGTGTAAACATTAAAAATCTGCATATAAATTATTTATTATTATTATTATTATTATTATTATTATTATTATTATTATTATTATTATTATTATTAGTATTATTATTATTATTGTATCGGCCGCGGTGGACTAGTGGTTATGCCCCTTGCTTCTGGTCCCGAGGGTCGCGGGTTCAAACCCGGCCGGGGTCGATGGATTTTTTAGGATGGAAAAATCCAAGGAGCAAGTCCTCCGGGAGGGACTTTAAGCCGTGGGTCCCGAGTCTGAAGATTTTCAGGCTCGTAAAAGATCCTTAAGCCTGAATGAAAAGGCCTCTAAGCAAAATTTACCGAATTTTCCCGTCCTAGTACTACCTTGGTTTCTTAGATGTCAGTATGAGGCGGAACGCTGACCACGGACCACTCAAATGACATCTACACGAAAACAAGTGAAACTAAATTAGTATGGTTCAAATTCTTCCCTGTAGGGGGAGAGCGCCTAAATCTCTGTTAAGGGAAACATGGGCTTACAAGATTATTATTATTATTTGTTCATTTATTTATTTTAATATCGTTAATTAAGAAGGTCATGTTTATAATATTAAACGTTTTATTATTCAATGTACTTTTTTGTAAAATCTTGCACAACATATTTTCTACTTTTGTTATTTTATTCATAGTAAATATATTCTACGAATCATATACTACAAGGTAAGTCAGTAATCAGTATACATCTCAATATCTTCTCCTGCCCCACGCTTGGTAAAGTTGAAGGTGTGAACCGGTAACTTTTATTATAGGCATAAACATAATTTAACCTGCCTGGCATTTATAATTCAAATATGTAAAGTCATAAAGCTATTTACCTAAAGGAGAGGCGTATAAATGTTGACCTCACTTTGCAAAGCTTGTTTCTTACAAACAAACATGAGGTGAAATCTGCCACCGCGTTAGATATAATGAAGTCCCGGCCACGCGTTGCTATGGCTAAGGTATACGTTAAAAATTTTAAATAAGTTGCTGTCTTTCAGCCAGATTACTTAAAACTAATACTTGCACACGAAATTAATAATATTGAAATTAAAATATAGAAAAGGAACCAAGATAAAAATGTATAATGTTATGGCGGTTCCCACAATATTGTATGGATGTGAAACTTGGGCTCCAGTGAAAAAAAACAGAAGGATAGAATACAAACGGCGGAGATGAGGTTCCTAAGACAAGTAAAAGGATTTACAAGACTTGATAGAATAAGAAATGAGGATATAAGAGAAGAATTGAAAGTTCAGCCTTTATTGGATAAAGTCACGAATTACAGACAGAAATGGATTGATCACATGGATGGAATGAGTAAGGAGAGATATCCATTGTTAGCAAGAAATTATCAAGCAAGACCTAGAAGACGTTGTGCTGATGCATTATGAAGTCGGAACGGGCATTTGCCTGATTCCTGGAGTGATGATGATGATGATGATGATGAAATTAAAATAAACACTGAACACACTTCCGATAAAGGGTCTTTCCACTTTTCAGCGGTTGCCCTTTTACCAGCCGGCTGCTGGCCCTTCACATCCACATGTGTCAATCACAGAGGTAGATGATCAACAGCCAGTGTAGGGGTGACATGTGGTTAGCATGTCGAGTCCCCCAGCCGTTATAGCTGGTTCCTAAACCTGGAGCCGCTATTTATTGTAGCTACCCAATTGCCTCACGATGCTGGATGGGCACCGATCCCATACTGGCCGAAATACCATGAGAAAATTTCTTCCCCCATGGAGACTCGAACCAGCGCAAGTCCCGTAGCTCTGCGCCAAGGCTTCCTACCTTAACCGCTCGGCTACGGCGCGGGACACTGAACACACTTAAATTATGAAATAATCAATATTTGTAATTCAATTTAAATTCGCGGTTGCAACAAAAAGCACAGCCATCTGGATCTCTCTTTGTTAAATAATAAATCAGTTACCTTACCAAATTACCTTACACCGCCATCTGTTAGGATCGTATGGAACTCACAGATAATTACACCGCCATCTGTTAAAATCGTATGGAACTCACAGATAATTATAACTCTTTGTTAAATAATAAACAAATAATGTGCAATAAAAAATAATGCGATTATAAATTTAGTTATAAACTACACTAAGTCTCATGTTGGATCAACCTGCACACAGTGTGCAAAATTTTATTAAAATCGGTTCGGTAGTTTAGGATTCCATCGCGGACAAACAACGTGACACGTAATTTTTATATATTAAGATTTGCTCAGAGCTAAGCTTACAATATACGAAAAGTATATCAGGTGAAATTTAAATGACTGCAATTGTAATACGGCTTAAAAACATTTTTCGCTGTTTAATAATAATGTTTTATTAATAATTTGTAAGCCTAATCAGCTATTGTTTATTTAACCACTAATAGACCCCAAGTTATATAACAAATTTGCGCTTTCACGATGTTTGTACAAACCAATCGTGTTTTCCTATTTAATCGCGGAATGCTTGTAGCTCCTTTGTACGAGTATTTGGATTGGCAGGACACTTATTTCCTCATTTTTCATTAATTTTTTTTTATTCAATGCCTCAGGTTGTCATTTCGACATTTCTGGTGTTCTCTCCTGGCATTGGCTTAATTGTAACCCACTTCTCAAGTTAAGGTGCCTAGAAGGCGGAGTTACGTTACCCCAATGATATGATGGATAGTTCATAACCTAACCTTAACCTAAATTGCAGACCATGAGCAACCACAGGATTAATTCCCTTTAAGGAAAAATGTCTATGGTTTGACCGGTAATTGAACCCGGAACCTCATGAACATTAATCAGAAACGCTGACCACTAGCCCATGAGGCTGGTCGACTCATTTATGTTTCATTATATTTATTTGTTTTACCCGCTAGAATGGATAGAATGCCAAATAAGAAATAAAGAAAATTATGGGTGTGCAAGAGAAGCCGGACATCACAGACATTATAGAAAAGAAAAGATTACAGTGGTATGGTCATGTCAAAAGAATGTCAGAGCAAAGATTGCCTAAACTTATTATAAAATGGATCCAATGGAAAGGAATTCAAAAGGAAGACCAAAGAAAACCTGGATAGAGGGTGTACAAGAGGCTATGATAGTCAGAGGATTGGAGGAAATCAATGGATGGACAGAGAGGAATGGTGTTTGGTTTCTGGAAGACGACGGCAGCAGTCATGAAATCGGATGATGATTATTTTACCTGATGGAGTTAAGACCGTAAGGTATTCTCTTCCACTTCACCAGGGTTGAATTATACATATAGTAATAATTATGAATTATCTACATGTTGAGGCTATACAATATAGAGTTGACAAGGGAAACAAAGAAACATAGTAACAATAATAATAATACTAATTTTATTTAGTGTTCTGCCCTAGGGCAAGTCCTTCATTGCAATCATAGCATTTTCATGCTATGTTTTGCAGTTGTACTAGAGAATTACAGGTGTGATAGCTTCCCGTTGCCTTCAACACCGGGGATGATAATAATAAGAATGATGATGATGATGATGATGATGGCCACATGATGTTCGGGGTTCTTTTGGGCCTCAAAGGTTCCTGACATTTGTCTTACAGATGAGGAAAAATCCGGGAACAAACCTCAACCAGTAAGCTTGTCCCGACCGGGAATCGAATCCGGACCCGCTGCGTGACAAGGCAGCACGTTACCTCGATACCACAGCGGTGGCATATTATCAATAATAATGACATAAAATATAATTAAGTAATTGGCTTGGTAAAGAAAATTTAAAATATAAATAAATAAAAAAAGTATACATGGAACATTATTATATTATAAAGTAAAGTGATCCCACAACAGACCCGGAGGCCCTTGGGGTAGTAGGAGGTTAAGGCTCCCACTTTTTCTAGACAATCGGCACTTTATGTCAGCCGGGTTGTCAGCCCTGCGTGACGGCCGCCTTTGCCCCAGAACAAGTGTCTGGTACTCATTTCCGTTAGAGGCTGAGTCGACCCCAGGGCCATAGTGTCGCCAGAGGGTTTGGGCCAGTTTAAAAATCCTGACCCCAACGGGATTTGAACCCTCGGCCCTCCGGCTTGTAGCTCAATGCCTTAACCACTACGCTACGGCGTGTCCCCCATTTTATATTATATATTTATTATTTATATTATATTATATTATATTATATTATATTATATTATATTATATTTATATTATATTATATTATATTATATTATATTATATTTATATTATATTATATTATATTATATTATATTATATTATATTATATATTATATTATATTATATTATATTATATTATATTATATTATATTATATTATTATATTATAAATTATATTATATTATATTATATCATATATATCTAAGGAAATATGTAGAGAGTTTTTAACTGTTTTTTGGGTCGGGCAGTCCTTGATATACGAGGGTAAGGAATCCCAGAGTCGGGTAGCTGAAACAAGGAACGATGGCAATAGTGATGTGTTCGAATTAGAAGAACAGCTAGAGTTATCTAGCTTAACTTGGCAAATAAGGGTAGATCCATGACCGTATATGGCCACTTACAAAAGAAAGAACCCACCTTGTTGTCAGTTTTCGTCTTCCCCCTTCCCATATTAACATCTGGTGAAGAAACCCCGACAACACTGGTACGAGTGAGAGAGGTGAGCACAGCTATCTCTTTCTGCAAATTTCTTGCAAAGTTAATCCAGACGAACAATAATTTTTCGCTCGATCGTGTGTTTAAGTTATGATGAAAAGGAAGCAAATGGAAGCGAGTGGAAATATAAACCGGTGATGAGGTGGACAAAGTGTTGTATAAGAAGACCAAAGAAAATATTATCTTGTATGATAGTTCCGAAATGTCAATATTTTAAAGAAAAAAACACATGATTAAAACATTCATTTAAGATAAAATATTAGTTATTGGGACGTGGAATAACCAACAAATTCTGGTCAAGAGACTCTTATTTAAGGTTTGAGGTTATTTTATGTGTCATAAATCTACGACGCGGAGACCAAGGTTTTATTTCCTTTTCAATTGAAGGCACACTCAATACTTAACACCCTTAGAAATCCATAGAACCGCACTAGGTTTGAATTCAATAAATCTCGTAAACAGAGGCGAGCATGGCAACCATCAGAGCACATGGACCGATAACAGAGGATATTCATTATTTATTAGTATTATACACCATATTTATATAATTCAAAAGTTTCATTCTCTGATCATTATTATTATTAGTAGTATTATGATTACTATTATTATTATTATTATTTTATTATTTTCATTATTTTTATTATTATCATTATCATTATTATTATTATTATTATTATCATTATCATTATTATTATTATTATTTTGATTAGGAGATTATGTTCAATACCCTAGATTTTATACAATAAAAATAACCCCTTGATCCATGTTACACACTTAAGTATGATATTTAACATTTTCCAACACCGCTATTTCAACACAGTTCCAATAATGGATCATATTATAATATTATAATAATATTGTAAAAAGAAAAATTAATGTCTGAACCCAGGAATCGAAGCGTGGACCTCTCGTTCTCCGTACGAGTGTGCAACCCACTACACCATTCTAGGCATGGTACAAACATTAACAATTCTTTCCACATATACAAATCTATAATTCTCGTTTCGTCCGCTGCCAGTTAGGTGTTACTACCAACGCCAACGGCCGGCTTCGTTTAGAAGTATCTATGTTTGAGAATTTTACACCGCCACTTTTATAAGCAGTAATCGATTTTCCAATACTGTTATTTAACATAGTTCCAATAATGGATCATATTATAATATATACTTAAGTGTGAAAAACGTGAAGAAGAGGAAAAAAGAAAAAAGCCCAGATTTGAATTGCGACGGATTCGAGTTGTTGAAGATTCTAGTTAAATAAAACGGTGGTTTGTTAGTATACTAACTAAACTAACTCACGGCTCTATCGAACCCGTAGAATCTTGGCCGCGCGGACATAAACTCTCCACACTTCCCTATCCTGAGCTAACGTTATCCAATCATCCCCTGTATAATATGCTTCCCTCAAATCATGGCTAATGTCATTCTCCTATAGCATTCTTGTCTACCTACTGGGCGTTTTCTCTCTGCTTTTCCTACAAGAAGCTTCCATGCACCTCTTTCATTCTCCATTCGTGCTACATGCCCTGCCTATCGCAGTCTTTTAGCTCACTGTTATGTAGTTTTCTTTCTCCATTCACCTGTCTGTTCATCTCTCTTTGGTACAACATTTTCCTAAGAACTTTATTCTCAAATACTCGTAATCTTCTTCCTCCCTTAAAGTAAGAGTCAATGTTTCGCACCCATATAATATAATTGGGAGAATAACAGTTTTTTCAAAGGAGTCGGGACGACAAGAGTCCCAATGCATAATAACATGCATTTATAGAATTGAGACTATGTTTAATTTCTTTGTGCATCTAATTCCTATTTGTAATTATTGTTCCTAGAAATTTGAATTCAGCCTACCTTCTTCAAAATTTCCCTCATTTGTCATTAGCTGTCCATTTCCATTATATATATAACGGATTTCTATATGTGAGCATCGGCGTATATATTTAGTTTTATTGATGTTACTTCCAGTCTCATATAAAACAGTAACTAACTATAATAAATTTACTAATGTTATTAACTGCAAGATGATTTTATTTTCAAACTCCAAAAATAAATGTTTAATTTATTTTCAGATGCTGGTGTTCCGGACACTCCACTACGTATGATACGAGGAGAAGATAAACTACTCGATCTCATCTAATCCCTCATCAAATTTTAAAAACAACAATGAAGCTCAAAAATGTTATTGTCCAAACTATCTTAGTAGTTTTACTATTTAAAAATGTTCAATCTCAGTCACAAACTCTATTAGAAACACTGTTGGAACTTTATGATGGCAATCCGCGGAATCCTGAAGGAATGCCTCGTGACACAAGCGTATTCAAACCAGAATATGACTTCATCGTTGTAGGTGCAGGATCCGGTGGTTCAGTAGTAGCTAACCCGTTTGACAGAAGTTCCAGGATGGTCAGTTCTGCTATTAGAAGCAGGTGGCGATGAGAACTTCCTAACAGATATACCACTTCTGGCAAGTTACACGCAGTTCATGGGCTTGAACTGGGGTTACACCACTGAACGGGACGATAAATTCTGTCGTGGCATGGTACAGGGAAGATGCAGATGGCCAAGAGGTAAAGTTCTTGGTGGTACAAGTGTAATAAACTATATGATATATACAAGAGGCACAAACGTGACTACGATCAATGGGAAAAATTGGGCAACAAAGGTTGGAGTTACAATGACGTTTTCCCATACTTTCTTAAGTCTGAAGACATAGGTATTCGAGAATTACTAAATTCGCCTTATCATTCCACCGGTGGGTATCTGAACGTTCAAGAAGCCGCTTATAAAACACCACTGTCTCCGGCCTTTCTTGAAGCAGGAAGAGAATTAGGTCATCGTGTGGGAGATCCAAGTGCAGAATCTCAACTTGGCTTTTCCTATGCACAAGCTACGATCAGAAATGGTACACGTTGCAGTGCATCAAAAGCGTTTTTTCTACGACCAGTAAGGAACAGACCAAACTTGTATATTTCTAAAAGAGCAATAGTAACAAAAATTCTAATAAATCCAAAAACAAACAGAGCATTCGGTGTAGAAGTTGTTAAAAATAATCGTATGTTCAAAGTACGTGCCCGTAGAGAAGTAATTCTTTCAGCTGGAGTGTTTAATTCTCCTCAACTTCTCATGTTATCTGGTGTAGGACCTAGAGAACATTTAGAAGAATTAGGAATACCTGTTTTAAAAGATGCCAAAGTCGGTTACAATCTACAAGACCACGTTTCAATGGCAGGACTAGCTTTCTTTGTAAATGATTCTATTAGTCTTGTTGAAAGTAGACTAATTGTCAATCCTGCTTACGGATTAGACTATTTAATCAATAGAAAGGGACCTTTAACACTGCCTGGAGGTACTGAAGCTGTAGCATTCTACAGGACAAAGCATAGCAACAATAGTAATCCTGAAGATTCTGACTGGCCAGACTTGGAAATTGTATTTGCTCCAGGTGCACTAACAGGAGATACAGCAGGTAGTTTGAGAAGAGGATTGGGAATTACTGAACAACTATATCGACAAGTTTTTCAACCTTCTGCAGGAAGAGATGCGTATGGGTTAGTTCCTATACTTCTCCAACCAAGAAGTCGTGGACGAGTGAAACTACGATCTAAGAATCCATTTCATGCCCCTCTTCTTTATCCAAATTACTTCGACAATGAATTTGATCTTCGCGTCATGATGGAAGGTGTCAAGCATGTAAGTAACGTTATTTTTATAATTTATATTAACTTAACCATGATTTTCTAATCACCGTAGAAGATTTATCATAAATAATTTTGAACTAGTAAAAATAAATAAACAAAAAGAAGATTGTACAGGTGATAATTATTTTTAAAATATTTGTTTACTTTATTTCATATGAATATGTAAAGCTATGCATTGTAAAAATTCCAAATGTTCACATTCTCATTATTAGGTAAAATTCAGGATAAAATTATCTTCATTTATTATAGTTTACTCTATTTAGAGGAAAGTGTTGTCTATAACCAATACTTCACAATTTTAGACGAAGATGTTGTTATCTTCAATTTTAAAATGCGTATTTTGCAAGGTTTTTGATGGAATCATTTTTATGTTATCGTTTAGATCATTAATGTTTGGCAACTGGATTGTTTTCTGGGCATTATAACTATTTTTCACAACCCTAAAAAATTACCGGTACAATGTAGGAGGCGATACAACTTTAACTTTTTCCGCATTATGTTAATATATACAAGAATGTTCATTTTATCAATATATATACCGAAATATACTTATCACATTAAAATAAATTTTTACCAACACATTCTTATTTTCGTAGTTAGACTCTTGTATTTAAAAAATATAAGTTTTCGTAGAACTCGGCGATGGGGAGGCACATGCTTCCACAAATGGGAAATGGAAGGTTTTCATATGATAACTTCTTAATACCGATATTGTCTCGGGCTATCGTGCCTTGCCTTGGTCACCGCAGCGGGCCCGGGTTCGATCCCCGGGTCGTGGAACAGTTTTTCTTGGGTGAGTTATTACATCGGGGTTTTTTCTCACCTAGTGTGGAGCAATGTGAGGAAAACTTTAAGGCCCAAAGTCCTCCGAAATCATATGGCCATATCCAAGCAATCAATCATCATTCATACCTATCATTAAGTTTAAGCTTACAGGGTTAGGGGACTCTCCTGTCGCGCATACCACTACTATCATCATCACCTCCATCATATCATCGGGGCAGCGTAAACCTCTCCTTCCAGGCGCCCCAACCTCAGAAGTGTGGTGTCAGTACTTTTCTCCATTGTGTGGCCAGGCAGAGATCACCAGGAATGTCGAAAGACAATCTGGGGTATTTGCAATATATATAGATATATATGGTATATCTGCTATTGATAGACTTCAACACCGTTTAAATGGCCCACAATGTAAGTTTGGCAAATGCCGTATGTATATTTAATATGGAGAAAAGGGTTTTTATGCATATTATGATCACTGTTCTTTTTTTTTCAAACACCCCCCCTGGCTTTTTCGGCGAATCTGTTTAAAAGCCATCCTCCCCGTATCACGACATAGGCACGCACTGCTTAATAGAGACAATATTATAAATTTTGTTTCCTCATTTATTTAACTCCATGCCGCGACAGCTGCTGGCCTCATATCTATATGTATTAATCAGCAGAAGTATATGATCACCTCTTGCTAGTTGTAGGGGTGAACTGTGATCAGCATGTAGGGGGGTCCCACATACGTTGTAAGGCTGGTTTCCTCCTCAACCTGGAGCCGCTACTTTATTGTAGCTATTCAAATTCCTCACGATTCTGGGTCGACAACCGGCACCCATACAGGTCTCCGAAATTCCATAGAAAGAACATGTCTTCCCCTCACGGAGCCCGAACCAGGCACAAGTCCAATAGCTATGCGCCAAAACTTCTTGCCTTGACCATCCTCATTTATTGTCCATTACCAAATATCTCAACATGACGAGATATGCCTATGTTCCAAATTCACATTTATGATAAAGAGTTAGGATACATGCATATAGGGCATTTTTCTGCATTATATATATTTCCTTATTATTGTTATTTTTCAGTTCGTTGTATTATATACATACACTAAATCTTCCTTATTCACGGTTCCGTTTTTCGCGTTTTCATTATTCGCGGGTTAAAAAATTGCAACACAGCTCCTGTATCATCATCATCATCATAGTACATTCACGAATTTAGGCCATTTGTTGACCTGTTTCGGCCTCAAGAGAAACACCATCCAGAAGTCTTTTGAGTGGACGTCCTGGTCTTCTTCTTCCTGCAGGTTGATATCTTAACATTTGTTTGGGTATTCTGTGATCTTCCATTCGATGAACATGTTGCATCCATCTTGACTTATAATCAGAAATTTTGTTTTCTAAAGATCCTGTATTCATGGCTAAAAAATTATTTATTATTCCGCTATAGTGCGTTTTGTCGTACTTACCAGCAATGGCGACCATTATTGAAAGTTCAACTTCCTACATTTCGGAGTTCTTCTTCTTCTTCGGCTTTCCCCCACTTATAGGTTTGCCGTCTTCAGTTTCCATTTATCTCTATCATTCCAATCTCCCTCTTCCAAATTCCTATCATCCATTATAGTTCTGACGTAGGTTTTCCATTTCCATCTTGGTCTGCCACGTTTATTTCTTCCAGGGGGTGAACATTGGTATATATATAGTTTTTTTTCCAGAGTTGCCAACTTAAATAACAATACTGTAATATTACATTTACACCCACGTGCGGGAAGTAAAACCACTGACCTCTATGTATACTACGTACAATGTATATACAGAAAATATCCAAAACGAATCACTGCATTTTAAATGAACTGAACTTTATTTGAAACAATATAAAACAAATACGTACTCAAGGCCTCCTGTTGTTTCAACTAATAAACATTGCCCACACTGTTAACGTTAGTCAATTGTTTATAATGAACGCAAATATTTCCAACAAATATGTAATTATTTTACTATTATTTATTATTTTGAAAACAGCATCGCGCAAAAAATAATGTACAAAGCACGTTTGTGAAGTGTTTTACAGAATCTCGGATAATGAAAAACCTCGCTATCGCTCGGTGTTTAAACATTTTTCCTCGATTCTGTAAAAATCACTTCCCAACCTCGTATCGTAATATACTATATTCGCGGGTCCAGTCGGTATATTAGAAAGATTGGTATCCGTTATTAACGCATCGGCAACTTTTTTACTATAGGCACGTGTCAAGGCGGCTTTTACAAAGATTGACAAAAACCAAATAGACAAATATAAAAGTAAAACAAACCTTATTGTCACTTAGCCTAAAGATTGTTGTTAAATAAATCTGCCACCGTTTTCCTCCTGCTGCAATGTCCGTTGATAAATGCCGCCCTCGCCACGATCGGTGTTTTTTATTGTTTCAACTTGAAAATTCGTTGCAATAATTTTGATTCAATGACACGTGTCTCTTCTGCTTTGTTCCCAATTTATAATGTCCGGTTAAATGAAAGAAAAATTAGTTCAGAAGAGGGGGAAAAAAAATTGTGTCGCTTAAAATAAAAATGGAAATACTTGACCGTTATATAACTATATAATAAGATTTATATAAATATAAACCACTTAAATTTAAATATAACTTTATTATATAATCAGTTATACATTAGGAATATATATGACTTATAAGCTATTATGCATTGCAGAGACTTTTGATGTCCCAACTCCTTTCAAAAAACGTTAAACTGAAAATATATAAAACTATTATTCTACCAGTTATATTATATGGGTGCGAAACATGGACTCTTACTTTAAGGGAGGAAAGGAGATTACAAGTATTTGAGAATAAAGTACTTAGGAAAATGTTTGGACCAAAGAGAGATGAACAGACAGGTGAATGGAGAAGACTACATAACAACGAACTACATGATCTTTATAGGAAGCCAGATATAATAAGAACAGTTAAGTCTCGTAGACTACGATGGACAGGACATGTTGCACGTATGGGGAATGGGAGACTTGCATGGAAGCTTCTTGTAGGAAAGCCGGAGGGAAAACGCCCAGTTGGTAGACCAATAATGAGGTGGGAGAATAACACTAACTATGATTTGAGGGAATGATTGGAAAACATTAGCTCAGGATAGGGATGTATGGAGAGCGTATGTCCGCGCGGCCATGAACCTACGGTGCCAGTGAGTAAGTAAGTAAGTATAATAATATATATATATATATATATATATATAGTATTAGATTTATATAAATTAAATAGGCCTATATAAACAATACCAACTAAATTGGAAACACCATCTTGAAAGAATGAGTTCAAATCGGATCCCCAAAGCTGTTTATAATTATATACCAAGAGGACGAAGATCACTGGGCCGTCCAATGAAACGCTGGAGGGAAAATTTTCTATAGGATCGTAACAGGCCTTGGCCTAATACTTGGAAGGAAGGAAGAAGAAGATATATAATAAAATGATTTATATTATCTCTATCTATCTTCGGGTTTTTACAGCTGCTGCCGTCTTCCCGTGCCAAACCTCCAAAGCCTACGGTCTTGGGCATCTTCGATGCTTAGCCCTCTAGCTTGCATTACTGTCTTCATGTTTTCCTTCCATGTTAACCTTGGTCTTCCTCTTTTCTTTTTTCTGTTAGGATGCCATTCATATAGTTGCTTCGGCCATCGCTCATCTTCCATTCTTAAAACATGTCCTAACCACTTTAATTCCTTTTCCTCAATTCTTTCTATTATGCTTTCTTCTGCTTCCATTATGTTTCTAATTTCCTTATTTGTGACACGTTCTAATTTAGACTTTATATTATACATATATATAATATAAGGTTATATAATTAGATACGGACTAATAATTAATATATTTACTATATTTTACATAAATAAGTGGATATATATATATATATATATATTAATTAATTATTCAATAATAGTATTTAAGCTTTTTATCTAAAGGGGGATAAAATTAAATTGGAATATATCTACATAGGTTTTGCGAGTAGTTTGCATCTATATTACGCTCTTTCAATGTTGACGAATGAACTGTACGATTCATCAAGAAATCCGAAGACAAAATAAGAAATTCTGTCGCTGAATTCACAGCTGAATATCAATCTGAATTGAAAGACCTTTTAAAGGTGGCAAAACAGGAAAAAAAAAGTTATTTAAGCCCTTGTCTTAGCCTGACAATAATAATTAATAGAAATTGATCAAAATATCTCATTAATTTGATTTTGATCTGTTTTATTTTATTTTGGAACCTTGTAACCCACACAAATTACCATTCCATATTCACGGTTTCTGTAATCGCGACATATTTACGGATCATATCCCCCCCCCCCCCCCCGCTTTTACTGTACACAAAATTTCAAATAGTGTAAACAATTCTCGGATGTTTAGTACGTAAGTTTAGTTTCAATTAGAGGTAATTTAACAAGCAAATCACGAAGTGAGGAAATAACCTCCAAGTAAACACTGAATTACCAAATTAGTGAGTGGAAAGAGCAATGAAGGCTATTTCACTAATGAAGTGACGTTATTTTTCTTATGTTGTGTGATGTCAGTATCTTCGATAAATTGACTTCATTGTCAAAACTTGCAGCATCACTTTGATCAAAGAATTCTGGCGAAGGTTGAATGGTCACTTCCTCTGTCATTGGTACCGAATAAAGAAAACCATTGCTTATTACGATTCCTAAGACACATTAGAGAAAGTTGTGTTCGAATTATAAAAGCGTCTACGTCCTTGACGATGTCTTTTTTAAGCAATGTAATTTCCTTCTGATGTTTGTTTAATCCTGAATGCCAGGGAACGTCATCTTCTACGAATAAGATTGCATCAAATATTAAGTTTTGGCTAAAAATAGGATTCTCCCGCACAGTAGCCGGACGATTTACGGCATGATGCATTGGTGCAAAGCTACAGGGCTTGCGCTGGATCGATTACCCGTAGGGGAAGATATTTTCTCTTATAATTTCGATCAGTATGGGATCGGTGCCCACCTATCATCTTGAGGAATCTGGATAGCTACAATACGTAGCGGCTCCACGTTGAGGAAACCAGTTATAACGGCTGGGGGACCCGACATACTGACCACGTGATATTTCACTACTGGCTGGATGAACGTCCATCTCCGTCTTTAACAGATGTGGATGTAAGGCCAGCATCTGGCTGGTATCCCAAGGTCCTTCTAGGTCTGATGCGCCATTAAGTTTTTATACACACAGAACTTTTTTAACATTTTCCAATACCGTTATTTTAACACAGTTCCAATAATGGATCATATTATAATATTATAATGATATTGTGAAAAGAAAAATTACTGTGTGAACCAGGAATATAAGCGTGGACCTCTAGTTCTCCAGACTAGTGTGCATCCCACTACACCATTCCACACCTGGCACAAACAGCGGACGAAACGAGAATTATAGATTTGTATACGTGGAAATAATTGTTAATGTTTGTGCCAGGTGTGGAATGGTGTAGTGGGCTGCACACTAGTCTGGAGAACTAGAGGTCCACGGTTAGATTCCTGGTTCACACATTAATTTTTCTTTTCACAATATCATTATAATATTATAATATGATTCATTATTGGAACTGTGTTAAAATAACAGTATTAGAAAATGTTAAATAACATCGTTTACTACTTATAAAAGTGGTGGTGTAAAATTCTCAAATATAGATATATCTAAACGAAGCCGGCCGTTGGCGATGGCAGTGTCATCTACCTGACAGCGGACGAAACGAGAATTATAGATTTGTATATGTGGAAAGAATTATTAATGTTTGTGCCAGGTGTGGAATGGTGTAGTGGGCTGCACACTAGTCTGGAGAGCTAGAGGTCCACGGTTCGATTCCTGGTTCACACGTTAATTTTTCTTTTCACAATATCATTATAATATCACAGGTCAAGCTAATATAAAGCGTGTAAAAAAACATAATCAATGGGAAATAATAGCGAGAAAATTCTAATTATAACAGCGATAATCACAAAGATCTGGTTAAAAATAAATAATGCAGTCACCTTCAACTTGACATACTTTCACAATGTGCATCTTCAAGGTTGCCAAATGTTACACAATGTTATCATAACCGGTTCAGTGAAAGCAAGCAGTGTGAATTTTAATTGCGTTAACCTTAAATGCAAATTTGGTAATATCACGCAGACCTGAGAGTGGAAAAGTTTCCCTTTACGTGCTAAATTATATGTTACGTTCCAGAATAACCCTCAAGTCACAGACATTTCAGCAAACAAACTGCTACTTTAGCGTAAGTAAAACCAACGCAAATAATATCTAACTTACGTAACACCTATTCTACCAATTAGAATAAGAATAAATTGTATTCACAAATAAATACTGTACACGTGTATTGTCACCCGAATGAGCAAGTACTCGTGCTCGGGTGCAGTTCTTTTTTTACAGAAATAATACATATAATATATATATATATATATATATATATATATATATAAAGTTACAAAGTTTTAATTAGAGGGAGAGGGGGAAATATATATATATATATATATATATATATATATATATATATATACATACATACATTTGCAGAGAACCCAATTTGCATGGTTGGCCAAATCGTGGACCAATGTGAATCGGAAATTGACCGGGAACCAATTTACTTAGGCCTATTTTCTATTATTATTATTATTATTATTATTATTATTATTATTATTATTATTATTATTATTATTATTATTATTATTATTATTATTGTATTGTATTGTAAGCCTATGTTTTCCCTTTACAGAGATTTAGGGAAGGATTTGAACCATACTAATTTAGTTAGTGTCACACCGGTCTAATTCCTTTCACTAGCGCTGTCGAAATTAAAAGTTATTTTTACACGCTTTATATTAGCTTGACCTGTATCTATCTATGCAACGGAATCTTTCAACGCGATTTTCACCCACTTAAAATCATTGGATCGACTTGAAATTTTGTATACTTGTAGAGGACCCGTGACAATACAATAATTTCATATTTATTTACAGAAATAATACATATAAAATATATAAGTTACAAAGTTTGCATGGTCGGCCAAATCGTGGACCAATATGAATCGGAAATTGACCGGGAACCAATTTACTTAGGTTTTTTTTCTATAATAATAATAATAATAATAATAATAATAATAATAATAATAATAATAATAATAATAATAATTGTATTTAATGTAAGCCTATGTTTTCCCTTTACAGAGATTTAGGCGCTCTCCCCCTACAGGGAAGAATTTGAACCATACTAATTTAGTTACACTTGTTTTCGTATAGATGTCATTTTGAGTGTCCGTGGTCAGCGTTCCGCCTCATTCTGACATCTAGGAAACCAAGGTAGTACTAGGACGGGGAAATTCGGTAAATTTTTCTTAGAGGCCTTTTCGTTCTGGCTTAAGGATTTTTTACGAGCTTGAAAATCTTCAGACTCGGGACCCACGGCTTAAAGTCCCTCCCGGAGGACTTGCTCCTTGGATTTTTCCGTCCTAAAAAATCCATCGACCCCGGCCGGGTTTGAACCCGCGACCCTCGGGACCAGAGGCAAAGAGCATAACCACTAGTCACACCGCGGCCGACTATAATAATAATAATAATAATATAATAATAATAATAATAATAGTAAAAGTAAAGTAAAGTGATCCCACAACAGACCCGGAGACCCTTGGGGTAGTAGGAGGTTAAGGCTCCCACTTTTTCTAGACAATCGGCACTTTATGTCAGCCGGTTGTCAGCCTTGCGTGACGGCCGCCTTTACCCCCAGAACAAGCGTCTGGTACTCATTTCCGTTAGAGGCTGAGTCGACCCAGGGCCATAGTGCCGCCAGAGGGTTTGGGTCAGTTTAAAAATCCTGACCCCAACGGACTTGACCCTCGACCCTCCGGCTTGTAGCTCAGTACCTTAACCACTACGCTACGGCGTGCCCCCAATAATAATAATAATAATAATAATAATAATAATAATAATAATAATAATAATAATAATAGCTTTATTTTACCTGGCAGAGTTAAGGCCTTAAGACCTTTTCCACCACTCAACCAGGTTTAAAAAAATACAAAAAAATTGTCTTGCATCTAAATTACAATAAACATAAACAATTACATGTTATAAATACAATACAATTAATATTTATAATGTATTTTGATTTAATCCAGATTTAACGAATTAAATGTATAATTTACGTACAAGATATATAAAAAAACGAGAAAAAATTATTAATGATATAGTATAAATTTAAATAAATAGAGAAAAATTAATTGTTAGACAACAGACAACTGTATAAGCGTGACTTAAAAGTGCTAAGTGTGCGGCAACCCCTGATATATTGAGGAAGTAAATTCCAGGGGCGGACAGAGGCTACTGTGAAAGAAGTAGAATAAGAGGAAGTGCTATGAAGAGGAATTGTTAGCAGACTGTTATCTTGTGATCTAGTGTCAATATTGTGGTAAGAGGATTACTTCTCAAATCTGGACGCCAAGTAGGTAGGAGTGTAAAAATTCAGAAGCTTCTCTTCTTATCTCTCTGTCCGTCTCTTTCTCTTTCTCGCTTTCTCGCTTTCGCTCTTTTTTTTCTCTCTTATTGTATCTTCTCGTCTGCAGTCTTACAGAGACGCGACCTATCATTTAGGATTTTTAATTAATATTCGCCATATCCGATTGGTCTAAGGCATCGTGTATCTTGGTCGAGTGGTCTAAGATACAGTAAAACTTGTTGAATGCGGAATCGCATGGGACCACTTTTTTTCCACATTAGACAACATTCCGCATTATAAAAAAACAAAAACGATTAACCAATCTTAGATTATAGAGCACCATGTATGCTTTTTTTATGTATCTTGGTTGGGAAGTGAAGTATAGTATGTACGAGCGACTTCGACGGTAAAGCGCAAAAAAACAGTCCCGTTTCGTCAGCGTTAAAAATGCTCTTAGGCACGTATCCTGAAATTATGCAGTTTCGGTTTCCACTCACTAAATATACTTTCGTCCACGTCCTTTGATTCCCCGCAAATTTCATTTCACACTGCATCGTCCTTTAAAACTGTCCACAACCAACCCGAAGATGCCTTGAAATCGTTATTCCTTATGGATATAGCAACAGC
Organism: Diploptera punctata; assembly: GCA_030220185.1. Classification (NCBI taxonomy): domain Eukaryota; kingdom Metazoa; phylum Arthropoda; class Insecta; order Blattodea; family Blaberidae; genus Diploptera; species Diploptera punctata. Next base: position 75,988 of record JASPKZ010000779.1, read on the forward strand.
TAGAGCTTGATTTTGGAGCATCGGTCCGGAAATTTGGAGATTTTTTGTTCCACATTTAAATTTAGTCATTATTTCCCGTACTGAGAGTTTGTATTTCTTTATTTTCAATCACTTTCACTTTTTCGTTTAATGACAATGATACATACGATTTAGCTATCTTTATTCCGTAAATTCAGAACGCTATCTGTGAAAGATACGTACACAATCGGTCTCAGATCTTAAACTAATTTAAGATTTTACAGTGAACTGATTATTTGTAAGACAGATGTCACACGCCAAATATTTTGTTAAACGAACCTGTATTTCCCAAAACGGGTGTGCAGTGAGGCCGAAAGAAAATTCCAGATACAGGTAGAAACTCTACTTCACCCGGCGGCAGAAATCATCACTTATTGTTAATTCGCCTAACGGGAATTCAATGAAGTGGAAACTAATTTATTTCTCTCTCTATCTTTCCGCCTTATAAGCATTTTCTTTTATGAATTGTGCAGAAATATCCTTCCGTTTCCGCGTTGGACAGATTCCGTTCTATACATAATAAATACACGTAAAATTACTATTATTTTGCCGGGAGCAATGAATTTGTTCACATTGGACATATTTCCGCATTATTAACGTTCCGGATTAAACACGTTTTACTGTATCATATCATGGTGCAGGAGCTGCGGTTCACGTTCTTGATAGATCCAATGGGGAAAGAAATTTTCTAATCGACTTCAAACAGTGGATCTTTAACTACTCACATCTGAATAAGTTTGATTTGGTGATGTTTTCAGAGTTTTCAGAGCATATCCTCTCCTGTGAGTTTAGCATAACTTATTAACACACCGGCACAATAGAACCCAGAAGTTCACAGTCATGCTGGCATAAGTTCGCCACACTTCTCAACCCTGCCCTAATGTTTTTCAATCATCGAATGTTTAATTTACCACCCTCAAATCATGGTTAATGTTATTCTCCCATCTCATTCTTGCCCTAATTTCTGGACGCTTTTCCTCCGGTTTTCCTTCGAGGAGCTTCCATTGCCCCTCTTTCATTCTCCATGTTTACCGCATGTCCTGTCCATCGCAGTCTACGATATCTTACCGTTATTATTTTATCTGATTTTCCATAAAGATCGTGCAGCTCGCTGTAATGAAGTCTACTCCATTCAGCTGACTGTTCGTCTCTCCATGTTCCAAAAATCGCCCTACAAACTTTATTCTCAAATACTCGTAATATTTTTTCTCCCTTAAAGAAAGAGTTTATGTTTCGCATCCATATAATATAACTAGAAAAACATTTTGTATACTTTTTGTTTGACTTTTTTTTAAAGTAGTTGGCATGATAAAAGTCTCTGTAATGTTTAATAGTATCGCCTCTACTATTTAATGTTGTACCGGAGCATGCCATCAAATCTTTAGAGAATGAGGAAGGCTTACAACTCAATGGTATTAATAAGCTGTTAGTTTATGCTGGTGATGTAGTACTATTGGCCGATAGCGAGGAGATCTAAAGGACAACACGCACACACTATTAAGTAACAATAAGAAATTAGGACTGGAAGTAAATATCAATAAAACTAAATATATGGTCACACGTAGAAATACATTATATAATGGAAATGGACAGCTAATGACAAATGAGGGAAATTTTGAGGAAGTGGCTGAATTCAAATACCTAGGAACAATAATCACAAGTAGGAATGAGATGCAGAAAGAAATTAAACATAGGCTCAATTCTGGAAATGCGTGCTATTATGCATTGCAGAGACTTTTGATGTCCCAACTCCTTTCAAAAAACATTAAACTGAAAATATATAAAACTATTATTCTACCAGTTATATTAACTTATATGGGTGCGAAACATGGACTCTTAATTTAAGGCAGGAAATGAGATTACGAGTTTTTGAGAATAAAGTTCTTAGGAAAATTTTTTGGACCAAAGAGAGATGAACAGACAGGCGAATGGAGAAGACTACATAACAATAAACTGCATGGTCTTTATAGGAAGCCAGATATAATAAGAACAGTTAAGTCTCGTAGAGTGCGATGGGCAGGACATGTTGCACATATGGGGAATGAAAGACGTGCATGGAAGCTTCTTGTAGGAAAGCCAGAGGGAAAACGCCCAGTTGGGTAGACCAAGAATGAGTGAGGTGGGAAGAGATAACATTAACACTATGATTTGAGGAGAAGTAGATTATACAGGGAATGCTTGGAAAGCATTAGCTCAGGATAGGGATGTATGGAGAGCTTATGTCCGCGCGGCCATGAATTTATGGGTTCGATAGTGCCAGTGAGTAAGTAAGTAAGTTTAATAGTAACATTTCCAGAATTGAGCGTATGTGAGTTTGGCATGCTTGTCTTAAACTAATTGAATGTGTTGTGATTGCAGGCAATAGCTCTGAGTCAAACCAAGGCACTACAGAAATTCGGCAGCACGCTATTAAAACGCCTTTCCCAGGATGCGAGAGCCTGGAGTTCGCATCAGATTCTTACTGGGAATGCGCCGCTAGAACAGTCACCACGACTCTTCAACATCAAGTGGGAACTTGCAAGATGGGACCTGATTCGGATCCCGATGCAGTGGTCGACCCGCAATTAAGAGTTAGAGGAGTAGAAGGACTGAGAGTTGTGGATGCTTCCATTATGCCTGTGATTCCTGCAGCGCACACTATGGCCCCTGTCTACATGATCGGAGAGAAAGCTTCAGACATGATCAAACTTCGGTGGAGGAAATCCACGTAGTAAACTTTGTGGCACAGACTTATTTCTTACCTAATACCAAAGTTAGAAATGTTCTACTAAATATCTGTTTATGACAGGACAGCTATAGAAATTTTGTTTTACTATACCGTTCAAGGTCATGCAGTGAAAGAGATATATTCGCAACAATGTCAGCTTTCATTCAAGTTACTCTAGAAGTTAGAATTCTCATTTACATTGAAAATATTATTGTGCAAATCAATATAACTTTATTTAATTGTAATTAAGTTTATAAATATTTTAATATAAATAGTGTATTGACAACTCTGCTTTTTGCAGACGATCAAGTAATAATGACAGCATCAGAAAATGATTTACAACAATTCCTTTATACTTTAAATAATATCTCTCAAAAATACAATTTAAGAATATCTATATTTAAAACAATATTAGCTCTGAAAGAAAAATGTGCAATAAGAACAAAAATAATGATAAACAATGTAATTATAGACTAAATTCAGAATTTTAATTATTTGGGATGTCATTTAGGCAATGACAGAAATTTAGATAAACACACTAAAATACAACGATTCAATTATCTATGTGGCACAATTAAACGCACGTTATTGAATAAGACTAGAAAATAAACTAATTTGAAGTTTTACAAAGTATTGGCAGTTCCATCTCTTATATATGGATGTGAAACCTGGACATTAACAAAGGCAGATAGTAAACAAATAGAGGCTGCTGAAATGAAGATGTTGAGAGCAATAGCAGGATACCAAAGGACCGATAAAAAGAAACACGAAGATATAAGAACAAAACTTAATATATTTAATCTCTGTGAAAGAATACTATTATCAAAATACGTATCTTCAGCACGTATTACGAATGAATGAACAGCGCATACCAATAAGAATGTATAATTATAAACCAAAAGGGAGGAGAATGTTGGGGAGACCATTGTAGAGATGGAAGGACCAATTCGACCTCTAATGAGATCGGAACAGGCCATTGGGCTTAATCCTTGTTGATGATGATGATGAAATATTTTTATTACGTATTTTAAATATAATTATTTGTTTTTGTATGTCGATCCAGCTCTGGGCTAATATGATTACTGCAATTACTTGTAGAATGGAATGCGTTTCGCACCGGCAACATCGACAGAAATGGAAAGTAAGTGGTGGCAGTTGCCTTAGGGAACGGCTGCTGAAAGAAACAACCCTCTCCAAACAGTTGCGGAGACGAGAAGTACATGATCTTGAGCGATAAAGTGGGACCAAATGTCCTATAATTATTAACTCCAGATCGTGACAGGCATTCTGGCCCTTCATCTATGGACTGACTGCTGGGCTCACAATCACATGTATCAATGTAATTGTGGATGATTTTCTCAATTCGGAGTTGTTACTTAATTGTAGTTGTAAATCAGATGCCTCAAGATACTGGATGGCATCGGTCAGATACACTGGCCGAAATTCCATCCTTTCCTCGTGGGGATTCTTATCAGAGTATGATTCATAGCTCTGTGCAGCAAAATATACTAAGTAGAGAGCGGAATTTGTTCCACGATGAGGATGACTTAGTTGTACTGTTATTGCCTTTACTGAAGCGATTGGGAGGGAGTGAGAAGGGATGTATTATATGTCTGCATACCTATCGGGTGATTCTTCTTTAATATAAACATTAGGAAGTAATATAAAGGTAATAAAGCATTTTAAGACAAAGATTGCTCTATCGCGTGCACATTTGTTTTCATTTTTTTGTAGCACTTCACCACACGTAAGATCAAGTACGCGCAATATCAACTATAGACATACTCTACAATAACTCCACTTCTTTACTAAATCAAATGTTAACTGCGTATGTTTTCCTACATGACGGAGCTCTCTTCATAACCTGGTAGGTATGCAGCTATGTTGATATACCCCCATCTCACAGCCTCACGCGCATTCTCGTATGGTCTATACCATCGTTTCCCAACCTGTGGTTCGCGAAGCTCCAGGGGGTTCGCCAAAACTTTCCCGTAGTGGCGGGTTTCGAGGTTAGGTCTATTATTGTTTCCTTCATTTCTGCAGCACTGTAATAATAATAATAATAATAATAATAATAATAATAATAATAATAATAATGTAATGATGATATTATTATTTTTTTAATTAAATTAATCCCTTGTTGCATATGTGTAACATGGGGAATTTATCACATTATTTCCACAATAAATTCATAATTACCGCGAATGTCTGATTTACAATTATGTAACAACGTTAGGAATGCATTTCATTTCGCTACAACTAGGCCTACACGTTGTGCAGCTTTTAAGACGTAACTAGAGTAACTTTAGGATTTAAATGTTCAGGGTTAAGTTAATTTAAGGTTATTAAACCTCTTGCTTGTAAATAAATTTTATGCATGTCTACTGTATGTATATTTAAAAGTCACCGGTTCACCCAACTCAGATCGTTGTGGAAGGGGTTCGCGAGTCGAAAGAGGTTGGGAACCGCTGGTCTATACCAATATAAGTAAACCTTTTTCATTGCGGAACAGATTCCGCTCTCAGCCAATAAGCTGTCTACTGTATAGGTATTGCACGGTACATAAGGTATGATAAAACCGTTTCTTAACGTTACGGTAAACATACGAGTACCAATCAGAAAAATGTATTCTTTAGAAAAGTATTAAAGTCTCAACTGTTATTATTATTAATAGGGAGCGGATTTTTATGTATTAAAAGTTAAGATTGCAACATAGTATAATGAGAAGTTAGACTTATGATTGTATTTTATTTTGGTTCCACATACAAACAGTTGAATAGTATAATGAGACGTAAGACTTTTGGCTGTCTTTTATCTTGCTTCACACACAAACAGTTGAATAATATATGCTATCTGCATTGCAATCTTATATTTTTATTACATAAAAATCCGCTCCCTAATTATTAACAATATTCTCTAAAGCACTAGCGCGTAAGCTGGAGAACAAAGGTACAATTTTAGGCTGAAGTGCAATATATTCTTCTTCTTCTTCTTCTTCCTTCCAAGTATTAGGCCAAGGCCTGTTACGATCCTATAGAAAATTTTCCCGTATGGGAAATTCTCGTATAAGACTTGAAAGCTTAATAATAGACCCTTCGATTTGTTGCTGGCCAAAGGAAGGCAAGACCAGTGATGGCTACCATCTTATAGCCTCTGGTCAGGCTTTTCTGGAGAAGGAAAGAAAATAAAGGAAAGAAGAAATGGAAAAAAGGAAAGACTCCCTAGCCCTCGGATGCCCTAATAGCGTCGGGGTCGAAAAAACAAGAGTTAACCAAGAGAGGTTAGATAGTAAACTTAAAAGAGTGCAAAACACAAGTAAGTGGAAGAAATGTTTTGCACACTTGGGCACCTTGTGGTCGCCATCCACATATCCCCTAGATGAGGACCCCTGAGGGCTGCAATATATTCTCTCTACTTATGTTAAGCTTATAATTTTAATATTTCAATTATCTACAGTTTAATTGTATCAGACCGCTACCCTAGTCATAAAAAAAATGTTAAAAACTATTTGTATTAAATATGTAAAATACCAAATACTACAGGTAATAAAAAATTGTATTATTTTCTGATATCCATCCATAGTAATTCTGCCCGAAGGCAGGTCCTTCACTGCAATCATAGCATTTTCATGCTATGCTTGCAGCTTTACTAGGGAATTGTGTAGGTGTGGTAGCTTCCCGTTGCTTCCACACCGGTGAAGGATGATGATGATGATGATGATGATAAGGATGATCATGATGATGATGGCCATATGATTTCGGGGACCGTTTGGGCCTTAAAGTTTTCCTAACATTTGTCTTACAGGTGAGGAAAAACCCCGATAAAAACCTCACCCAGAAAAACTGCCCCGACCGGGAATCGAACCCGCCCCCGCTGCGTGACAAGGCAGCACGCTACCTCGAGACCACAGCGGTGGACTATTTTTTTTCTGATATAAGGCTTTAAAATATTTGTTTAAAATAATTACTGTATCTTCGTTGATTAAAGTTATTTCATGTTCTGCCAAGAAAAATGGCCTAGTTCATGAATGCCCAACTTAACCGAATAAGGGAAAAAGTTTTAATCCTCCATTTGTGACTTCGTGATCAATGTCGAATATTATTTGTATTATTATTATTTCGAGCCCCACCACCACCCCCGGGTTACCTCGGGCATAATGTCCTTATCCCCGGGTCTGCTCTATGTCCCTATCTATATCTTATATTTATTGAAATACATAATAAATATACAATTCGGGTATTTGAAGTGTGTAGTTGTTACATAAAATTAAAATAAAGTGGGTTTTGTTTGTTAATGTGTGTATGTGACTGTGTGTTTAGTGCTTGTTTGTGTATGTGTGTATAGTAGTACTTGATGACGATTTTAACGCCTCTCTTGTCTCCGTTGGTCTTCGTCTCTTCTTAATCCCAAGACTCTTCTTGTGTACTTGGTGAGGGATTTGAAAGCTTCCTTCCCGGTCCAGAATGCTAAGGCGGGCGGCCATTGTGTTTCACCGATCATGGCTGCTTCCTCCAGCTCCCGCCTGAAGGCATTGTACTTATTACATTGATAGAGCACGTGGACTACGTCGTCCTCTCCGGGGTTGAAACAATCACAGAGAGGTGAGCCGGCACGTCTTCTTTCGTGCAGTTTGGAGCGGAAGAGTCCATGACCTGAGAGGATCTGTGTGGTGTAGTGGCTGGGAGTTATCCATGTAGTCTGCATTCTTTTCTGGACTCTCGGGAAGAACTGGAATGTCTGGCGTCCATGGGGCTCCTGTTCCCATTCCAGTTGCCACTTGTCGAGGAGGTGAGAGTCGATAATTCTGCGGACGGCGTCCCTTTCATCTGGTTCGGCGTATAGGTCCGGAGTAATGATCGTTTCCTCGATGTGGACGGGAAGCCCTCTTCGGAGACGACATCGTTGAATCCTCCTCTCTACGTACAAGTCTATTGGGAATACTACAGCTATGACTGGAAGGCATGCTCTCGATACAGTGTTATAGGCTTAGGTGACACGTATTAGCACATGTCTTTGTGCCGCCAGGAGCTTCTTTTTGAGGCATGCCTTTAGTCGTCTCGCCCATCCATGTGCAGCATATGCGCATATCTGTTGGAACAGCGTTTTATATAGCCTTACGTAGTTAATAGCCTGGTATCCCCAATTCTGTCCACCCAGACGGGCCATCTTCATCATTAGGCCGCTCTGTGTTACTGTTATGTTGTAGAATGCATGTAAATCATTAACCCCATCCTTCACTGCAAGCACATTACGCCATTTCGACGTCATGCTTACATCATCATTCGTGATAGCATAGGCATAGTGGAGGGAGACATTACGTCACCGTTCATAAATGCACATTCCTGGTCTAGTATTCTTCGAAAAGGGGGTGTCAAAGTATAAGTGGTTATTTACTTGGTCCTCCACCTGGGTCCCGAATTCACGAAACCCACATGGAGTGCGCTAGCTTTACGCGTTGACGCACTAATCACTTGTTCACGAATGAATCCAATTATATTTTACTATCCTGTAATGTGAATAAAGTTCAGTACTAGAGTATACGGGGATTTCAAATGGAGAGAAATGTGTGCCTTCTACTGGATTGCCTGAATAGCACAATTGGTTAGAACGCCAGTTCTCAAATCCCGGTTCAAGCAATTTTTTTTTCTTTAGTTGTACAAACAACTATGAGTTTTGTACTTGATTTGCTTAATTCCTCATGTAATTTTCGTATTGCTGAATTAGTTGAAGTACAGGAGCCACGTAGTTAGTGTGACGCAATCCCTCATTTTTTTCTTAACCGGTATTCGCTATTTCTCATATTAAGTAGCTACTCTGTTATTACCATTAGGCTGAGATTCTATACACAAGCAATTTATGGCGTATCCGGTTATGGAACCCGGGACCCTTGAATTACAAGTCGCACATGCTAACCGTTACGCTAAAGGCGAGAGGTTTTAATTAATTCTGGCAAGAAGCCTACATTTTATAGGTCCAGCATTGAGTCTAACAGATGGCCAAATCGGGGAGAAAGTTTAAGACATGATCGAAATCAGGTGGAAGAAAACAACTAAATTTCAACACAAGACCTGAAACATTCCAAGGTCCAAACTGATGCAACTAGCATTCGCAGTAATGAATATTACTTTTAATCTACGAAATGAAGTGATCATAAAATGAGCATCAAACAGATGGTAAGCAATAAATATATTTTTTTTTACAACAAGTACGTAAATGTCCATGATCGCAGAGTTATACTTTCCACTCTAGCAGTATGGCTTCAATTCGCAGTGAGAAAGAGGATTTCAAATCTTCACCATTGTAGCAGGTAGTTAGTATTTTTTCTATATTTAAGGGAGTAAAGTATTTGAGAATAAAGTTCTTAGTCAAAAATTTGGAACAAAGAGGGATGAACAGACAGGTTAATGGAGAAGACTACATAACAATGAACTACATGGTCTTTATAGAAAGCCAGATATAATGAGAACAGTTAAGTCTCGTAGACTGTGAAGGGCAGGATATGTGGCACGAATGGAGGAAGAATGAGGTGCATTGAAGCTTCTTGTAGGAAAACCAGAGGGAAACACCCAGTTGGTAGATCATGAGTGAGATGGAAGAATAATATTAACCATGATTTGAGGGAAGCAGATTATACAGGGAATGATTGGAAAACATTAGCTCAGGATAGGGATGTGTGGAGAGCTTATATCCGGGCGGCCATGAATACGATAGTGCCAATGAGTTAGTTAGTTAGTTAATAAGTTAGTATTTTTATTTAACGACACTCTTTAACAACCCAAGTCACTAGCGTCTAAATTCAAATCTAGGGGTGAAAGAGCTGAAAATCTTGCTCTAAGAACTCTTTTTTCACACTTAAAGTTCCTTTAAGTTCCGTAAATCTACGAGGTCCGATTTAGTTCCCAGAAAATCGAGATATCGTTATAAAAATATATTAATTACCCTGATTCACAAGAACTTACTTCTCTCCAAACGAAACCTTAATCAGATTTTCACTCCATATCTCCGTGGACCGACAGCCCTAGATGATATTTGAATATCTTGTCGGCTGCTGCTTTCACATGTAACTAACTAACTCACTGGCACTATTGAACCCATAGGTTCATGACCATTCGGACATAAGCTCTCCACACATCCCTATCTTGGGCCAATGCTTTCCAATCATCCTCTGTATAATCTACTTCCCTCAAATCATCGTTAATGTTATACCTCCACCTCATTCTTGCCTGGGCGTTTTCCCTCTGGTTTTCCTATTAAAAGAATTAATGTAACTATTTCAAGGAGTAGTTTATTTAAAATGTAAGTTTTGGAGACACATTGGCAATGGTTCTAATAATTCAAATAAAATATTGGTCTTGTAAACCAAAAATAAGGAATTTAGTCTTTTAATCAAAATACTTGAGTCAATTAGCCACAAATCCGTGTATATAAAAAAAGAGTTAAATGTATGTTCCATGCACGTCTTTCATTCCCAATTCGAGCCACATGCCCTGCCCATCGCAGGGGACTTAACTGTTCTTATTATATCTGGCTTCTTATAAAGACCATGTAGCTCACTATTATGTAGTCTTCTCAATTCAACTGTCTGTTCATTTCTCTTTGGTCCAAAATTTTCCTAAGAACTTTATTCTCAAATACTCGTAATCTCCTTTCCTCCCTTAAAGGAAGAGTCCATGTATCACATATATATTATATAACTGCTTTCACACCTACATTTTCTATTTACAAAGGCAAAAGATCATCGGGCTAGTTATGGGGTGACATGTGGTCAGCACGTCAAGTGTCCCAGTTGGTTTTCTCAAAATGGAATCGTCACTTATTGTAGCTACCAAAATGCCTCATGGCACTACATAGGCATCGTTATCATACTTGCTAAAATTCCATGACAAATGTTTTCCCTTTGGGGACATATACCAACGCTTGTCATTCATCGATGTATCGGTATATTCAAAGGATATTAAGAGAATCATTTGCCAAACATAATAAAAATATAAGTTCATTCATAGTGTTCTGCTCAAGAGCAGGTCTTTCACTGCAAACTCATCATTCTCCACTCTTTCCTTAACTCAACCTTCCTTTTTGTATCTGCATACAAACCATTTATTTTTAATATTGTCCATCATCTGATGTATTTTTCTGCCTCTAACTTTCTTTCCGGGGCATCCTTCAGCAGGCAGTTTTTTCTTAGCCAGTGTCCAATCCAATTTCCTTTCCTCTTCTTTATGAGTTCCAGCATGTTCTTCTTTCACCACTCTGTCTAACACATCTTTATTTCTTACTTTGTCTGTCCATTTTATATGTTCCATTCTTCTCCATATCGACATCTCAAAAGCTTCCAGTCGCGTTTCCTCATTCCGTCGTAATGTCCAAGTCTCTGCACCATACACTGCTACACTCCACACAAAGCACTTCACTAGCCTCTTCCGTAATTTAAAAAAAATATATAATAAAGAGATGAAAAAATATGTGAAATTCAATGTGCCAAAATGACTACAAAATAAATAGAAATAGATAACTGAGAGAATTGTAAAAATTGCATGGGGTAACGCTCATATGAGAAATTCTATTTTTCTGAAAAGAAAAGAAAACGTTTCAATTTTAAAATTTGTATCTTATAAACCGTCGTTCTCAACTATATAATAACTTCTGTTATAAACGTCGTCACACTATTAAAATTTTAGGCCTTTCAAAGACATGCTTCATCCTTAGAAATTCTTATGGTACTGAAATGATTTGTACATTTCATACGGGGCTTTGGTTGTTGGGTGTGTTCTCATTTAACATATTTTTATTTTCTGCTTCCTTGATAATTTCAATCTCTTCCAGGATATTGATTTTTGTCGATTGTTCTCTTTGTGTATTATTTACATTGTTTTATTTATGTTGTTAAATTGATTGGATTAAATAACATCAAGAAGTTTTAAAATAAGACTTAATGAACATTTCTCAGAGTTTATTAAAAGAGAAGGAAAATCACGTTTTGCTGAACACATTTCAGAAACCGGCCATCAATTTAACAACATAAATAAAACAATGCCAATAATACACAAAGAGAACAATAGACAAAAAAATCAATATCCTGGAAGAGATTGAAATTATCAAAGAAGCAGATAATAAAAACATGCTAAATGAGAACGCACCCAAGAACCAAAGACCTCTGTATGAAATATACAAATAATTTCAGTACCATAAGAATTCCTGATTTGAGAATAAAGTACTTAGGAACATTTTTGGACCAAACAGGTGAACAGACAGGCGAATGGATAAGACTACATAACAATGAACTACATGGACTTTATAGGAAGCCAGATATAATAAGAACAGTTAAGTCTCGTACACTGCGATGGGCAGGACATGTGGCACGTATGGGAAATGAAAGACGTGCATGGAAGCTTCTTGTAGGAAAACCAGAGGGAAAACGCCCAGTTGGTAGACCAACAATGAGGTGGGAGAATAACATTAACTATGATTTGAAGGAAATAGATTATACAGGGAATGATTGGAAAGCATTAGCTCAGGATAGGGATGTATGGAAAGCTTACGTCCGCGCGGCCATGAACCTACGGGTTCGATAGTGCCAGTGAGTAAGTAAGTAAGTAAGAATTCCTGAGGATGAAACATATATTTGAAAGGCCTAGAATTTTAAGTGTGACGTTTATAACAGAAGTTATTATAGTTGAGGACGACTGTTTTATGAAGTACAAATTTTAAAGTTGAAATAACTGTGTTCAAACATGTTTATTAGAAGTAAAGAAAAAAATGGTTTACAATCACTAAAATGCAATATCTACAGAGATTCAACATCATAGAAAATGCAAGCTGTAATTGTGGAATTGGCAGTCAAAGCGTAGAACATATTATATTTGATTGTCCGTTGTTCTGGAATGAAAGATTTGAAATTATGTTTTCTAAATAACAATGCCTGTTTAAGTAAACCACCCGTTACAGAAGTGATTATGACAGAAAAGAACTACATACTTTTTTTTTATTATTCCGGCTTTTACAATGAATATACATTTTTCCGGTACCCATGTTCACAGTTAACTACACATTTGATTCGACACATTTTTTCATTCTTGTCTGTTCATCCATATATCTTCTTCTATTTCCCATTCCCTCTTAGTTTCATTGATTCCCTGAATCCACGTAATATTTGGTCTACCCTTCTTTTTCTTCCCTGTGGTTCCCAATCCATGATTATCTTAGGTAGTCTTCCTTCTTCCATCCTTCTAATGTGTCCGTACCAATTTAATTTGTTTGTTCTTTATAAAATCTAATATTGAATATTGTACCTGCATTTTTTCTTTTATATATGAATTTCGGATTTTATCCTTCCTGGATATTCTTGAAGCACGTCTCCAGTAGTCCATTTCAGTGGCGAGTAATTTTTTTTTTCATTTGTGCATTTAAACTTTTTAATGTTTTTATAAATAAAATTCATAAAACACTTCAATTTTAGACAAAAGAAAAATTATATAACGACACAATTTGACAAATATATCCCTAATGTACCTTAGGTGAAATAGGGTTTATACGTTTTGGATAATAAAAAAATGCAAGGTTAAAAAGTTGTAGCATTACTGGAATGTGATATCTCAGCCTAAAGCTGATTGAGGTGAGAGTCAGTTGACCTCTTTCCATATCGTGAAGAAACACATGACTCCATATTCTAATAAATTAAGTTACAAAATGTTTCGCAACGAAATAACGGCCGAAATGCTTTCACAGACCATGCCAAAGGAATTTGAAAGCTACCCAAATAACACAAACGACGCAATTCCGAAGGTAGGTAATAGTAAATTTATTTTAAAAGTAATAATTGTTTCTTGTTCGTTTACTCTCAAATTTAACAATTTCCAATATTGTTATTTTAACGTAGTTCCATTGTGAAAAGAAAAATTGTCATTATAATATTATAATATGGTCCATTATTGGAACTATGTTAAAATAACAGTATTGGAAAATATTAAATAACATCGTTTACTATTTCTATATTTGAAGAGAAAAATTTTCGCCTAGACCGAGACTCGAACCCGGGACCTTTGGCTTGCCGGGCCAAATGCTCTACCAACTGAGCTACCGAGGCGAGTTGCGATCTAGACGCAAGTTTTCCTCTTATATACGTTGTAATTTTTCTCTTCAAATAAAATTTATCTTTCAGTGAGAAATGTTAAATCAATAATAAAAACATCGTTTACTGCTTATAAAAAGTGGTGGTGTAAAATTCTCAAATATAGACACTTCTAAACGAAGCCGGCTGTTGGCGATGGTAGTGACACCTACCTGACAGCGGACGAAACGAGAATTATGGATTTGTATATGTGGAAAGAATTGAGGGGCTCAGTGGAATAAGGGCCCATCCCAACCAATGGTTGATTTTTAGTTATTTGCAGTTTATGTATCCTATGGCCATCTTCTGTTAATCTTTAGAAGCTCATAATTCTAACTTTGCTCAAAAGAGGGTAAATGAGTCTTTATGTCAAAGAAAAATTTCCAACTTCTTCACGCGCGCGGGGAATAAAGGCCCATCCCAACTGCTGACACGTGACCGTATATTGTCCGCTACTCTGTAGTCCGCTGCAATACTGACTAGCATTGCCGGCAAATATCAGTAAATGCATAATGGCTGATGTGGCAGGTTCTTGTGCAAATGGAAATAGTGTAATAAATATAAGAAAAGAAAAGAAATGTGCAAGAGTGGAATAAAACGAAGCAGAACATTTTACGCAACAATGGAAAGGAATATATATCGGCCTGAATCAGTTGCTTCAAGAGGTGTGGACGAAATTGCTAGTTGTTTATTAAAAGCTGTGCCCCTGATTGAAAAATGTGCTAATAAAAGAAACTTATAATGTATATAGCGATTCATGTGTTGTTCAAAACAATAATTTTACAATAATGCGACTTTGGCTTTACATGATTGATTGTGGTTGGTTTGAAGAAATTGAACATAAATTTCTTGTACCAGGTCACACTTTCGTTCCCTGTGATGCTTACTTCGGTGTGATTGAAAAAGTTAAAAGAAAACACAAGTGGTTTATACACCCGAACAGTGGGTTCACCTCATAAGAAAGAGTCGAACAAAGAAACCATTCGCATAATTGAGATAAATGCAGAAGATTTGAAAGATTTGGATAACTTCAATGTTCACAAAGAGAAATGTGACGCTGGACAAGCATAAGGTAGACATCAGAAAAGCACCCCAGTTTCGTTTTGTGGAAAACAGGCATGTAATGTATGTAAAATTCTGTTTTCGGTGATTTGGCTTTAGAGGAAGTAATAAGCCTTTAAAAAAGGGAAAGGAAAGTGTCCTGTATTACGAGATGTAATACTGAAAACAAAATATCCTAATGGTAGGATGATAAAGAAGACATCATGACTCTCATGACATTTGTACCACCTGTACACCAGACATTTTAACAGTAGCCTTAAATCAGATGATGATGATGATACAAATGCTGTAAACGTAGAATACATAGATTAATGCAATATTCAAGTTAAAAAGTGTTATTTAATTTGTTTATTTATGTTGTATATTTTATATTCTCAATTTTCTTTTCTTTTGTTTAGACATATGAAACAACATAGTGATCTATACATTTTCAGGCAGAAAGCTTATTTTATGTACAAGACATGTACCAAATATTATCAATATGTGCTCTATATATTTTACTCAATGTAGAATTTAATAAAATGCTATTTTTCTCCAAACTTAGTGCAGTTGGGATGGGCCCTTATTCCACTGACCCCCTCAATTGTTAATGTTTGTGCCAAGTCTAGAATGGTGTAGTGGGCTGCACACTAGTACGTAGAACTAGAGGTCCACAGTTCGATTCGTGGTTCAGACATTAATTTTTCTTTTCACAATATCATTATAATATTACTCTCAGATGCAAGACAAATTAGCACTTACATCATTTTCCGTGTCAAGTCTTCAATTGAGATGTATTCGAATCAAATTGTACCCCACAATTCACTCGAAATATCTCGATAAGCATATTTTACTAAAAAAATCATATGCTCCTCTCTTAAAATGACGCATTAAATTCTGAAAATGGGACTACATTAAACTGAAAAGAGTCTTCCTGTTAATTAACCCGTAGATTCGGATGATGAATCATCATACTATAATTTATCAACTGAGAAGATAGGTAACATTATCTTATCTGAAAACACGCAACACCTCATAATCTAAGAGAATCCAGTATTTTAAAGTGCATAGAACTGAACAGTTATCTGTAATGTTATCATTCACTAATGATGTCTGATCTGGGCACAGCATTGTATTTAGAAAGCTAGCTTCCTGTTATACCTGTGAAAACAATCATGAGGACTTTACTGTATCAATTCGTGTGTTTTGTGTGTGTGTTTGCATCAGATGATCCATATCAGAGTAAGTATATTTTTTTTCAAATCAAATTCGGCATATGGGTTAAAATAATAAAATTATATAGTTGCTTTCCACACCGGTGAAGGATGACGATAATGGCCGGATGATTTTCGGGGATCGTTCGGCCCTAAACTTCCTGACATTTGTCTTACAGGTGAGGAAAAACCCCGAATATGCCTCACCCAGGAGCCTATCCCGACCAGGAATCGAACCGGTCCCGCTGCGTGACAAGGCAGCACGCTACCTCGAGACCACAGCGGTGGATTAGCCTATATCGAGAGTATCCAATTTGAAAATTTTAACATAAAAGAAGTAGTTAGTTTTGTTGGAACAGATCACATCAGAACAAAAAAAATAATTATCAACCATAAAATATTAGAACTCGAAAGGAAGATTTTACGGAGAATTTTGGACCAATTAGAGAAAGCGATGGCACATGGCGTATACGAATGAACTCTGAATTAAATAATCTAATACGAAATAAAAATATAATAAACCGCATTAAAGCTCAAAGACTGCGTTGGTTTGGACATATAAATAGAATGCAGGAAGACAAGCTTGTAAGAAGAATATAAATGGAAGCCAATATGCACCAGAACAGCTGGACGCCCAAAAAAACAGATGGCAGGATGAAATTATAAAAGATATATTGGAAATGAAAATTGGAAATTGGCCAGTCTGTATTAAGAAGGTATTAATAGGGTTGTAGGTTAATAAAGGATGTTGGGCGCTAGGAGTACCGAAAGGATATCTCCATGTATGAGATCTTAGGTTGCTCAGGTTGGTAATCGGTAGAGTTGAGGTTCTTTCTCAGGATAAGCAAGGAGCTGGCCGGCGCAAGACTACGCGAGATGAAGTTTAATAAAAAATATTTTATTAATCGATGGACACTATACATATGTAAGATTGTTGACACATTTGATGTCGGACAAGGTATTGACCGCAGTAACGCCTTTAGAATCCAAGTGGAATCTCGAATTATCTATAACGGACGAACAAATTATAAGTGAAGTTATGTTTGTATTTTGTTACTTTGAAGCCATGCCGGTCGTCCCGACTCCCGCCTCGGTGAGTTCCGCCGGATTAAGGACGCCGAACTCTAAACGCTAAACTCAGAATGCAGAACTAAAAACTAACTTAATATAATTATTGTTGGTATAAGGTAAACTTCGTTACCCTCTCTCTGGCATCGTGTCGTCATGAGATCATTACCTTGTCGCGATACAACACTTTATTATATTGGTTGACAACGATTCCTTAGTACCGAAGAGGAATCGCCGTCTTTCCATTGGATAAGGATCCACCATGAACACTGTATGGACACTCCTTTGGGTCAGTGGCCTTTTCCCGCCTGTTTCCTAGGCTGCGCGTCCTCGCGGTTTGTCGAGTTCGCTAAAATGCGTTGTTTACTCGACGCTGTAGTTCCCCAGCCATAAATCATGCTTTGTTAATGACCTGTCAGCGAAGCTCAGTTTAAGATCTTGGATTACTGGTCCACAAAGAAATGTCCAGTAATCCGCTAGTAAAAATAAGTTTTCTTGAATTTTAACTCTTTTGTAGCCGCATCAAGGGCCTGTCGCTTAACAAAAGCGGTACCATGTACTTGTTAAATGGTTTCCTTAATATTAACTGATAGTTTATTCCTACTTCTATCAACTTGGTTTGATTCAATTTATTTTAATCCAATTATATGAAAATCAAAATCCTCGTATCCTCACGGTTTGATTTCATATAAGTTTCATATACCTGCGGTTATTATTTCATCCTTTAGACATTTAACATGATAATACAGGTCCTAATTAATTTATTATTTTAATTTATTAATCTAGGAGTCAGAGTGAAAGATTCTGCTTCAGTATCTAAGTGGAGAAAAATTGTTGAGGAGGCCAAATCGTCAATGAGGTTGTAGTCGCCTACTAAAGAAGAAGAAAACATTAAACAAGCCCATGAATTGAATTACCTGGACTGTAAACTTTCATAGCAAATTTCGAATAACTTAGAATAAGTTAACAAAATGTTTCCAATTAATTCGTTAAATTAAAGTTTCTGTATTAGAAAATTGAGAAAGAAAAGTTAAACTATACCGAACTTTATCCACCTCATTTTTATACAAGTAAGAAAACTGGTTTGTAACTATATCACAGAAGAATAGAATTGAAACAGCAGAGATGTAATTACACCTCTAGCAGGATGGATTTTCCTTAACCACAAAACAATAATGAGTCTATTCGTCAGGAATTAACCATCTCAAGTGTACGCTATTAGAAACAATTGACGAATACAGATCAAATTGATATTTGCACTTACGATTGCAGGGGCACGCCGTAGCGTAGTGGTTAACGGA
>JASPKZ010000780.1:0-37719 GCA_030220185.1 Diploptera punctata
TTAGCTGTTTTTGTTTGTTATCCATCAGCGAGTTCATAATTTTGTATGATGTTTAACCGGGGTCTCTGTATTATTTTTATACATTTTAGCTCGGTTTTATTTACTCAAATTTATTTAATTCTATTTGATTGTTTAATAGTTTCCATTTCGAGTTGTAACACGCTTAAATCATCTTGAATTCCTTTTTAAAACTCGATTATTTTCATATTTTTTATTTGGATTTGTAATAATTTTGCTAAATTAGAAAACGTTATTAACGCATGTATTTAGTTTGTTTACCATATTATTCGTTTTCAATAATTTGTTGAAACATGTTAATAAATTTTTGGTTTTGAGATGTAAATATTTTTTTAATATTTTCTTTATGGTATTTCAATACTTTCGTTATTTTTTTCATAAATTTCATGGACGTATTCCTTTGTTGCGGCATCGCTGAGTTCGTCAGAGTTTTGCAACCTTTCTTATTCGTTTACTTTAACGGAATAAATTACCAGTGCCGTCCAGGGGGGGTAGTTGTGCGTTTTTTAAATATCTAGCAATTAAGGGTGTACCCCCTCTGTCTAAAACCATAGCGCTTTTACATGCTCTAATAATTGTGTTATACGAGTGATAAATCCGACATACTAACTTTAGAAAATGAGAGTACCACACCATCCATCACACTGCAATTTATACTAAAAATGTACTCATATCCAATCCTCGTCTGTATTTACCATTATGTTTTTTTTTATCTTCCATGCATATTGTTAAAAATCCATGCTCTTTGCTGTTCCAACAGTTATCACACATTAATTTAAATTTTTCAAAACGTCATGTCTGCATTTACGTAATCTTCGTAAATGTGTTTTAAATTTAATGCGTCTTGGCTAAACACAACTATTAAATTTACAATTGTCTCTAATTAAATGTTTTGGAATCTTGGCATATGTTTGAGCCAAATAAAATACATCCAATACTTATGTCTACCCATGCTGAAGTAATTTTGTATTAACCCTTGAGGTTCGCACATATATCGTCAAAAATAATAACAGAATTTTTAGTACTTTCCTCAGCTTGAGGCATATTTTCACAGTTGTAAAAATTTAAATAATTTAATTTGTGAAACTTTGGAAATAATTTGCTCCAAATATTTATACTACTTCGGTTGAAATAACGATTTTGAAAAATATGTAAACGTTGCAAAACTTCCACACCATTAGGGTGTAACAAAAATGTTCATTAGCAAGTTAGTTTTTCCGGACGCAGACGGTCCGCAAATTATACACCTCGTACTGTTAGGAAATATATATACCATGTTTGTAATAATTTTTTTCACACACATTTTCGTCAATTTCTTTTTATTGGTAAAGTTACACTTTGCTTTTAAACTGCATGGCGTTTTAAAACAAACTGCTCATTTTTATGAGCTCGTGTGGGGTATAAATAGCCTCGTACAATGCATGTCTAAACTCATAATGTCAGTTAAAGGGCAAGGTGGAAAAAAAGGATCAGGCTTTTTTAAATAAATTAATTAATAATCTGCCCGTAGAATTACACGTACCTGGATATCAATACTGCGGACCTGGGACGAAGTTGCAAAAACGTCTATTAAGAGGTGACAAGGGTATAAATCCTTTGGATGCAGCTTGTAAAATTCACGACATAGAGTTATTCCAAAAGTTCAGATTTAAAGACCAGACATTTAGCAGATTTACAATTGGCCAAACAGGCTTTGAGGCGTGTAACATCGTCAGACGCAAGTCTTGGAGAACGTTCAACAGCATTAGCAATAGCGGGAATTATGAGAGGAAAGGTAAAAATGGGCGGAAAGTTAAAACGTGTTAAAAATATTGCAAAACTTAAAGCAGCCATTAAAAAAACACTTACTAATAAAAAAAAGAAAAAACAAAAGTTATTAAACCCCCCAAAAAACGGGGTGGTATTTTACCTTTAGTGCCATTATTTGCAGGTTTGTCTGCATTGGGCGCTCTTGCTGGCGGAGGGGCTCAAATCGCTAAAGCTATTAAATCAGCCGAGACAGACAAAAAGAAGTTGTCAGAAAGCATTAGACATAATAAAACTATGGAAGCCGTAGCCTTAGGAAAACGTGGAAGCGGTTTGCCTGCTATTAGTAACAAAAATATAAAAAATATTATTAATCAACATAATAAAGGCAAGGGGTTATATTTAAGACCGTATAAAAGCGGTAGTGGAATTCGTTTAAAAAAAAGCTTTAAGTAATTTTGACCTTGACGAGTATGCAAAAAAACTCCAAATTCCTCACTTTAGAGGTGTATTTATGCGTAATAAATTGCCTAATAATTCACATAGTTTTGAACGTATAATTGTTAACCTGGATAATAATTATGGACCTGGAACTCATTGGGTGGCAATTAAAAAAATTAATAATTACGCATTTTATTTCGACAGCTTTGGAGATCTTGCTCCACCTCCAGAAATTGTTAGCTATTTGGGACGTGCAGTATTTATTAAATTTAATGTTGATCAATACCAAAAGTTTAACACTGAAATATGCGGTCATCTGTGTCTGGCATTTTTACTATAACTTATTCACCACATAAAGCAAACGTTTTTGTATTTAACATGCGGCACGGGCCAAGCAGGGAATATCATATTATTAGTATTTAACATGTGGCACGAGGCCAAGCAGGGGATATCATATTAAGAGTATTACACATATGCTACGCCAGCCAAGCATGTGGTCGTTTACAAACTAATTTTAGTATGCTTGTATGAGTTTTAACTGCACAATACTTTATATTTTTCAATATAAATTTTACATACATTTGTAATCTATTATCAATATGTCTCTGACTATAACACTTAGCGGACAAGGCTCCGAACTTACTAGTACGTTTTATCCACCTGTACAATTGGAACCAGGGAAATATAAAATAGCGTTGTTAAGATTACAAGTTTACAATTCCATTCCAAATGTTACAAAATATACAATTGCCTACAAGTAAATTTACTTAAACCTACTAAAATTACCGTCCCCGTTGGAACTTATGAAATTGAAGAACTTTCTTCCACCATTGCACGTATAATAAAGATAAAGTCCAATTTAACACTGAATGATGACGACATATTTTACATAAAACCAAACGCCAACACGCTTCAAACAACAATTTTCACAAAATTTGCCATTTCATTTAATGTAAACAATTCTATAGCTCCACTTTTGGGGATGGAAATAAACAAAAAATTATCCCCTGACACGTTAATAACTTCG
This sequence comes from Diploptera punctata, assembly GCA_030220185.1. Classification (NCBI taxonomy): domain Eukaryota; kingdom Metazoa; phylum Arthropoda; class Insecta; order Blattodea; family Blaberidae; genus Diploptera; species Diploptera punctata. Next base: position 3,233 of record JASPKZ010000780.1, read on the forward strand.
GAAAAAATTGCCGATATAAATCCAACGGACGTTATAAGAGTTCAATGCAGCCTCGCTTCAGGGTCATTTTTAAATGGTCAACCGTCACATACCATATACGAATTTACTCCTAACGTACCTTCCGGTTATAAAATTATAGAAGTTCCCAATAACTTAATATATTTACCTTTAGTAAACACACAATCCATTTCGGACGTTACTATAAGATTTGTGGATCAAAATCATAAGTTAATAAATTTTAGAGGAGAAAGGTCTTCAGCTGTTTTAGCAATCGAAAAGTATGGGTCTTAACTTTAACAAAGCGCAAAATGAGCAGAATAAAATTTGTAAAGATAAATATAATAAACCTGCTAAAAGTAAAAAGTTTACTTACAAATGCGCCTCAGACGCAATAACATCAAAAAAACAAAGCGTTTTTAAAAGCTATAGGTTTACAGATTACAAAAAAATAAAAAATGGATATTTTAAAAGTTAAGCAAAAAGCGGCATTTGAAGATGCTATAGTCGCACATCAGTATTATGGTTTTAAACCGTACAACATTACAGCTCTTAACGAAAGTGATGAAATAAGAATAGCCATACAAACTGAAAACTCCTATATTTTACCAAGTAAAAGTTTTATATCAATAAAAGGACAAATTACTACCGATGCTAATGCGGCATACACCGGTAAACTAGTAAATAACGCTTTCGCACATTTGTTTGAAGAAATTAAATTAAATTTAAATTCTGAAACAATAGATCGTGTAAGAAATCCTGGGGTTACGAGTTTAATTAAGGGAATATGTTCATATAACAAATTGGATTCTATAAAACTGGAAAATGCTGGATGGGTTCACCCGTCAGTAGATACAATATCTTTAATAAATGATAAAATGTTTAACGTTTGCATTCCGTTATCGCATTTAATGGGATTTGCGGAGGATTTTACAAAAATCATAATAAATAATAAATTGGAATTAGTTTTATTAAGAGCAAAAAATACTACAAATGTTACGAATGGTGTTGTAAGCAAAATTACGCTTAGCGATGTTGAGTGGTTAATTCCAATGGTTACCGTTTCGGATTATGAAAAATTAAAACTTTTAAAACTGCTAGAACATGATAAACCCTTAACAATGGATTTTAGAAGCTGGCAATTATATGAACACCCCACTTTACCGCAAGCGACAAACATTTCATGGAATGTGACAACTTCCACACAGTTACAAAAACCTCGAATTGTAATTGTAGCATTTCAAGAAAATAGAAATCAAAATGACAAAGATGGCTCTAAATTTGATTTTTGCAATGTTAACGATGTCAGTTTATTTTTAAACGATAAAAAGTACCCCCACCATTCATATGGGGTGGACAAAACAAATAATATTTACGGATTTTTTTATGAAATGTATGCGAGATTTCAGGAATCCTATTATAACCGCCAATCATGGCCCCTGTTAAATAGATCCGATTTTATAAAACACACGCCATTATTCGTGTTTGATTGCAGCAAACAAACAGAAGACTTGAAGTCTGGCGCAGTTAACGTTCGAATTGAGATTAGTGCAGTACAAAACGTTCCTGCTAATTCTAAAGCTTATTGTTTAATAATACACGACAGATCTGTGGAATACACACCACTTACAAATATTGTAACGAGTGTAATTTAAAAAATGTTTATTGTGGACATACAAGGATTTCAGCTTGTTGACAAGACCTTCGTCGCAAAGGAAGTTGCCGTGTGCTCATTACATTCTGGACAAATAGCTCATTTCGTATTACAACCACCATTAAACCAATACCCCGATTTAAAATCTCAATGGTACCTACAATCTTACCATCACGGCATAGAATGGGACAGTGGATTTATGCCTTATGAAAATTTAAAAACTGTGCTGCAAGATATCATATGCGAAAGCGATCGTGTACTTTGCAAAGGAATGGAAAAGTGTATTTTTCTTCAAAATTTGCTAGAGAGACACGTTACCAACATGGATATAATGGCATGTCCAAAACTTGCAAAATTAAGAGAGAGCAAAGTAAAATGTGTTTTTCATAGTGGTGAACATTTTAATTGTGCTTTACAAAATGTGGAGGTTCTTAGACTTTGGGTTATGTCTCATACGGATTTTAGTGAATTTGTAAAAACTGTAATGTGATCTTGATGGTAATTTTTTAATAAAAAAAATTTATCAGCCCATATATGGAAAAAATAAAGGAATGTTTTTTTTATCCAACCCTGGGAAACCCTATAAACGATCCCAACCCGTGGTTTTTGTGGAAAACTCCCAGGAAAATAAAAACTGAATTTTTTGAAAAAAACAATTTCTTTAACTTATTTTTTTTATATTACTGTTCAAAAAACTCATTTTTAATTAAAGATTTTGCGTTTTTTAAAAAATTCAGTTAAATAATTGCATAAAATAATTTTTTTCACACATGTATAAATATATTTATTTTTTAACACAAAACACACACTTTTTTTTATATATTAAATATTTTTTTTGTTCAGTTTTTCTTCACTATTTATATTTCACACACTTTAAAATATATACATTTTATTAATTTTTTATATATCAAAATATAGTTTTTTTCTTAAAAACACTTTCATATAGTATTTTGAATATATACACTTTTCACTATTTAAATTTTACACTTCACAATTCACTTTTTTTTTGCGTCTTTTAATTTTCCAAACAGCAGTTCAATATTCTGAAACAAAAAAAACAATTGTATACTATACAATACTATTAACAATATTATAATACTTTTTTAACAATAAATACATTTTTTATACGTACTTTATTAATGCTCTCCTGTAGTTTGGGGCACCTTTTGGAACATCGGCGACTCCAAACCTCCATCAGCGGGTCAGCCGGGTTGTTACATGTTGTGAAGTGTTCGACGCCCGTACACTCCTCCTTGTGATGCATGGCATCATGGAAGTCTTGCGGGTCGTCATCTGCAAACAACTTTTGCTGCTGCCCGCATGGAAACACTTTGGTCAATTCCGAATGAAGCTGGTTGGCACCGCTTATCGTCCTATATGTGTCGCGCGTCAACTTTTGCTGAATAAGTTTTTTAGATTTTGCCGAATATACTTTAATTTCCGTTTTAATGCTTTCATCAAGTTCGAAGTCATCAAAAATTAATTTTTTGCAACACTTAGACTTAGACTTTGAAGCGGGTGCTTTCCGCTTAGGCGCCCAGCACGCTTTTTGATTTGACATTATTTTTGTGAGATGCTAAAACACTGCAACTATGTTGAATGATGGAGAGCGACTAATATCCCAATGATTTTCAACTGCCGCATATGCTTGAAACCACACGCTGTGAATTTTAGTTATATTTTTACACTCACCACACGCTGTTCCTGTATATTTAATTCTTTTAACAAATGTCTTCTTCTTTGGTATCCACATTGTTTTTTATTTCATATAATCCTATAGGATCTAAATTTTCTTTATTGTTTATGTAAATTTGACAATTTTTGTTGCAATGCCTAAAATCATGACAAAAATAATAAAATTTAGGCTTAGAGCATGAAATCCAATGTTTTTCACCATCACACGTTTCACTATGAAATCTAATATTAATTTTTACACATTCATAATTCGGTGTTGGATTTAATTTGCTATCATTATTTATGCAAGTTTCACAATATTTATTACAATATCTAAAATCACTGCATACGTCCCAAGTGTGGGGTTTAGAGCATGAAATCCAATGTTTTTGCCCGTCACACGTCTCACGATGAAAAATCGAATTCATTGTTTTTTAAACAAACTGGATATTGTGACACATATAACCGTTAGCATTTACCACTTTTCCGCCATACACCATTGATATTTTTTGCTCATTCATTTGCTGAATTTGATCTTCGCTAAGTTTGCCATATCTTTCAGGTAAAAACACACTGTCACCATTTTTAAAATCCAAAATAACACGCCTACCAAATTTTGTGTTTACAGATCTTACCTCTTCTATTTCGTAGGGTGTGTTAATTTGTAGTTGGTTTAATGATTTTGTTTTATTATGATTTTTGTAATTTGTATTACTCAACCGCTTTAATGTGGATTTAATAGGAGTACTATTAAAACTTAATGCTTGGGTCGGATGTTCCAATAATTGCACTTGCTGCGTAGGTTGGTCAATATAAAGTTGCCCCTCTAGCGGTTGTTGATAAAATGATGTTTGCTGCTCTAAAATATTTGTTAAATCTGCGGCTGCATAATTATTCCACATATTTTGCGACGTGTTTTCCCCTACACTTCCAATTTCAGTGTTTGACGGTTTAGGTGCAATTTTTCTGGTTTTTTTTGTTGCGCATGTAGCCATTGTTGCTGCGTGCTGTTATTTAACCGTATCAGCGAAATCAACTGCCCACTGCCGCACAGCTTACCGGCTATATACCGCATTCGAGTGTTTTTATAACTGGTCAGTTTGTAAAACACGTGACTTCAACACCCACAAATCACATTCTACATTCACATCAATAAAAAACCACCACGCATTGTAAAAGTTTCATTAGCAAATGAAAAACAAAATTTCTGTGCTGTATTTAGATTTTTCATATCTTTTAATAAAAGGTGCACGAGTAAAATTTTGGCTAGGTTTTCCCATAACTGCAAAATGTGCTGCACTTGCACCTCCATCTGTTTCGGTACGTCCATTATCACCCCCATCTGTTTCGGTACGCCCTACAACACCTAAAGTTTGAGCGTTATCTATAAACATACCGCAATAACGAGTGTTTAATACATTACATGTTTCCGTATGTAGCGACCATGTTGTTATTCGCAATTTACAATGTCCGTATATATTTTTTAACAACCATGCTTTATTATCCGATTTTGTAACCAACACAAAGTCTCCTTTATTACCAAAAGATCTAATGTTTTCCACGTTTTGTGTTATGCGGTAGTCTTCATATTCACCATCCTCCTTTGCAATTCTAATATCACAGCTTTTTGCCTCAGCATTGTAAATTTCCAACTGTAATTTAATATTTTGTAAAGTTAAACCGTGTATATCTATAAATACTCGTACTTTTCCATCCTCTGCAATAATTCTATTAATTGTAGGTTCGGTAAACATATTGTATTTTTCCACCGCTACACCCTTTAAAATAATTTTTGCAAATAAATTATTACCTAAGTATACAAAATTTACGTTTGCAGATGACATTTTTTATAATTATCGACAATATATAACTCTACAGGGGATGTATTTATTGCAAATGTATTCTTTTTTTTCGATGTTTGTATGCTATATGCCTGTTTTAAAACAATGCTTCACAGTATTCACATAAAAACTGACGGTTAATTGTAACGTAATTTAAAATATATATCATACTAATAAGAGTTTATTTTAACTTATGCATGCATCGTTCTTTTTTCTTTTTAACAATCAAACGCGTCCACACCAGCCATTGGTTATTTTAATTCACACAGTAGGAGGTGTGTGCAGACATCATACAGTTAGGCACCACTCTATTTTTGTTTTTTAACGTGTACAAGCCGACTAAAGTTCTTTGTAATAAAACAAGTTTCATAAACTCGAGTTTTAACAGAAAAAATATGGAATGAAAATTAACAGCCAGATTGGCCGAGCGGTCTAAGGCGCTAGGCTTAAGTCCTAGGTCCCACAATGGGAGCAGAGGTTCGAATCCTCTATCTGGCAGCCTTTTTTTTATTTATTGTTACGGCTAAATATTATTTTTAATAATGGATGATTTTTTTATTTAACGTTCATGCATGAAGTTGACAAAATAAGTAACAATTTTATACTTACCTTTTTCTATATACCCACAAAAAACAAAGGAAATAATAAGGTAAATGCCCACCCACAGGTAATCCTAAAACGAACCCAACCCTAGGTTTTATTTAAAAAAGGAAATATAAAAACTGAATTTTGTAAGAAAAAATATATATAAAAATCTAAAATACTTATGATAAAAATGTTATTTTACTAATTTTTTGAAAATACTTATTATTTAATTTTCTTAAAAAATTCAGTTGTAAATAACATATTTCAATTACTAAATTTTACAACATTTTTATTTGAATCGCACTTATATAATTTTTAACACTGAAAAATCCGGTTTTTTTTCAAAATCTCAATTACTATTTACACACGCACACAAAAAGTTCTAAGATCAGAGAGTTGTTACAAATATCACATCTGTTTGCCGCTGTGTTAAAGACAGCTGCTTAAAACATATTTCAATTACAACATTTTTATTTGAATCACACTTATATAACTTTAACACTAAAAAAATACGGTTTTTTTTCAAAATCACAATTACTATTTACACACAAAAAGTTCTAATATCAGAGAGTTGTTACAAATATCACATACGTAAACATCTGTTTGTCGCTGTGTTAAAGGCAGCTGCTTAAAACATAGTTCTTCACAAAACACAATTTTTTTTTGTTTTTTCCCATTTTTCAGCATATGACCATTTTTCATAATGTTTCTTACTTTCATAGCACGAACTGCACATTTTGCAAATAATATCGCTTTTGTACTTTTCGCAAATTAATACGCTTTTCACCATTATACATGTTAAAGTTTTTAAACTGTTCCATTCACTTTTTTAAAATCTTTTCACGTAACTTTCATTATAAGTCTTGTTGCCGTAATATATCAAACCCTCAAAATCACTTCTTTTCATTTTACGTATTATTTTTGTCTTCAGTTTATTAAATAGGTGACCAATATTCTGCAAAAAAAAATATCTTAAAACGTTGTTTGTATTATATTTACTCTCTTAATAAATACAATATTCGTATTACATACATTTCCCACAGATGTTGAAAAAAGTGATGCAGTCGTTAGCGCATTCACGAGCTTGTCTGCTTGTGGTACATTTGTAAAGCCAGGTATTATTTTTAAAACATGGTTAAAGTATATGCCACGTGTTATTTTTTCACGCAGTGGGAGGTGTGAGCGGACATCTTGCGCGCTCTCTGCAGGCGGTTAAATGTAAAAATTAAAAAGTATACATAATGCACTTTTGCGCAAAAAATCCACTTTTAACAAGCAGCGTATGCGGACATATGCTACTTAAGTCATTAATCCACAACGAGATTATATATGTAACGACACAGGCGGCCTTCAGACAACGCTCTCTGCAGGGGGGTAAACTCAATTAAATCAATCAAATCAATAAAATCAATCAATAACACCTTAGAGTGGTCAGCACCCATCAGTGGTCACGGACCCCCCGCGAATATTGTTCAATTGGTCAGGGACCCCCCACGAAGAGTGGACATTGGCCAGGGGCCACCTGTTGATCCCCCGCGAATAGTGGACACTGGTCAGTGGACACCTGTTGACCCCCCGCGAATAGTGGACACTGGTCAGTGACCACCTCTTGACCCCCGGCGAAGAGTGGACACTGGTCAGCGACCACCTGTTGCGACCCCCCGCAGGGGACCCCCCGCAGAGGGGGCCGCCACAAGGCCGCCTGTGTCGTCACATATATAATCTCCCTACTGCTGAATGACCAGTGTAATCCTGTTATAATTTTAAAGAACATTATTACATCACATGATTATATATTTAAATTCTATTGGTTAATATAATGTTTAAATCTGATTTGTTAAATCCAATAGTTAATTGTTTTAACATCCAATCAGAATTTAGTATACTTTTATTTAAAAATATTAAGTTAAGCAGGTGTTCTTATTATAGTTATAACAAAAAGCTTTATATTTCAGACAACAATGACTTAAAACACAATTTTAAAAGCATTATTTCGAAAGACTGTTTATACAATACAATTTCTTTAATTGTTACTGTGACATTTTTATTCAACAATGAACAACAATTAATTATTTAGATGTTATATTATTTTTGGTCTGGACATCTTACCTCAATATTAATGTTGATTTGTTCTTGGACATGTTTCAAAACAATTCTGTTTTATCGTCAGCTTTCCCTGGGAAACCTGACGATAAAACAGAATTGTTTTGAAACATGCCCAAGAACAAATCAACATTAATATTGAGGTAAGATGGTTTCCCTGGGAAACCTGACGATAAAACAGAATTGTTTTGAAACATGTCCAAGAACAAATCAACATTAATATTGAGGTAAGATGTCCAGACCAAAAATAATATAATTAAAATAACCTCAAAATATAACTTCCTAAAATTAAATATTATTTAGATGTTTTTCTTTATTTAAGTTATATTTAAATATTAAAAGAATTTTAAAGTATAAAATTATTAACTTTAACTTTCATATTTATTATGATATTAAAATCCTGCTATAGCAAAAAAGGATCAACATATTTTGCTCCAAGTTATATTTCTTCAAACGTGAGGTTCTTTTACGTGCCATAAATATATTCACGGTCCCGAAGTATTTGGTGACATTCCGACGAAACCGGTATTCTGTATTATTACGCTCTGTAAATCCACACATACCGGCGGTTTTGTACTCGTGACCCTGGAAGCCATTAGTCCACCAAGATTGTCTACGACGTTCAAGTAGGAAATAAAGAACAAAGAGAATATATTTGATGTATTTATTCTATTTGCATCAATATTACATACTATCCAACTGAATGGCATTATCGAACATACATTGTTAGGTCATGTGTAAATTATTATTTTTCAGATTTATATGTGGATGTTCTGCAATGTTTTATGTTTTACTGTCGGACATGTTTAAGTTTCATTTTAAAAGCAACATTATTTCGAAATCGGATGTACACTTTTGCACCATAACTTACTTCTAGATATATTTATTATTTTTTATCAAAATACATTTCTTAATTTACTTTTAATGGTGAAATATTAAATATGGTATTATAATAAAATACAACAAATAGATCAGTCATGGGCGGAAGAATAAACAAAGCAAATCTGAGTAATTAGAAATGTGAAAGTCTGACGTTGGTTATTTAAATTTGTCTGAACGCACATCACCTACATTTTGAGGGGTTAGAGACCATTAGCACCCTCAGGAATATGACATGTAAAGAGAATGTAATACGGCGGATACTAGTGTTGAAAACAATTAAATTTAAGCTCAAATTTTTACATATAGTTTCCATTAGAGGGAGAGAGATGGGAAGAAGAAATAAAAAAAAGTAAAAACGGACCGAGATTAGTATTGAATCTATTGTCTTTGTAGTCGTAAGTTAATTCTTGGCATCCCTATGGCGTTTAAGCCCTATCTCCACAGAGATTTAAAACCACTCATATTCAATTCAAAATCGTATTTCGGAGACGCCGAGAATAATACATTAAGTTCACGTTTAGCGCCATCGACAAAAAAGGAGTGAGAAGGTGAAAACTAAACTGATGACAAGGAAATACGGATAAATTATATATATATATATATATATATATATATATATATATATATGGTATGATAAGAAAAATTAATGCCTGGACGGGATTCGAACCCGGATCTCTGAGTCCATACCTCAGCGTGATATCCATTACACCACCAGGCGAATCCAATTCAAACACTTATTTTTTTATATATGTATAATATTCTCCATTATTAGTAGATGTCGCGAGAACTCGGTCTTCACTGCCATCTAGTAGCTCACTATAACAAGTAAGCAAATTAAAGAGAATATTTTTTACTTTATAGCAGTCACGCTTTATCGATGATATAATTAAATGTTTAACATTGAGCAATGCAAGCTTAATATGGTATGATAAGAAAAATAAATGCCTGGACGGGATTCGAACTCGGATGTCTGAGTCTGTACCTCAGCGGGATATCCATTACACCACCAGGCGAATTCAATTCAAACACTTATTTTTCTTATACTTGTATTATATTCTCCATTATTACTAGATGTCGCGAGAACTCGGTCTTCACTGCCATCTAGTAGCTGACTATAACAAGTAAGCAAATAAAAGAGAATATTTTTACTTTATAGCAGTGACGCTTTATCGATGTTATAATTAAATGTTTAACATTGAGCAATGCAAGCTTAATATGGTATGATAAGAAAAATAAATGTCTGGACGGGATTCGAACCCGGATCTCTGAGTCAGTACCTCAGCGTGACATCCATTACACCACCAGGCGAAACCAATTAAAACACTTCTTTTTCTTATATATGTATTATATTCTCCATTATTACTAGATGGGGTCAGGATTTTAAACTAACTCAAACCCTCTGGCGGCACTATGGACCTGGGGTCGACTCAGCCTCTAACGGAAATGAGTACCAGACGCTTGTCTAGGGGTAAAGGTGGTTGTCACGCAGGGCTGAAAACCCGGCGGACATAAAGTGAAGATTGTCTAGAAAAACGTGGGAGCCGTAATCTACTACTACCACAAGGGCCTTCGGGCCTGTTGTGGGATCACTTTACTTTTATTACTAGATATATATTTATTATATTCTCCATTATTACTAGATATCGCGAGAACTCGGTCTTCACTGCCAACTAGTAGCTGACTATAACAAGTAAGTAAATTAAAGAAAATATGTTTACTTTATAGCAGTGAAGCTTTATCGATGTTATAATTAAATGTTTAACATTGAGCAATGCAAGCTTAATATGGTCTGATAAGAAAAATAAAACCCTGGACGGGTTTCGAACCTGGATCTGTGAGTCTGTACCTCAGCGTGATATCCATTACACAACCAGGCGAATCTAATTCAAACGCTTACTTTTCTTATATATGTATTATATTCTTCATTTTTACTAAATGTCGCGAAAAATCGGTCTCGGTCATATATATATATATATATATATATATATATATATATATATATGTGATTGCGTGTGTGTGTGTGTGTATATATGTGTGTGTGTGTGTGGATAAATATAGTCAATAAAATTATTTTTCGGTAAATTATGTAGACAATCATTCCATAAACATCAAATTATTTTACGAGGCTGAAAATCTTCAGACTCAGATCCCATGGCTAAACGTCCCTCCCGGAGGACTTCTCCCTTGGATTTTTCCATCCTAAAAAATCAATTGACAACTGTCGGGTTTGAACCTACGATCTTCGGACTAGAGGTAAGGAACATCACCACTAGACTGACATGAAATTTTGTAGTTTACAGTAATTTACAAGGTTTATAGTTCACTTGATTGACAATTACTAAACCAAATATCTAACCACTTTATGTTATAAGGTAGGTAACAGCCTTGTTAACAGTCAAGGACAAACCAATTGTCTTTAAGTCGAAAGAAAATTATTTAAAATTGTATTTGGTCTGAACTTTGAAGAGCCAAAAAATGGGGATCGAGACTGGTGAATTTCCCTTACCTACCAAATTTCTTATAATAGTCTACTGTTTATAACTACTTATACAATTACGAGTATTAATGATATACTAGCGGACACGTTAGACGTTGTCCTCTCCGAACGGACAATTCTCATGTCATGGTCAGACGATAAAAATATAGGCTAATAACTTCTTTCCCATAAAATTCACAATTAATAGTTCGCAAGAGAACTCCTCACTGTTATCTGTCATCAGGTATGGCTCAAGAAGCTTGACGTCACATTGTAGTCGCGTGGAATATCCGAGTAATGCAGGTAACTACAATTTTGACATAAAAATCCTATTACCCGATCTCAGCGCCATTCACGGGGTCCACTTGTTAATCTAAACCATCCCGGGATACTCTCAAAAAAATAAAAATCAAAGCCGGTAGTTTAGGCAGTTTTCAATTTCTTAGCGTGATATCATTTACACCACCAGGCGAATCCAATTCAAACACTTATTTTTCTTATATATGTCCATTATTACTAGATGTCGCGAGAACTGGGTCTTCACTGTCATCTAGTACCTGACTATAACAAGTAAGTAAATTAAAGAGAATATAACTTATTTATTTTATAGCAGTGAAGTTTTATCGATGTTATAATTAAATGTTTAACATTGAGCAATGCAAGCTTAATATGGTATGATAAGAAAAATAAATGCCTGGACAGGATTCGAACCCGGATTTCTGAGTCTGTAACTCAGCGTGATATCCGTTACACAAAAAGGCGAATCTAATTCAAACGCTTACTTTTCTTATATATGTATTATATTTTACATTATATTTAGATGTCGCGAGAACTCGGTCTTCACTGCCATCTAGTAGCTGGCTCTAACAAATAAGTAAATTAAAGAGATTATTTTTACTTTATAGCAGTGAAGCTTTATTGAAGTTATAATTAAATGTTTAACATTGAGCAATGCAAGCTTAATATGGTACGATAAGAAAAATAAATTCCTGGATGGGTTTCGAACCCGTATCTCTGAGTCTGTACCTCAGCCAGATATCCATTACACCACCAGGCGAATCCAATTCAAACACTTATTTTTCTTATATATGTACTATATTCTCCATTATTACTAGATGTCGCGGGAACTCGGTCTTCACTGTCATCTATTAGCTGACTATAACATGTAAGCAAATTAGAGAGAATATTTTTACTTTATAGCAGTGATGCTCTATCGATGTTACAATTAAATGTTTAACATTGAGCAATGCAAGCTTAATATGGTATGATAAGAAAAATAAATGCCTGGACTGGATTCGAACCCGGAATTCTGAGTCTGTACCTCAGCGTGATATCCATTACACAACCAGGTGAATGTAATACAAACGCTTTATGTTTGTGTGTGTGTGTGTGTGTGTGTTTGTGTATGTGTGTGTGTGTGTTTGTGTATGTGTGTGTGTGTTTATGTGTGTGTTGGTAAATATAGTCTATAAAATTATTATTCGGTAAATTATGCAATCATTCCATAAACATCAAATTATTTTACGAGCCTGAAAATCTTCAGACTCAGATCCCATGGCTAAACGTCCCTCCCGGAGGCCTTTTCCCTTGGATTTTTCAATCCTAAAAATCTATTGACAACTGTCGGGTTTGAACCTACGACCTTCGGACTAGAGGTAAGGAACATCACCACTAGACTGACATGAAGTTTTGTAGTTTACAGTAATTTACAAGGTTTATAGTTCACTTGATTGACAATTACTAAACCAAATATCTAACCACTTTATGTTATAAGGTAGGTAACAGCCTTGTTAACAGTCAAGGACAAACCAATTGTCTTTAAGTCGAAAGAAAATTATTTAAAATTGTATTTGGTCTGAACTTTGAAGAGCCAAAAAATGGGGATCGAGACTGGTGAATTGCCCTTACCTACCAAATTTCTTATAATAGTCTACTGTTTATAACTACTTATACAATTACGAGTATTAATGATTATACTAGCGGACACGTTAGACGTTGTCCTCTCCGAACGGACAATTCTCATGTCATGGTCAGACGATAAAAATATAGGCTAATAACTTCTTTCCCATAAAATTCACAATTAATAGTTCGCAAGAGAACTCCTCACTGTTATCTGTCATCAGGTATGGCTCAAGAAGCTTGACGTCACATTGTAGTCGCGTGGAATATCCGAGTAATGCAGGTAACTACAATTTTGACATAAAAATCCTATTACCCGATCTCAGCGCCATTCACGGGGTCCACTTGTTAATCTAAACCATCCCGGGATACTCTCAAAAAAATAAAAATCAAAGCCGGTAGTTTAGGCAGTTTTCAATTTCTTAGCGTGATATCATTTACACCACCAGGCGAATCCAATTCAAACACTTATTTTTCTTATATATGTACTATATTCTCCATTATTACTAGATGTCGCGAGAACTGGGTCTTCACTGTCATCTAGTAGGTGACTATAACAAGTATGTAAATTAAAGAGAATATAACTTATTTATTTTATAGCAGTGAAGTTTTATCGATGTTATAATTAAATGTTTAACATTGAGCAATGCAAGCTTAATATGGTATGATGAGAAAAATAAATGCCTGGACAGGATTCGAACCCGGATTTCTGAGTCTGTAACTCAGCGTGATATCCATTACACAAAAAGGCGAATCTAATTCAAACGCTTACTTTTCTTATATATGTATTATATTTTACATTATTATTAGATATCGCGAGAACTCGGTCTTCACTGCCATCTAGTAACTGACTCTAACAAATAAGTAAATTAAAGAGAATATTTTTACTTTATAGCAGTGAAGCTTTATTGAAGTTATAATTAAATGTTTAACATTGAGCAATGCAAGCTTAATATGGTACGATAAGAAAAATAAATTCCTGGATGGGTTTCGAACCCGTATCTCTGAGTCTGTACCTCAGCCAGATATCCATTACACCAGCAGGCGAATCCAATTCAAACACTTATTTTTCTTATATATGTACTATATTCTCCATTATTACTAGATGTCGCGAGAACTCGGTCCTCACTGCCATCTAGTAGCTGACTATAACAAGAAAGTAAATTGAAGAGAATATAACTTATTTATTTTATAGCAGTGAAGTTTCATCGATGTTATAATTAAATGTTTAACATTGAGAAGTGCAAGCTTAATATGGTATGATAAGAAAAATAAATGCCTGGACAGATTTCGAACCCGGATTTCTGAGTCTGTAACTCAGCGTGATATCCATTACACAAAAAGGCGAATCTAATTCAAACGCTTACTTTTATTATATATGTATTATATTTTACATTATTACTAGATGTCGCGAGAACTCGGTCTTCACTGCCATCAAGTAGCTGACTATAACAAGTAAGTAAATTAAAGAGAATATAACTTATTTACTTTATAGCAGTAAAGTTTTATCTATGTTATAATTAAATGTTTAACATTGAGCAATGCAAGCATAATATGGTATGATAAGAAAAATAAATGCCGGGACAGGATTCGAACCCGGATCTCTGAGTCTTGTAACTCAGCGTGATATTCATTACACAACCAGGCGAATCTAATTCAAACGCTTATTTTTCTTATATATGTATTATATTCTCCATTATTACTAAATGTCGCGAGAACTCAGTCTCGGTCGTATATCTATATATATATATATATATATATATATATATATATATAATATATTATATATATATGTTATAATTATTATATTTATATATGTTATAATGTTTATATATGTTATAATAAATTTATATATGTTATATATGTTTATATATGTTATAATTATAACATCTGTAAAGCGTCACTGCTATAAGGTAAAAATATTCTCTTTAATTTGCTTACTTGATATAGTCAGCTGCTAGATGGCGGTGAAGACCGAGTTCTCGCGACATCTAGTAATAATGGAGAGTATAATACATATATAAGAAAAATAAGTGTTTGAATTGGATTCGCCTGGTAGTGTAATGGATATCACACTGAGGTACAGACTCAGAGATCCAGGTTCGAATCCCGTCCAGGTATTTATTTTTCTTATCATTCCATATTAAGCTTGCATTGCTCAATGTTAAACATTTAATTATAACATCTATAAAGCGTCACTGCTATAAGGTAAAAATATTCTCTTTAATTTGCTTACTTGATATAGTCAGCTGCTAGATGGCGGTGAAGACCGAGTTCTCGCGACATCTAGTAATAATGGAGAGTATAATACATATATAAGAAAAATAAGTGTTTGAATTGGATTCGCCTGGTAGTGTAATGGATATCACACTGAGGTACAGACTCAGAGATCTAGGTTCGAATCCCGTCCAGGCATTTATTTTTCTTATCATTCCATATATATATATATATATATATATATATATATATATACATGTGTGTGTGTGTGGATAAATATAGTCTATAAAATTATTATTCGGTAAATTATGTAGACATTCATTCCATAAACATCAAATTATTTTACGAGCCTTAAAATGTTCAGACTCAGATTTCATGGCTAAACGTCCCTCCCGGAGGACTTTTCCCTTGGATTTTTCATCCTAAAAATCTATCGACCACGGTCGGGTTTGAACCTACGACCTTCGGACTAGAGGTAAGGAAGATCACCACTAGACTGGCATGAAATTATGTAGTTCACTGTAATTTACAAGGTTTATAGATCACTTGATTGACAGTTACTAAATCAAATATCAAACAACTTTATGATATGAGGTAGGTAACAGCCTTGTTGACAGTCAAGGACAATCCAATTGTCTTTAAGTCGAAAGAAAATTATTTAAAATTGTATTTTGTCTGAACTTTGAAGAACCAAAAAATGGGGATCGAGACTGGTCAATTGTCCTTAATTCCCAAATTCCATATAATTGTCTACTCTTTATACCTACTTATACAATTACGAGTATTTATGATATACTAGCGGACACGTTAGACATTGTCTTCTCCGAACGTTAAATACTCGTGTCATGGTCAGACGATAAAAATATAGGCTAATAACTTCTTTCCCAAAAAATTCACAATTAATAGTTCGCAAGAAATCTCCTCACTGTTATCTGTCATCAGGTATGGCTCAAGAAGCTTGACGTCACATTGTAGTCGCGTGGAATATCCCAGTAATGCAGGTAACTAGAATTTTGACACAAAATCCTATTACCCGATCGCAGCGCCATCTACGAAGTCCACTTGTGAATCTAAACCATCCCGGGATACTCTCAAAAAAATAAAAATCAAAACCGGTAGTTTAGGCAGTTTTCAATTTCTCAGGGTGATATCCATTACACCACCAGGCGAATCCAATTCAAACACTTATTTTTCTTATATATTTATTATATTCTCCATTATTACTACATGTCGCGAGAACTGGGTCTTCACTGCCACCTAGTAGCTGACGATAACAAGTAAGCAAATTAAAGAGAATATTTTTACTTTATAGCAGTGACGCTTTATTGATGTTATAATTAAATATTTAGCATTCATCAATGGAAGCGTGATATCCATTACACCACCAGGCGAATCTAATTCAAATCCTTATTTCTCTTATATATGAATTGTATTCTCCAATATTACTAGATGTCGCGAGAACTCGGTCTCGGTCATATATATATATATATATATATATATATATATATATATATATATATATATATATATATATAATGTGGTTATATATGTGGTTAAATATAGTGGTTAAATATAGTGTATACAATTATTATTCGGTAAATTATTCGGTAAATTATTCGGTAAATTATGTATACAATCATTCCATAAACATCAAATTATTTTACGAGCCTGAAAATCATCAGACTCAGATCCCATGGCTAAACGTTCCTCCCGGAGAACTTCCCTTGGATTTTTCCATCCTAAAAATCTATCGACCTTCGGACTAGAGGTAAGGAACTTTACCATTAGACTGACATGAAATTATGTAGTTCACAGTAATTTAATAGGTTTATAGTTCACTTGATTTACAATTACTAACTATACCAAGTATCAAACCACTTTATGCTATAAGGTAGGTAACAGCCTTGTTGACAGTCAAGGACAAACCAATTGTCTTTAAGTCGAAAGAAAATTATTTAAAATTGTATTTGGTCTGAACTTTGAAGAGCCAAAAATGGGGATCGAGACTGGTGAATTGCCCTTACCTACCAAATTTCTTATAATAGTCTACTGTTTATAACTACTTATACAATTACGAGTATTAATGATATACTAGCGGACACGTTAGTCGTTGTCCTCTCCGAAGGTTAATTCTCATGTCATGGTCAGACGATAAAAATATAGGCTAAGTAACTTCTTTCCCATAAAATTCACAATTAATCGTTCACAAGAAAACTCCTCACTGTCATCTGTCATCCGTTACGGCCCAAGAAGCTTGACGTCACATTGTAGTCGCGTGGAATATCTCAGTAATGCAGGTAACTACAATTGTGATATAAAAATCCTATAACACGTTCGCAGCGCCATCTACGAGGTCCACTTGTGAATCTAAACCATCTCGGGATACTCTCAAAAAAATAAAAATCAAAACCGATAGTTTAGGCAGTTTTCAATTTCTCAGGGTGATATTTACACCACCAGGCGAATCCAATTCAAACACTTATTTTTCTTATATATGTATTATATTAACCATTATTACTAGATGTCGCGAGAACTCGGTCTTCACTGCTATCTAGTAGCTGACTATAACAAGTAAGCAAATTAAAGAGAATATTTTTACCTTATAGCAGTTTAGCTTTATCGATGTTATAATTAAATGTTTAACATTCAGCAATGCAAGCTTAATATGGTATGATAAGGAAAATAAATGCTTGGACGGGATTCGAACCCGGATCTCTCAGTATGTACCTTAGCGTGATATCCATTACACCACCTGGCGAATCTAATTCAAACACTTATTTTTCTTATATATATATATATTACATTCTCCATTAATACTACAAGTCGCGAGATCTCGGTCTCGGTGTGTGTGTGTATGTATGTGTGTGTGTGTGTGTGTGTGTGTGTGTGTGTGTGTGGATAAATATAGTCTACATAAATTATTATTCGGTAAATTATGTAGACAATCATTCCATAAACATCAAATTATTTTACGAGCCTGAAAATCTTCTGGCTCAGATCCCATGGCTAAACGTCCCTCCTGGAGGACTTGTCCCTTGGAATATTCCATCCTAAAAATCCATCGACCACTGTCGGGTTTGATCCTACGACCTTCCGACTAGAGGTAAGGAACATCACCACTAGACTGACATGAAATTATGTAGTTCACTGTAATTTACCAGGCTTATAGTTCACTTGATTGACAATTACTAA
This sequence comes from Diploptera punctata, assembly GCA_030220185.1. Taxonomy (NCBI): domain Eukaryota; kingdom Metazoa; phylum Arthropoda; class Insecta; order Blattodea; family Blaberidae; genus Diploptera; species Diploptera punctata. The sequence continues at coordinate 21,753 of JASPKZ010000780.1, forward strand.
CTAAACCAAATATCAAACCACTTTATGCTATAATGTAGGTAACAGCCTAGTTGACAGTCAAGGACAAACCAATTGTATTTAAGTCGAAAGAAAATTATTTAAATTGTATTTGGTCTGAACTTTGAAGAGCCAAAAAATGGGGATCGTGACTAGTCAATTGTCCTTACCTCCCAAATTTCTTATAATAGTCTACTCTTTATACTTACTTATACAATTACGAGTGTTTATGATATACTAGCGGACACGTTAGACATTGTCCTCTCCGAACGTTCAATTCTCGTGTCATGGTTGACGATAAAAATATAGGCTAAGTAACTTCTTTCCCATAAAATTCACAAATTAAGAGTTCGTAAGAAAACTCCTCACTGTCATCTGTCATCTGTTATGGGTCAAGAAGCTTGACGTCACATTGTAGTCGCGTGGAATATCCCAGTAATGCAGGTAACTACAATTTCGACATAAAAATCCTATTAGCCGATCGCAGCGCCATCTACGGGGTCCATTTGTGAATCTAAACCATCACGGGATACTCTCAAATAAATAAAAATCAAAACCGGTAGTTTAGGCAGTTTTCAATTTCTCATTGCTAGTAAACGACTACTTCTAACTCTAGGATTTCGTTTCTTTTTGACAATTCCAACATAGGTTAATTTAATAGGATATTCTGAGTTTCGTTGTCAAACATAGAAAAACGTGAACGCTATAGTGGTTTTTTAAATGTTCGTTTCAGGTGATCTCCTTCACGTATTTATTTTAACACATAATAGATAACGGCTAATCACTCGCTCATCTGAAAACCTACATATAAATGTATTACGAAGGCAGGTTGAACGGTTTTTGAACTCTGCAAAGGGCAGACATACATGCATACATACGTATATATATATATATATATATATATGAATGAAAAGAAAAATAAATCCCTGAGTCGGGAATTGAACCCGAGTTTCTAAACTCTGTTCGTTAAGCGCTCTTACCATCTGAGCTACACAGGAATCCTGACACAAACATTTCTATATATATATATATATATATATATATATATAGTATTCTCAATTTACACGAGAGTTAGTGGGTAATCTTTCCAACTCCAATCTAGTGGCCACCGTAAGAAGTAAGCAAATATAAAGAGAATATTTACTTTATAGCAGTAACGCTTGTATATTCAGATGTTACTACTGCATTTTTGACTTTTGTCAATGAAGGCAAATATGACATGAAAAGAAAAATAAATGCCTGAGTCGGGATTTAAACCCGAGTTTCTAAACTCTGTACGTTTAGCGCTCCAAACATCTGAGTTACTCAGGAATCCTAACACCCAACATTTAGTTTTATTATATATATATATCCCGTCTCAGGCAATTGCCTTCATTTCCAAATGTTGAAGATATAGTTATAACAACTAAATACACACACACACACACACATATATATATATATATATATACGTATATACTTATACTTCAAAAACGCATACAATTCGGTTAACAGGGAGAAGTTATATAGTATCCTACAGGAGTTCGGAATTCCTAAAATGTTTGTTAGACTTATACGAATGTGTCTAAATGGAACACAGACTAGGGTAATTTTTGCAGTTTTCGAATTTTCGAAATATTAGACAATATTTGTTTAAACGGTAAGACCATATCCTTGGAAAACTCTATTTTCAAAAGTTTTTATTTAGACCGAATTTTTTGCATTATAATTCCCAGTCACTGTCTGTAGATAGTATTTTACAGTTTTTGAATTTTCGAAAATTTTGACATTTATTGCTTAAACTGTAAGGCTGTAATCTTGGAAAACTCAATTTTGAAAATATAGATTTAGACCGGATTTTTTGCATTATAAATCCCGGACAAATTCTCTAGATAGCATTTTTCAGTTTTTGTTTTTTCGAAATTTTGACATTCTTTTATTAAACTATAAGGCTGTAAACTTGGAAGTCTCAATTTTGAAGTTATGGTTTTAGACCGGATTCTTTGTATTATAAATCCCGGACACAAACTCTAGATCGTATTTTCGCAGCTTTTGAATTTTCGAAAATTTTGACTTTTTTGGTTAAACCGAAAACTAAAACCAATAAAAACTCAATTTTGAAAATGTGGATTTAGACCTGATTTTTTGCATTATAAATCCCCGAGACAGTCTTTAGATAGTATTTTTGCAGTTTTTGAATTTTCGAAAATTTTGACATTTTTTGGTTAAAATGTAAGACGAAAACCTTTGAAAATTCAATTCGAAAGTTTGGATGTGGACTGGATTTTTTGCATTATATAGGGTGGACACTGTCTCTAGATAGTAATTTTGCAGTTTTTTAATTTTCGAAAATGTTTACATTTTTTTGTTAAACTGTAAGACTATAAACATGGAAAACACAATTTTGAAATTTTGGATTTAGACAGGATTGTTTACATTTTCAATCTCGGACACAGTCTCAAGATTGTATTTTTGCAGTTTTTGAAGTTTCAAAAGTTTTGACATTTTTTTCTTAAACTGTAATACTATAACCTTGGAAAACTCAGTTTTGAAATTTTGGATGTCGACTGGATTTTTTGCATTATATACGCTGGACACTGTCTCTAGAGAGTAATTTTGCAGTTTTGGAATTTTGGAAAATTTTTACATTTTTTGGTTAAATGCAAGGCTATAGCCTTGGAAAACTCAATTTTGAAAGTTTGGATTTAGACAGGATTGTTTTCATTATAAATCCCAGACACAGTCTCTAGATAGTACTTTTGCAGTTTTTGAAGTTTCGAAAATTTTGACATTTATTGGTTAAACTGTAAGACTCTAATCTTGGAAAATTCAATTTTGAAAATTTGGATTTAGACCGGAGTTTTTGTGTTATATCCGGGACACAATCTCTAGATAGTATTTTTGCAGTTTTTGAACTTTCGAAAATTTTTCACATTTTTTTGTTTAAACCGTAAGACTATATACATGGAATACTCAATTTTGAAATTTTGGATTTAGACCGCATTTTTTGCATTATAAATCTCCGACACATTCTGTACATATATTTTTGCAGTTCTTGAACTTTCGAAAATTTTCACATTTTTTGGTTAAACTGTAAGACTATATCCTTGGAAAACTCAATTTTGAAATTTTGGATTTAAACTGGATTTTTTGCATTATAAACGCTGGACACTGTATCTGCAAAGTAATTTTGCAGTTTTTTAATAATCGAAAATTTTTGATTTTTTTTTTGTTAAACTGTAAGACTATAAAATTGGAAAAATCAATTTTCAAATTTTCGATTTAGACCGGATTGTTTGCATTATAAATCCCGGGCACAGTCTCTCGATAGTATTTTTGCAGTTTTTAAAGTTTCGAAAATTTTGACTTTTTTGCTTAAACTCGTGACTATAAACTTGGAAAACTCAATTTTGAATTTTTTTATTTAGACCGTATTTTTGGCATTATAAATCACGGACTCAGTCACTAGATGGTGTTTTTCAAGTTTATTAATATTCAAAAATGTTTACATTCTTTGGTTAAGCTGAAAGTCTGTAACCATGGAAAACAAAATTTTGAAATGTTTTATTTGTACCGGATTGTTTGCTCTATAAATCCCGGACACAGTCTCTACACAGTATTACTGCAGTTTTTGAAGTTTCGAAAATTTTGAGGAAAACTCAATTTTGAAATTTTAGATTTAGACCTGATTTTTTGCATTATAAATCCCCGACACAGTCTTTAGATGGTATTTTTGGAGTTTTTGAAGTTTAGAAAATTTTGTCAATTTTTGGTTAAACTATAAGACCATAAACTTGCGAAACTCAATTTTGAATTTTTTTATTTAGATCGCATTTTTTTGCATTATAAATCCCAGACACAGTGTCTAGATAGTGTTTTTGCAGCTCTTGAATTTTCGAAAATTTTGACATTTATTGGTTAAACTTTAATACTGTAAATTTGGAAAACTCAATTTTGAAAATTTGGATTTAGACAGGATTTTTTGCATTATAAATCCTGGATATATTCTCTAGATAGTATGTTTCAGTTTTTCAATTTTCGAATATTTTGACATTTTTTGGTTAAACTGTAAGGCTGTGAACTTGGAAGTCTCAATTTTGAAGTTATGGTTTTAGATCGGATTCTTTATATTATAAATCCCGGACACAGTCTCCAGATCGTATTTTTGCAGTTTTTGATTTTTCGAAAATTTTGACATATTTTGGTTAACTTGAAAACCAAAACCAATGAAAACTCAATTTTGAAATTTTGGATTTAGACCTGAATTTTTGCTTTATAAATTCCCGACGCAGTTTTAGCTAGTATTTTTGCAGTTTTGAATTTTCGAAAACTTTGAATTTTGGTTAAAATGAAAGACTGTAACCTTGGAAAATTCAATTTTGAAATTTTAAATGTGGACTGGATTTTTTGCACTGTTTACGATGGACACTGTCTCTAGACTGTAATTTTGCAGTTTTTTAATTTTCGAAAATTTTTATATTTTTTTGTTAAACACAATTTTGAAATTTTGGATTTTGACCGGATTGTTTACATTATAAATCCCGGACTCAGTCTCAAGATAGTATTTTTGCAGTTTTAGAAGTTTCGAAAATTTTCACATTTTTTGCTTAAACTGTAATACTATAACCTGGAAAACTCAATTTTGAATTTTTTTTATATGGACTGGATTTTTTGCATTATATACGTTGGACACTGTCTATAGATAGTAATTTAGCAATTTTTTAATTTTCGAAAATTTTTACATTTTTTTGTTAAACTGTAAAACTATAAACATGGAAAATTCAATTTTGAAATTATGCATTGAGACCGAATTGTTTACATAATGAATGCAGGGCACAGTCTCAAGATTGTATTTTTGACATTTATTGGTTAAACTGTATGACTGTAATCTTGGAAAAATAAATTTTGAAAATTAGGGTTTAGACCGGATTTTTTGTGTTATATCCCGGACACAGTCTTTAGACAGTATTTTTTCAGTTTTTGAACTTTCGAAATTTTTTCACATTTTTTTTATTAAACTGTTAGAATTTAAACATGGAAAACTCAATTTTGAAATTTTGGATTTAGACCCCATTTTTTGCATTATGAATCCCCGACACTTTCTGTAGATAGTATTTTTGCAGATTTTGAACATTCTAAAATTTTCACATTTTTTGGTTAAACTCAATTTTGAAATTTTGGAATTATACTGGATTTTTCGTATTGTAAACGTTGCACACTGTCTCTACAAATTAATTTTGCGATTTTCTAATGATCGAAAATTTTTACTTTTTTTTGTTAAACTGTAAGACTACAAAATTGGAAAACTCAATATTCAAATATTCCATTTAGACCGGATTGTTTGCATTATAAATCCCGGACACAGTCTCTAGATAGAATTTTTGCGGTTTTTGAAGTTTGGAAAATTGTGACTGTTGCTTAAACTGTAAGAATATAAACTTGGAAAACTCAATTTTGAAATTTTGGATTTAGACCGTATTTTTGTCAATATAAATCACAGAGACAGAGACAGAGTCTCTAGATGGTGTTTTTCCAATTTTTTAATTTTCGAAAATTTTTACATTCTTTTGGTTAACTTTAAGTCTGTAATCATGGAAAACAAATTTTTGAAATTTTAGATTAAGACTGGATTTTTTCCATTATAAATCCCCAACACAGTCTTTAGATAGTATTTTTGCAGTTCTATTAACAAAAAAATGTAAAAATTCTCGATTATTAAGATATTGCAAAATTTCTTTCTTGACACAGAGTAAAGCGTTTATAATGCATAAAATACGGTCTAAGTACAGAATTTCAAAATTGTGTTCTACAATGTTATACTCTTATAGTTTGACCAGAAAATGTCAAAATTTTCGAAACTTCAAAAAATGCAAAAATACTATCTGGAGACTGTGTCCGGGATTTATAATGCAAACAATCCGAAGGAAATTCAGAATTTCAAAATTGAGTTTTCCGTGGTTATAGTCTTACAGTTTAACAAATAAAATGTAGAAATTCGCGATTATTAAGAAATTGCAAAATTACTTTCTTGAGACTGTGTAAAGCGTTTATGATGCCAAAAAGCCAGTATAAGTTCAGAATTTCAAAATTGTGTTGGAAAATGTTATATTCTTACAGTTTGACCAGAAAATACACTGCCAAAACAATTAGAGGAACACTTGTAATAAATTGAATAAGTAATTTTTTTTAAAGCTGTGATGCTGAATGTTGGACAATATGTAAGTTGAATTATTAGTTGTATCATTGGATACACATTTTAAAGATCCGTGGCCTAAATACAGAGAAATTACCTCAAATAACAAATATAGAGAATTTTTTTTATTTTGGTAGGCACTAGCCACTTCTAATTGGTAAGCTTCCTGATGTTGCTATAGTGACGAACGTTGATTATTGCCTTGTTTATTGAAGTCTCTGACAAAATGAGGCATTTAAATGAGTTTGAAGTGTATCATGCTCTACATCTTTTACGACAAGGTCAATCTCTGCGACAAGTGGCTAGAGAGCTTGGGGTTTCTCCTTCCGTGGTGTCCAGGTTACGCAACAGGCACAGAGAGACAGGTCAGTATTGTAGAAGACGTGGCCAGGGCCGTAAATTTAAAACAAGCCCCCAGGATGACAGATACGTTGTTCTTTCTGCTCTTCGACAGCGTACAAAAACTGCAAAAGACCTGCAGAATGACCTTCATATGGCTTCCGGAATCCGGGTTTCAGACCAAACCATAAGGAACAGATTAAGGAAAGAGAATATTCGTCCAAAAAGGCCCGTTAAAAAACCACGCTTAACAAATGGGCATAAGGCAGCAAGACGTACGTATGCTGAAAACCATGGTGATTGGAACCTGAACCAGTGGGAGTCTGTGCTCTTCTCGGACGAATCCAGGTATCGTCTTACACGTTGTGATGGTCGATTGAGGGTGTGGGGACGGCCAGGAGAAAGATTTTCTGCAGAGGCTGTACAGGAAATTGATAGATTCGGAGGAGGTTCCATAATGGTGTGGGCCGGAGTTATGTACAACAATCGTACGGACCTTGTACTTGTTCCCCAGCGACTGAATGCTGTCCGGTATATCGAGCACGTTCTGGAAGAGCATGTAGTACCTGCTGCCATTGGAGTAGGCCCTGGATTTCTGTTTATGCAGGATAATGCCAGGGCACATTCTGCGGCTGTCACCAGGGATTTCCTGAGGAGGAATGAAATTGAGGTAATGGAGTGGCCAGCGGTCAGCCCAGACCTCAACCCTATTGAACACTTGTGGGATCTTCTAGACAGGAAGGTCAGGAACCGACATCAAGCTCCACAAACTCTGCAGCAACTTGGAGATGCTCTGAAGGAGGAATGGGAGAATATCCCGCAAGAGGAAATCCAGAATCTTATTGGGAGCATGCCACGAAGGTGCCAAACTGTCATCGAATGTCGTGGAGGCCATACACGATACTAACTCTATATAACGAGTGTTTAACTTTGAAAAATAAGCACAAGATTCAATTGCTTACATAGCGGAATTATTTGAAAAGTTAATTGTCAGCGTTATTCATTTGTTTTTACTGACATGAGCAATAAATAAATAAATAACCACAAATAATGTACTTTATTAATTTCATGTTTGTACCTTTATCCAATGAAAAAATATTTGCATATTTCATAGTGTTCCTCTAATTGTTTGAGCAGTGTATAAAATTTTTCGAAACTTCAAAAAATGCAAAAATACTATCTACAGACTGTGTCCGAGATTTATAATGCAAACAATCCGGTCTAAATCCAGAATTACAAAATTGAGTTTTCCGTGGTTATCGTATTACAGATTAACAAAAAAAATGTAAAAATTCTCAATTATTAAGAAATTGCAAAATTTCTTTCTTGAGACAGTGTATACCGTTTATAATACATAAAATGCAATCTAAGTACAGAATTTCAAATTGTGTTGAAAAATGTTATTTCTTACAGTTTGACCAGAAAATGTAAAAATTTTTCGAAACTTCAATAAATGCAAAAATACTATCTAGAGACCGTGTCCGTGATTTATAATGCAAGAAATAAGTACTGAATCCAAATTTTCAAAAATGAGTTTTCCGTGGTTTCTATCTCCTATCTCCTCATCTCCTCTACTATTTAATTTTGTACTAGAGCATGCCATTAAATCTTTAGAGAATGAGGAAGGCTTACAACTGAATGCTATTAATAAGCTGTTAGTTTTTGCTAATGATGTAGTACTACTGGCCGATAGCGAGGAGATACTGAAGGCCAACACGCACACACTATTGAGTAATACTAAGAAATTAGGACTGGAAGTAAATATCAGTAAAACTGAATATATGGTCACACGTAGAAATTCAGTATATACTGGAAATGGACAGCTAATGAAAAATGAGGGTATTTTTGAGGAAGCGGCTGAATTCAAATACCTAGGAACAGTAATCACAAATAGGAATGAGACGCACAAAGAAATTAAACATCGGCTCTATTCTGGAAATGCGTGCTATTATGCATTGGAGAGACTTTTGATGTCCCAACTCCTTTCAAAAAACGTTAACCTGAAAATATATAAAACTACTATTCTACCTGTTATATTATATGGGTGCTAAACATGGACTCTTACTTTAAGGGAGGAAAGGAGATTACGAGAATTTGAGAATAGAGTTCTTAGGAAAATTTTTGGACCAAAGAGAGATGAACACACAGGTGAATGGAGAAGACTACACAACAATGAAACACATGGTCTTTGTAGGAAGCCAGATATAATAAGAACAGTTAAGTCTCACAGACTGCGATGGGCAGGACATGTTGCGCGTATGGGGAATGAAAGACGTGCATGGAAACTTCTTGTAGGAAAGCCAGAAGGAAAACGCCCAGTGGTAGACCAAGAATGAGGTGGGAGAACAATATTAACTATGATTTGAGGGAAGTAGATTATACAGGGAATGATTGGAAAGCATTGGCTCAGGATAGGGATGTATGGAAAGCTTATGTCCGCGCGGCCATGAACCTACAGGTTACGATAGTGCCAGTGAGTAAGTAGGTAAGTAAGTATGGTCTTACTGATTATCAAAAAAATGTAAAAATTGTCGATTATTAAGAAATTGCAAAATTACATTCTTGAGAATGTGTAAAGTGTTTATGATGCAAAAAATCCAGTATAAGTACAGAATTTCAAAATTGTGTTGGAAAATGTTATATTCTTACAATTCGACCAGAAAATATCAAATTTTTCGAAACTTCAAAAAATGCAATAACACTATCTGCAGACTGTGTTCGGGATTTATAATGCAAAAATCCGGTCTAAATCCGGAATTACAAAATTGAGTTTTCCGTGGTTATCGTATTACAGATTAACAAAAAAATGTAAAAATTCCCAATTATTAAGAAATTGCAAAATTACTTTCTTGAGACAGTGTATACCGTTTATAATACATAAAATGCAGTCTAAGTACAGAATTTCAATTCTTACAGATTGACCAAAAAATGTAAAATTTTTCGAAACTTCAATAAATGCAAAAATACTATCTAGAGACTGTGTCCGGGATTTATAATGCAAGAAATAAGGACTGAATCCAAATTTTCAAAAATGAGTTTTCCGTGGTTTCTCTCTCCGATCTCCTCTACTATTTAATTTAGTACTAGAGCATGCCATTAAATCTTTAGAGAATGAGGAAGGCTTACAACCGAATGGTATTAATGAGCTGTTAGTTTATGCTAATGATGTAGTACTACTGGCCGATTGCGAGGAGATACTGAAGGCCAACACGCACACACTATTGAGTAACACTAAGAAATTAGGACTGGAAGTAAATATCAGTAAAACTGAATATATGGTCACACGTAGAAATTCAGTATATAATGGAAATGGACAGCTAATGAAAAATGAGGGAAATTTTTAAGAAGCGGCTGAATTCAAATACCTAGGAAAAGTAATCACAAATAGGAATGAGACGCACAAAGAAATTAAACATAGGCTCTATTCTGGAAATGCGTGCTATTATGCATTGGAGAGACTTTTGATGTCCCAACTCCTTTCAAAAAACGTTAACCTGAAAATATATAAAACTACTATTCTACCAGTTATATTATATGGGTGCTAAACATGGACCAAGAATGAGGTGGGAGAACAACATTAACTATTATTTGAGGGAAGTAGATTATACAGGGAATGATTGGAAAGCATTGGCTCAGGATAGGGATGTATGGAGAGCTTGTGCCCGCGCGGCCATGAACCTATAAGTTACCATAGTGCCAGTGAGTAAGTAAGTAAGTAAGCATCGTCTTACAGATTAACAAAAAATGTAAAAATTCTCGATTATTAAGTAATTGAAAAATTACTTCCTTGAGACAGTGTAAAGGGTTTATAATACATAAAATGCAGTCTAAATGCAGAATTTCAAAATTGAGTTTTCCGTGGTTATTGATTAACAGAAAGAAGTAAAAATTCTCGATGATTAAGAAATTGCAAAATTACTTTCTTGAGACAGTGTAGAGCGTTTATAATACATAAAAAGCAGTATAAGTACAGAATTTCGAATTGTGTTTAAAAATGTTGATTCTTACAGTTTAACCAGAAAACGTCAAATTTTTCGAAACTTCAATAAATGCAAAAATAATATCTAGAGTCTGTGTCCGGGATTTATAATGCAAAAAATAAGGACTAAATCCAAATTTTCAAAATTGAGTTTTCCGTGGTTATCGTCTTACAGATTAACAAAAAAATCTAAAAATTCTCGATTATTAAGAAATTGCAAAATTACTTTCTTGACACAGAGTAAAGCACTTATAATGCATAAAATGCGATCTAAGTACTGAATTTCAGAATTGTGTTGTACAATGTTCTACTCTTATTGTTTTCGAAACTTAAAAAAATGCAAAAATACTACCTGGAGACGGGTCCGGGATTTGTAATGCAATCCGATCGAAATCCACAATTTCAAAATTGAGTTTTGCGTGGTTATAGACTTACAGATTAACAAATGAAACGTAAAAAATTCTCGATTATTAAGAAATTGCAAAATTACATTCCTCAGACTGTGTAAAGCGTTTATGAATCCAAAAATCCAGTATAAGTATAGAATTTCAAAATTGTGTTGGAAAATTTTATATTATTACAGTTTGGCCAGAAAATGTCAAGTATTTCGAAACTTCAAAAAATGCAAAAGTACTATCAAAAGTATGTGTCCGGGATTTATAATGCAAACAAGCCGGCCGAAATCCAGAATTTCAAAATTGAGTTCCCCGTGGTTATCGTCTTACAGATTAACAAAAAAATGTAAAAATTCTCGATTATTAAGAAATTGCAAAATTACTTTCTTGAGACATTGTAAAGCGTTTATACTCATAATATATAAAATGCAGTCTAAGTACGGAATTTCAAAATTGTGTTCTACAATGTTATACTCTGTTTGACCAGAAAATGTCAAAATTTTCGAAACTTCAAAAAATGCAAATATACTATCTACAGACGTTGTTCGGGCTTTATTATGCAAACAATCCGATCGAAATCCAGAATTTCATAATTGAGTTTTCGTGGTTATCGTCTTACAGATTAACAAAAAAAATGTAAAAATTCTCGATTACTAAGAAATTTCAAAATTACTTTCTTGAGAGAGTGTAGAGCGTTTATAATACATAAAATGCAGTCTAAGTACAGAATTTCGAATTGTGTTGGAAAATGTTATATTCTTATAGTTTGACCAGAAAATGTCAAAATTTTCGAAACTTCAAAAAATGCAAAAATTCTATCTATGGACTGGTCCGGGATTTATAATGCAAACAATCCGGTCGAAATCCAGAATTTCAAAATTGAGTTTTCCGTGATTATCGTCTTACAGATTACCAAAAAATGTAAAAATTCTCGATTACTAAGAAATTGCAAAATTATTTTCTTGAGACAGTGTAGAGCGTTTATAATATATAAATTGCAGTCTAAGTACAAAATTTCGAATTGTGTTGGAAAATGTTATATTCCTAGACTTTAACCAGAAAATGTCAAATTTTTCGAAACTTCAATAAATGCAAAAATAATATCTAGAGACTGTGTCCGGGATATATAATGCAAAAAGTAAGGACTAAATCCAAATTTTCAAAATTGAGTTTTCCTTGGTTATCGTCTTACAGATTAACAAAAAAATCTAAAAATTCTCGATTATTAAGAAATTGCAAAAAATACATACTTGAGACTGTGTAAAGCGCTTATGATGCCAAAAATCCAGTATATACAGAATTTCAAATTTGTGTTGGAAAATGATATATTCTTACAGTTTGACAAGAAAATGTCAAATTTTTCAAAAATTCAAATAAAATATAAGAATACTATCTACAGACTGTGTCCGAGATTTATAATGCAAAAAATCCGGTCTAAATCCAGAATTTTAAAATTGAGTTCTCCGTGGATATCGTCTTACAGATTAACAAAAAAATGTAAAAAATCTCGATTATTAAGAAATTGCAAAATTACTTTCTTGAGACATTGTAAAGCGTTTATACTCGTAATACATAAAATGCAGTCAAAGTACGGAATTTCAAAATTGTGTTCTAGTATGTTATACTCTAATTGTTTGACCAGAGAATGTCAAAATTTTCGAACTTCAAAAAATGCAAAAATACTCTCTACAGACTTTGTTCGGAATTTATAATGCAAAAAGTAAGGACTAAATCCAAATTTTCAAAATTGAGTTTTCCGTGGTTATCGTCTTACAGATTAACAAAGAAATCTAAAAATTCTCGATTATGAAGAAATTGCAAAATTACTTTCTTGACACAAAGTAAAGCGTTTATAATGCATAAAATGCGATCTAAGTATAGAATTTTTAAAATTGTGTTGTCAATGTTATATTCTTATAGCTTGACCACAAAATGTCAAAATTTTCGAAACTTCAAAAAATGCAAAAATACTATCTAGAGACTGGTCCGGGATTTATAATGCAAACAATCCCGTCGAGATCCAGAATTTCAAAATTGAGTTTTCCGTGGTTATAGTCTTACAGACCAACAAATAAAATTCTCGATTAATAAGAAATTGCAAAATTACTTTCTTGAGACTGTGTAAAGCGCTTATGATACCAAAAATCCAGTGTAAGTATAGAATTTCAAAATTGTGTTGGAAAATTTTATATTATTACAGTTTGGCCAGAAAATGTCAAATATTTCGAAACTTCAAAAAATGCAAAAGTACTATCATGAGTATGTGTCCGGGATTTATAATGCAAACAAGCCATTCGAAATTCAGAATTTCAAAATTGAGTTAACCGTGGTTATCGTCTTACAGATTAACAAAAAAATGTAAAAATTCTCGATTATTAAGAAATTTCAAAATTACTTTCTTGAAAATTTGTAAAGCGTTTATACTCGTAATACATAAAATGCAGTCTAAGTACGGAATTTCAAAATTGTGTTCTACAATGTTATACTCTAATTGTTTTACCAGAAAATGTCAACATTTTCGAAACTTCAAAAAATTGCAAAAATACTATCTAGAGACTGGTCCGGGATTTATAGTGCAAACAATCCGGTCGAAATCCAGAATTTCAAAATTGAGTTTTCCGTGGTTATCGTCATACAGATTAACAAAAAAATCTAAAAATTCTCGATTATTAAGAAATTGCAAAATTACTTTCTTGACACAGAGTAAATGGGATCTAAGTATAGAATTTTAAAATTGTATTGCACAATGTTATATTCTTACAGCTTGACCACAAAATGTCAAAATTTTCGAAACTTCAAAAAATGCAAAAATACTATCTAGACTCTGGCCCGGGACCTATAATGCAAACAATCCAGTTGAAATCCAGAATTTCAAAATTGAGTTTTCCGTGGTTATAGTCTTACAGATCAACAAAAAAATTATCGATTAATAAGAAATTGCAAAATTACTTTCTTGAGACTGTGAAAAGCGCTTATGATGCCAAAAATCCAGTATAAGTACAGAATTTCAAAATTGTGTTGGAAAATGATATATTCTTACAGTTTGACCAGAAAATGTCAAATTTTTCAAAACTTCAAAAAAATGCAAAAATACTATTTACAGACTGTGTCTGGGATTTATAATGCAAACAATCCGGTCTAAATCCAGAATTTCACAATTGAGTTCTTCGTGGTTATCGTCTTACAGATTAACAAAAAATGTAAAAATTCTCGATTTTTAAGAAATTGCAAAATTACTTTCTTGAGACGGTGTAGAGCGTTTTTCATACACAAAATGCAGTCTAAGTACAGAATTACGAATTGTGTTGGAAAATGTTATATTCTTACAGTTTAACCAGAAAATGTCAATTTTTTCGAAACTTCAATAAATGCGAAAATAATATCTAAAGACTGTGTCCGGGATTTATAATGCAAAAAATAAGGACTAAATCCAAATTTTCAAAATAGAGTTTTCCGTGGTTATCGTCTTACAGATTAACAAAGAAAATTAAAAATTCTCGATTATTAAGAAACTGCAAAATTACTTTCTTGACACAGAGTAAAGCGTTTATAATACACTAAATGCGATCTAAGTGCAGAATTTCAAAATTGTGTTGTACAAAATTATATTGTTATAGTTTGACCGGAAAATGTCTAAATTTTCGAAACTTCAAAAAATGCAAATATTCTATCTAGAGACTGGTCCGGGATTTATAATGCAAACAATCCCGTAGAAATCCAGAATTTCAAAATTGAGTTTTCCGTGGTTATATCCTTACAGATTAACAAATAAACTGTAGAAATTCTCGATTATCAAGAAATTGCAAAAATACATTCTTGAGACTGTGTAAAGCGCTTATGATGCCAAAAATCCAGTATAAGTACCGAATTTCAAATTTGTGTTGGAAAATGTTATATTCTTACAGTTTGACCAGAAAATGTCAAATTTTTCGAAACTTCAAAAAATGCAAAACTGTGACTGTGTCCCGGATTTCTAGTGAAAGAAATCCGGTGTCAAACCAAATTATCAAAACTGGGGTTTTCGTGGTTATCGTCTCAGAGTTTAACAAAAAAAATGTAAAAATTCTCGATTATTAAGAAACTGCATAACTACTTTCTCGAGACAATGTATAGCGTTTATGATGCAAAAATCCAGTATAAGTACAAAACTTCAAAAGATGTGTTGGAATATGTTGTATTCTTACAGTTTGACCAGAAAATGTCAATTTTTTCAAAACTTCAAAAAATGCAAAACTACTATCTAGGATTTATAATGCAAAAACTCTGGTATAAATCCAGAAATTCAAAATTGAGTTTTCCGTGGTTATCGTCTTAGAGATTAACAAAAAATGTAAAAAATTCACGATTATTAAGATACTGCATAACTACTTTCTTGAGATAGAGTAAAGCGATTATGATGCATAGAATCCAGTATAAGTACAGAATTAGAAAATTGTGTTGGAAAATATTATATTCTTACAGTTTGACCAGAAACTGTCAAATTTTTCGAAACTTCAAAAAAATGAAAAACTACTATCTAGAGACTGAGTCCCGGATTGATAATGCAAATAATCCGGTGTCAAACCAGATATTCAAAATTGAGTTTTCCGTGGTTATCGAATTACAGGTTAACAAAAAAATGTAAAAATTCTCAATTATTAAGAAACTGCATATCTACTTTCTTGAGACAGTGTAAAGCGTTTATGATGCAAAAAATCCAGTATAAGTACATATCTTCAAAATTGTGTTAAAAAATGTTATTATCTTACAGTTTGACCAGAAAATGTCAAATTTTTCGAAACTTCATAAAAGTGCAAAACTACTATGTAGAGACTGTGTCCTGGATATTTAATGCAAAAAATCCGGTATAAATACAGAATTTCAAAATTGGGTTTTCCGTGGTTATCGTATTAGACATTAACAAAAATTCACGACTATTAAGATACTGCATAACTACATTGTTGAGAAAGTGTAAAGCGTTTATGATGCAAAAAATCCAGTATAAGTACATCACTACAAATTGGTGTTTGAAAATTTATATTATTCCTTAGCCGTTTCATCAACCAAAAATGTCAAATTTCTCGAAACTTCAAAAAATACAAAACT
>JASPKZ010000781.1:0-82188 GCA_030220185.1 Diploptera punctata
GATGTTTGCAAACAAATGAGAAACGATTGGTAGCTTCATTTCCTTCCTTTGTTCATCACTGCAACCAGATCATAATATTATTTATTGCGAAAGGATCGCAATATTGTAAGAATGCACCCTAGTGGAGAAGTTTATAACCAACGTTATAGGTATTAATTAATTTGATGTCCTATGATGTAAATATTATATTTTTCTGCAACGTCATTTCCTGGAAAATAATTCGTTTAAGAAAGTGCAAACAGTGTTTTTTTGTGGTATAATCAATTGTTAAAAATGTTTTTATATTATCTATCGCATGCGCTTTGTGCTGACATTCATATATACAAACTGGTAGCCGTATTTCTTAGAGGTTCAGTCACTGCAAAATAATGCTATGACCTATACAGAATGTTAAAAAAAGGAGGTGGTTTCTTTATTATGATAAGCTGTATTTGGTAAATTTTAGGCGAAAGACGACTGTGATTTATTGTAAATAAAAAATCATTGAAATATGATTGGTCATTAACTCCCATTTGGGGCATGAGTTAAATAGTCTTATTATGTTGTTTATTATTACTACTACTAAAGTGGTGGTGAAGACTATGCATCGCTCACTGTGCAGCATACTGCAACCAATTGAAACTCCCTGGCGGCCAAATTACTAGTGATTATCGAGATATGGTTCAATAACGTAACGTCGCAGGTGTAGAGCCAAATACGATGTAGATAAAGTGAGAAATGAGGTAGTACCTCACCAGAGCAAGGCATCGTACGCCACACACAACCGAACACAGATTTTTTATACATTTCTCTACACCAAGCTACTTATCCTCTAGTTTCTATTTTATATCCTACAATCACAATTTGTGTACAAGATCGCATCAGAATCTCTTACTTGACATTCCATAACACAGAACCTCCCATTATTTTAATTCCTATATATTATCCGCTGCTAGACTATTTACTACAAGAGATCAGGAACTGTCGGATATTGGCTTCCATTAAAAGAAATTTAAATATGTTTAGTTGTAATTAGTCTTTCAGTGGTTTAATTGATGGGTTTTGATTTTTTTTATTCTTTAAATACTATTGGCGTGATTCATTTAATTTTAGTTTAATTTGTACAAATGTTTATTTATAACTGTTTATTCTACGTATCCAAATTCCTCGAGATGCACAAAGAAATTAAACATAGGCTCAATTCTGGAAATGCATGCTATTATGAATTGCAGAGACTTTTGATGTCCCAACTCCTTTCAAAAAACGTTAAGCTGAAAATATATAAAACTATTATTCTACCAGTTATATTATATGGGTGCGAAACATGGACTCTTACTTTAAGGGAGGAAAGGAGATTACAAGTATTTGAGAATAAGTTCTTAGGAAAATTTTTGGACCAAAGAGAGATGAACAGACAGGTGAATGGAGAAGACTACATAACAATGAACTACATGGTCTTTATAGGAAGCCAGATATAATAAGAACAGTTAAGTCTCGTAGACTGCGATGGGCAGGACATGTTGCGCGTGTGGGAATGAAAGACGTGCATGGAAACTTCTTGTAGGAAAGCCAGAAGGAAAACGCCCAGTTGGTAGACCAAGAATGAGGTGGGAGAACAACATTAACTATGATTTGAGGGAAGTAGATTATACAGGGAATGATTGGAAAGCATTGCTCAGGATAGGGATGTATGGAGAGCTTATGTCCGCGCGGCCATGAACCTACGGGTTCGATAGTGCCAGTGAGTAAGTAAGTAAGTATCCAAATTCCTCACGAACTGGATGAACACCAGTCCTATAGCGGTCGAAAATTCACGAGAAAATTTCTTCTCCCATGGGGAATCGGAATCAGTTCAGGTCTGCACCAAGACATGATCCTCTAAATCGGTCTTTTAATATAATAATAATAATAATAATAATAATAATAATAATAATAATAATAATAAAATAATAATAATAATAATAATAATAATTTTATACGATCAGTGTCATGCGCTAGAGGTCAGCGTTTCTGAGTACTGTTCATGAGATCCCTGGTTCGATTCCCGGTCAAATCATAGAAATTTTTCCTTAAAGGGAATTATTCCTGTAGTTGCCCATGGTCTGGAATTTAGGTTAAGTTCAGGTTAAGAACTCTCCTGGCACGTCATTAAAATTTATCACCCATCATAACATCGGGGTAATGTAACTCCCACTTCAGAAATGGGTTACAATTACGCGAATACCAGAAGAGAAACCAGATATGTTAAAATGACAACCTGGGGCATTGAAACAATACATATATTTATTAGGAATATTCCACACTACAGTCGTTCTCCTTCATCACAAAGTGATTTGTCGTCAGAGATCTCTGTCTAATGCGACTTCTTGCCTAAGGCCCCTGCCTTTCATAGTTCTTCTTACTCCATCCATCCACTGTTTTTTTGGTTTATCTCTTCCCATCCTTCCTCTGGCCTCCCATTTAAGAACCGTCTTTGGTATTCTACCCTCTTCTAATCGTATGAGGTGTCCTCCATGCTATCCTAAACGCCTTTCTGCTATTTTTTTCCAATATGTTCTTTCGATAATACTACTACTACTACTACTACTACTACTACTACTAATAATAATAATAATAATAATAATAATAATGCAGTAGAAATTATTTAAATTTTAGGGGGGTAAGATCATTAGGATGGCCTAGGCTTAGGTAGGAAGACATTTATGCATAGGTGTTAGGAGCATGGATGTCGGAGTTATGAACTGATTCAGTTTTTAGTTTTTAATAATAATAATAATAATAATAATAATAATAATAATAATAATAATAATAATAATAAATAATAATAATAATAATACAATAGAAATATTTTCATTTTTGGGAGGATAAGAACAATAGGAAGGTGTAGATAGAAGGATAATATTCGGGTGGGTGTTACGGAACTGGATATCGGAGATATGAACTGGATTCATTTTTATGCTGGTTTAAAAGTGCCTGACACTTTTATCTCGCTATTGTACTGGAAATTATTATTCACAAAAAAAAAAAATGATAATTTCCACTGGAGCTCTGTCTGTAGTTAACAAACTGAACTAGAATGTCCAGCACATTTTCAGCTTTATGCTTCCATGTTCACACTGTTTGAATTAATTAATTCCCTCTATGGACTCAGAATTCTCCCACTTTATTACTCCGGTCCCTTATCATGTGTATTCATATTTTATTTTACCGATCAGGGTACCCAGTGTCTCATTAATAAGCAGAACGCGAAAAACGGCAAAATACCCTTTTTTATCGCTGACCGTCATAAAGTGTACGACATTATATTAATGACCTAACAGACTTAGTGGGAAGTTTTATTTTTACTTTTTATGTACCGTACTTTATGGTTTATTTTATTAATTGGCTTTTTACCATTTTTAACAAATTCTGAAGGAATGACGCTTTTAAGGTAGTACTCGTGAAAAAGATTGACATTTTTTACCTGGAATGCTATGCCAGCGGTACTTTCCGGCCAAATTATCACCCATGCCGGACAGTTCAAAGGTGATAAGCCGGACGAGAAAAAAAATCTTTATCAAAACAGTGACAATAGTTCACCGTAAAAATATAACCATCAAGAAACACGTCTGTGGGTACCACTGGGCGAGGGCATGGACTTCCGGGTTCGACAGTGCCAGTGAGTAAGTTGGTTTAGCCGCCATGTTTGTTTACTCACTATACATACGATTTAATTAACAAAATAAGATTTACCAATATTTTAAGCTTACACACACACACACACACACACACACACACACACACACACACACACACACACACACACACACACACACACACACACACACCACACACACACACACACACACACAACACACACACACACACACACACCACACACACATATATATATATATATATAGGCCTATATATATTGTGGAAGTAACACCTATAATTCCCTAGTAAAGATGCAAATCATAGCATGGAAATGCTATGATTGCAGTGAAAGATCTGTCCTCGGGCAAAAATACTATGGATGAATGGATGGAAGTATATGTACACACACACATGATAGATTAGCAGTTAATGCTTTTTTTTGTTTGCAAGACAGGGACTTTCTATAGTATTAACAATTTTGACTTATTGTTATTATAATTAATATAACATTATCATAATTTACTTCAGTTATTCAGTGAGTCTGAACGAACGTAGACGGGATATTATTATTTCCGCTATGAAGCGATGTTTTTGATAAACAGGCGAATAAATCCTCGCCTAATTCCTTAAAATAATTCACCAAATAAAACATAAATTGTTGCGACAGCTCCGGTTACTCATGCCGCGAACGCTGGGCAGATATCGTGAATTTCAGCCCTAGAAAACCGACTCAGTGTGATTTTGACCAAGGAGTGAATGTGTGTATTAATGATTTACGAGTATTCGTACTACAGTATGATTGTATACTAATTCGCGAAATGTTTTATATTTTAAAACATTTTAAAGAAATAAGACTTACATAAAATAAAAAAAAAACAGATGAAATTTAGACGTAAATTTCCTAACAGGTTACTTCCATGTAGAAATGCAATATTAAATTTAATGAATAGGTTTAACGTAATATATTCTGTGGATAACAAAAACGCCTACGAATCCCTCGCCTTCTTAAAGAGAAACACAAGTTAGTCCATTAAACTGATTCGTGTGAATGATAATTTCATAAGAAGATGTTATATATGTATGAGGCAAAATGACAAGCACTTCCAGCATCTTCTATGATAAGGGCGAATAGCGTATATTGTTATTTAATGTCTTGTATTCAATTTCAACCGAGTACTCGCGACATACATGGCCGGTAGTTATTACATTGACTAACAGGGCGGCGGGTAACTAAAGTCCCGCCAACGTTCGCTCAGACTCACTGTAGTTGTGGGTCTGATCATAACTTAGATTTTGTGTAATGTTATGTGCGTGTTCCAATCCCACCAAATGCTTTTCCACCTTCGAGTTCCATACTAGATGGATAGATGACGTTAATACGGTTTATTTTTAATTTATGCACCACTTCGGCAGGGTACAATATGTTGGTACTGAATATAGAGATCAGTGTACGTTTAAATATTTGTATGTAATGTATGACGAATAATGATGAAGGGGAGGGATAATGTGACGCACTGCTGTCGAAAATTATCAGGGCGCCGTCAGACTTACCGTATCCATCCGACGGACGAATCGCTATCAACATGTGTACTGCGGAATTAAACAAGACATCTGGTGCAGAATCTAGAAATTAACATCACCTCTACTCCTAAAGGCTGTTCGCTTTTAAAGTCATCCTCATCAAAACAAAACCACGTGACCTGCTCGCTTTTCATTGGTTATGGACATCGACGTACGTTGTAGATACAATAAGTACAAGCAAAAGTAGTTCCCGTACTCAATTAAAAATATATCCACTGAATATACTTGTTATTCTTCGTAAATGAAAATAATATTCAAAACATAGAAAATATTATAAAATATACCTAATCAATAAAACTAGTTTATTACATATGGTGATGCATTTGAGTAATGCTTCAGTCGATTCTCATGAAACAAAATGACTGAAAGTGTCGAGTTTTCTGTTGCTGTGTCGTCATCTCTCTGTCAAAAGTGACAGTAATTGTGGTGGGAATGACGGAAGGATAAAATTGGAGTTTATTGATGTTAGGATCACTCTAAGAGCGGATAAGGTATAGTCTTATGGAAAGGTACAAACAGGAAGATCGAAGATTCGAGTATCGATGGGCTCAGGACTTTTAAACTGGCATAAACCTTCTGATTGAACAAAGTCCTGGCGTCAAATCAGCCTATAGCGGATATGAGTTCTAGATGTTCATTCTGAGGGTGTGTGCGGCCGTCACCAGGGCTGATATCTATTGCCTATTGTGTGGAAACCTTAATCTCCTATTACCCCAAGGGCCTCCCAATGCCTGTAGTGGGATCACTTTACAGTTTTACACCTCCTAGTCGCGATATTGAAAATCTTCTTCTTCTTCCTTTTCAGGATTAGGTCAATGGGACCTGTTTCCGGTCTCAAACCCAACGTTTCCTTAGCCGTCCCAAATATATTTTCTTCATGCCGTTTGTAAGTGTTGATCGTTTTGGGTAATCTTGTATTGCCCATTCTGTCTAAATGTTCTTTCCGTCTGTATTTGAGCACTTCTAGTTTATCGAGTATTGAAAATATCTCCAGTTCATTTCTTATTGACTTATTATGTAATCTATCCATGCGTGTATATCCTTTTCATTTTAGTGGTTTGAATGTGTGAGGTATTTTTTTTTGTAAGTACCCAGATTCAGATCCATATAAAAGAACAGGAACAGCCATAATTTTATAAAACCTGAGCTGAGTTTTTCTTCCAGTCTTTCGGAGGGTTCTTCTTATGGTGCCACACATAATTTGATAGCGGTTTAATTTATTATGTATATCCCAATTATAGCTATGTGTTATATCTGAACCAAGATAGTTAAAGTGTGCTATCTGTTCTATTATTTCATTATTGATTACTATTTTTGCTCTGACTGGCAGTTTGCCCACAACTTGAGATTTGAAGTTGAGACTTTAAGATTATAATAGAGTATGTGTGGGTAAAAGACAACTCCGAAATTAAACTGGTCTTAAGTGCGAATACAAATCCGGACATTTGAACATTTTACAATTAAAATTTATAATTTATTAATGTTATTAAAACAGAATATTTATCATTTATAATGCAAATGGATGAAAGTTTGGAAATTGAAAATGAGAAAATTAAGACAATTAACAAATTAAAACATTTGGGATGAATATCAGAGTCAGAAGGAAAAGCAATTCTGAGATAAACAAATCAATACATCAAGGATGGAAAACAATTGCAATGTTAAATTTGGTGCTGTAGAGTAGAACAATTCTAAACATAAGTAAAACAAAAAACAATTATTTATAGTTCATTCGTGGAGAAACGTAGGCATTACGCAGAGCTACTGGTGACAGAGATGGACTTCTGGAGGAGGTCTTCTGGAAATGCAAGAAGAGACCAAATAAGAGTAAAACAATCAGATAAATAATGGATATTCAAATACTGTAATGGTTCTGCCACGTAAGGAGGATGTCAGATAACAGGATATCTAAGATTATATTAAATTTTAAAGCAGAGGGCCAAAAGAACAGTGGGTTTAAGGAGTGCATAAGATTATGGTGTTGAGAGAATTAACAAAGAGTGATGTATGGAGGAATGGAGGAATAAACTATATAATGGGTTGTAAGAAAACTACTACATATTGTAGAGTATATTCCTAATAAAAAATTAAAACACTACCGAGTATCGAATCCGGACTGGTAGTCAGAAGACAGGCGTGCTATGATCTGAGCTAGCGTGCCGGACATTATGTAATGTAGCAAACTTGACTAATTTCGTTTTAGACTTTTATACCGTAATATTATGAAAATTTCTGGTTAGAGTCTTAGGAATGTTCAAGTTAAGGATATATTAATGAAATATATATTCTGAGTTGACGAATATATATTTTATTTTATTACCAATATGAGATAAATTATATATCAATTTTTTTTGGAAGTCTGAAGAACTCGGGTAATTTCGTGATAGTATTAGAGTGAATTCGTGACAAACTTTTTAATCAATCTCCATGTTATATCCAATGCATTTGAAATCCCATTTTTAAACAGTCAATCCTTGACACTTTTCATGGAACCAAAGATCACATTTTCCACATTGTATTCGTTCACCTTTAGTGTCGAAGAATACATATCTATTCAAAAATGTTATTCCAACACAGGCGAATATTAAATATAACAACTGCTAACATGAATGAAAACACTTCCTCTACAAATTAACATAAAATATACCCAAAGAACGCTGTTATCACAAATATGAAAACACAGCAAGCAAGTAGCCTTCCGTCATCTATGAGACATAAAAATACAACTTCTTTACAAACGAAAGACAAAAATATAACGAAATTATCATGAAATTAGCCGAGTTTGCCTACTTTATGATTATTGTGCTCGTTGTTCTTTAATGTAACATATGTGCGTCCTGGTTGAGTGGAAGAGAAGCCCACATGCTCTTCACTCCACAAGGATAAATAAATAAATGCTAAATAGAGCAGGCGTCGCGTTCCCGTGCAATTTGATACTGTTGGGCACGCTTTTGCCGGCCAGTGCCGCGTGCCCGCGTGATTATTGATCGGACGCCTGACCTCAAGGCACCGCACCCATGTCACGACCTATCTTCATTACTTCGCTACATTCCATCTTTTCATCATTCTCTTCTTCACGATGCAATCTACTACTTCCACATTTCACACTTAAAAACCAGAACCAGATTTGAAATTTAACACTACTTGCCTTTATGAAGTACTACATAGTACCTATTACTCCTCTTAGAAATATAGTGACTTCGTGAAAGGGTGCCAACAGACTTTGTTCTTTGTTAAATTCCTAACTTTATTTGAAATTTTATCTTGTTGACTCTTGTTAAGTTGGTCTTCCGGGCTGAATGATCGTGGTCCAGTTTTGTTTAAACTCGACGTTTCGTCTACCACTGCGCTAGACATCTTCAGGAGATTCAATCTCCTAAAGATTTCTACCGTAGTAGTGGACGAAATGTCAGTTTAAACAAAACTGTGAATCTCCCGAAGATGTCTATCACAGTAGTAAACGAAAAGTTAAGTTTAAACAAACCTGGACGAATTTCTTGAATATGTCTACCGCAGTTAGTAGACGGGACATCGAGTTTAAACAAAACTGGACCACGGCCATTCAACCCGGAAGACCAACTTAACAAGTGTCAAAATACCAGTCGTGAAAGCCTACAATTCTACATTTTACTTTATACAATTTCTGTTATTATTGTGCTGAACTAGTGTGGAGTCGACGTCAGTGTTGGCAACACAGAGGAGTACTAGGGAAGTATATTTTTATAGGAACAAATTTGAATAAGTTTTATTAAGAAAACATGTTATTTTATACACCCGAATGAGCAAGTACTCGTGTTCGGGTGCAGTTCAGTTACAGAATTTGATACATATAGAAAATATACATTATAAAGAAAGAAGAAAGAAAGAAAACACAAATTTAGGAGCAAATTTCTCTGACACATAAAAATTAATACAAAACAGAATAAAATAAATAAAACAAACTGAAAAATTAAATTATTAGTCTATAAAGGCCAGAATACGATAAAAGGGTGTCGCTAGTAGAGAGCAGGAAGACATAAGACCTTTCTTAGAGAGGACAGCCCTCAAAACATGAAGGAGCACGATACGCGATATTAATTTAACACGTTTATTTCTAACAAAGAAACAACAGACTTCAAACGTATATTTCTTCCAAACTACAAAAAATAGAAACACAATTCCCTAGAAAGAGAAATTTTGAAGTTGCGATCACGGCGCATGGATATTAAAGATATACATACATGCATATGAATAAATAGATGGATAGATAAGATATACTTAGTGAAGAAAAATGTTCCTCTTAGAAGGTCTTAGACCTCCCAGTTCACCGAATCTAACCCCGTGTGATTTTTATCTGTGGGGTTAAGTTAAAAGACCGTGTTTTTAACTCCCCTATGCCTGACACACTTGAAAATCTGCGACGTCAAATTGTTGAAGCTGTGAATTCGATAACTAGAGACAACTGATTCGTGTGTGGTAACAAATGAGCCACCGTTTTGATTTGTCATGTAACATATAGTGTTCATATTAAATGCTTAATATAGTGAAATTTGAATCTTTCTCTTTCCGAGAACGTTGGAATTGTGTTTCTGTTTCTTGTAGTTTGGAAGAAATAAATGTTTGAACTCTGTTCCTTCTTTCTGAATTGCCCTGTACATAAATAAAACTTTATCACGTTTTATATAATCTACCTAGATTCACTATGCAGTACTTTCCTCTTCACTCGCAGCATGATAGTTGCAACAAACGCCACTACGAACACGACTGAACTCTATTGTATGAAGAAACTGAAGTACTTGTGATGTAGTTCCGAAACACCCCGACCCAATTCTGGTCTTTATGGACAAAATAAATGCTCCTCCGCTATTCAGTCCTTCCTCTTAGGTTTGAAGGCCCTTTGAATCTAGCCTTCGCCGCTGCTTTGGGATTTCTTGACAAGTCTAATTTAGTCACGCTTATTGCCCTATGTGAGTGGTCAGCATGTCACCTCAATGAGACATATAGTAGATAAGTATGATATTTCTTGAATGGAGGAAAATCGATTACATCACATCTGCTTTTGCTTTCCCATAAGAAATCATGTAGCTAACCATTGTCTTTTTCCATTAACATGTCTGTTCGTCTTTCTTTGGTTAAAAATTCCGTAAGGACTTTATTCTCAAATATCCGTAATATTTTGTCCTTTCTTATAGTAAGAGACCATGTTTCGGTTCCATAAAACTGGAAGAATAACCATTAAGTATATATTTTTAGTTTAACGGTTTTTGAGAGAAGTTGCAATAAAAGGAGTCCTTGTAGTATATAATACCTAGTATGCGTTTCCAGAGTTCAGCGAAGAGGTCCTTCTCCACCTCGTTCCTGTTTGTAATTATTGTTCTTAGGCATTTGAATTCAGCTACGCCTTCAAAAATTTCCTTATTTGTCACCAATTGTTCATTTATTATATATAATGTATTTCTACTGTGGGTCTACCTTTTCGGAGATGGCGGGAGACCGTAACGGGCCACTGGGCCTAATACTTGAAAGGACGATGATGATGATGAATGTATTTCTAAGACTAAATTTGTTCACTTCTTTGGTAGTGCTTCTATATTACACATTTTCTACGAAAATTTTCTCGTAAAATTGTCTATAATCACACTAAACTATTAATAAAACATCATTTTAGATATACAATTTGTACTAGAATTTGTATTTCGGTTTTCTTCGTCTTCCTCCATTTCGTCCTTTTTCAATCCATCCACATTATTTATCTGCTTCCTGAATCGTTTATTTTATTATGTTTTTCCTCTTCCTCTCTCTCTCTCTCTCTCTCTCCTCCTCTCTCTCTCTCTCGGTCTGTCCTTGAGTAGACTCATAATCCAGACATAATATTTTAAAAATAATATTATTATTTGATACATATATTCTTCTTATTCTTCTTCATTTCACGGCCTAGGCCTCACAGTTGTTAACATTATGATAACAACATTAAAAATCGTCAACGCACTTTAATAGCAAAGCTATCATTATATAGAATGATTTGCTATTGAAACGCGTTGACGATTTTTACATTTGTGTTTGTTGTTTGGAATTACGACGACTTTTTAACTCATGCCCTAAAAGGTAGTCGATGACCAATCACGTTTTAATGAATTTTGTTTTACAACCAATGACAGTCTGTTTCACCTCGCTCTATATCGATTTCTCTTTATCAGCTCCTGCTTTTGTGATAAAGAAAGCTCCTCCTTTTTAATATTCTGAAAAGGTCAGAGCTATTTTTCTCCAACAAATACATTGAATATGGCAAATAATGAACAGATTCCGCGATTTTACTGAGTTTTTTATTACTTACTTACTCACTGGCATTATCGAACCCGTAGGTTAATGGCCGCGCGGACATAAGCTCTCCATACATCCCTATCCTGAGCTAATGTTTTCCAATCATTCCCTGTATAATCTACTTCCCTCAAATCATAGTTAATGTTATTCTCCCACCTCATTCTTGGTCTACCAACTGGGCGTTTTCCCTCTGGCTTTCCTACAAGAAGCTTCCATGCAAGTCTTTCATTCCCCATACGTGCAACATGTCCTGCCCATCGCAGTCTACGAGACTTAACTGTTCTTATTATATCTGGCTTCCTATAAAGACCATGTAGTTCATTGTTATGTAGTCTTCTCCATTCACCTGTCTGTTCATCTCTCTTTGGTCCAAATATTTTCCTAAGTACTTTATTCTCAAATACCTGTAATCTCCTTTCCTCCCTTAAAGTAAGAGTCCATGTTTCGCACCCATATAATATAACTGGTAGAATAATAGTTTTATATATTTTCAGTTTAACGTTTTTTGAAAGGAGTTGGGACATCAAGAGTCTCTGCAATGCATAATAGCACGCATTTCCAGAATTGAGCCTATGTTTAATTTCTTTGTGCATCTCATTCCTATTTGTGATTATTGTTCCTAGGTATTTGAATTCAGCCACTTCCTCAAAATTTCCCTCATTTGTCATTAGCTGTCCATTTCCATTATATAATGTATTTCTACGTGTGACCATATATTTAGTTTTATTGATATTTACTTCCAGTCCTAATTTCTTAGTGTTACTCAATAGTGTGTGCGTGTTGTCCTTTAGTATCTCCTCGCTATCGGCCAATAGTACTACATCATCAGCATAAACTAACAGCTTATTAATACCATTGAGTTGTAAGCCTTCCTCATTCTCTAAAGATTTAATGGCATGCTCTAGTACAAAATTAAATAGTAGAGGAGATAGTGCATCTCCTTGCTTCAACCCATTCTGGATTTCAAAAGTGTCCGAAAACTGTTTGCCTACACGCACCCTACTCTTTGTGCCATTTAGACACATTCGTATAAGTCTAACTAACTTTTTAGGAATTCCGAACTCCAGCAGGATACTATATAACTTCTCCCTCTTAATTGAATCATATGCTTTTTTGAAGTCTACGTATAGTTGATGTACAGTACCATTATATTCCCATTTCGTTTCTAAAATCTGTCTTACAGCCTACTAAAAATCTGATCTGTTGTAGACCTGTTTCTTCTAAATCCACATTGATGATCTCCTAGAATGTCATCAATATAGGGAGTAAGTCTGCTTACTAATATATTTGTTAGAATTTTGTACAAAGTTGAAACTAATGAGATGCCCCTGTAGTTGTTGCAATCAGTTTTTTCTCCTTTCTTATAAATTGGTACGATAATTGACTCTTTCCATTCATCTGGAAGAGCTTCTTTTTCCCAAATCATATTAAGCAACCAGCGTATTTTGTCCATCAATTTTTCTCCCCCTGATTTTATCAGTTCTGCTGGGATTTCATCTGAGCCTGATGCTTTTTACATCTTCAATTTTTCAATCGCCATTTCAACCTCTAATGCACTTGGTTCTGCGACTAGCAGTTCTGCTGTCTGTAAATTATTCTCCTCAATGTCCTGCCCTGTAGGCCTATGTACATTTAATAGCTTATTAAAGTAACTTTTCCATCTATTTAATATACTTCTGGAATCTGCAATCATATCCCCATTTTCATTCCGAATTATGTTTGTTTTAGCCTGAAACCCTTTCTTGTCTATACTAATTCCCTGATACAATTCTCTAATGTTCCTATTTTTTGCGTTCATTTCAAGATCATTAATCTTCTCTCTCAAATATTCCCTCTTTTTACTCTTTAGTAACTTGGTGGTTTCCCGTCTAATACTACCCAATTGCTCTAAATTTACCTCATTTGGCTCGTGTAATCATATCATTTTTGCTAGCTTTCTTTTCTTTCCAATGTCGGTACATTCCTCATCAAACCATTTCTTGTTTTGCCTCTTCTTTAAACAACCTGATGTTGATGCTTTCTGATGTTGACAATTTAATAGTATCTCTTATAGCCTCCCATTCTTTATTTATATCAGTCTCTTCTTCTTTGCCACATTGTGATCTGATGTTTTCAGTACTTCAAATGTGTTGTTTACTAAAAAAATTAATAATCTGTAATGTTGATTATAATATACAGTTTGATGAGTTTCATTATTTCTCCACTAGGGCGATTCTGACAATATTGCGTTCCTATTTGCAATAAATAATATGATCAAGTTGCAGTGAATGTAAATAACCTCACATTTCTGATTTGTTTTCAAACATCGCTGTATACATTAAATATGTAAATATTTTAAACTATATTTAGATCATGATTTTTGAGTAAACATCCTAATTTTATTCGTTGAATAGTCCTAACAAATGCCACTCTTGATTTCCAAATCCTCTAGATAAACTCACTTGTCACGAAGGGACATTACATACGATAATTTAGGTATCAATTATCAACACCAAGAGCTCATGAATTTAATATAGAAATGTTTTAGTTTTATTTGACAGCAAAAAATTGTAATGAAAACATGAATAATATCATAGAGCTTGAATCATTAAAATAAATGAGGGGAAAACTCAATGTCATAATATAACGAAGATGTGACGTGAAAGAAGTGATGGCGGATGTTGGGTTGGTAATGGTGACAGAACTGACAAGCGTGCGTAATCCAGGAAGACCGTTGACGAGATGGATCAACCAGCTCACTGTGTGCAGATATGCTTTGACAGAAGACGCTGCTTAAAAACTTAAAAAATCACGAGGAAGAGAGAGAAAATTTTTTTTACTTTCTAAATATTTATTGAATTTTCTATACCCTAAATCTGTTCACTTTACTTTTAAGTTTACGTATACAAAAATCTTAAAACGAGATTCTGGTATTTGGGTCAAACCTTTATTCACGTGTAGGCTATATTATGCATAAAATAGTACTTTAGAGCTTCTACATATATCTGCTAGAAGTATATTATGTTTTAATGTGGATACACTTCTTCCTTATGATACTTAGCATGTGACATTTTTTCCATTTTTAGCGAAATACGATGGAATGAAGCTATTGAGGTGGTTCTCATGAAAATATATTTGAATTTTTTACCGATCTTTACTTACTTACTTACTTACTCACTGGCACTATCGAACCCGTAGGTTCATGGCCGCACGGACATAAGCTCTCCATACATTCCTATCCTGAGCTAATCCTTTCCAATCATTCCCTGTATAATCTACTTCCCTCAAATCATAGTTACTATTATTCTCCCACCTCATTCTTGGTCTACCAACTGGGCGTTTTCCTTCTGGCTTTCCTACAAGAAGTTTCCATGCACGTCTTTCATTCCCCATACGCGCAACATGTCCTGCCCATCGCAGTCTACGGGACTTAACTGTTCTTATTATATCTGGCTTCCTATAAAGACCATGTAGTTCATTGTTATGTAGTCTTCTCCATTCACCTGTCTGTTCATCTCTCTTTGGTCCAAAAATTTTCCTAAGAACTTTATTCTCAAATACTCGTAATCTCCTTTCCTGCCTTAAAGTAAGAGTCCATGTTTCGCACCCATATAATATAACTGGTAGAATAATAGTTTTATATATTTTGAGCTTAACGTTTTTTGAAAGGAGTTGGGACATCAAAAGTCTCTGCAATGCATAATAGCATGCATTTCCAGAATTGAGCCTATGTTTAATTTCTTTGTGCATCTCATTCCTATTAGTGATTATTGTTCCTAGGTATTTGAATTCAGCCACTTCCTCAAAATTTCCCTCATTTGTCATTAGCTGTCCATTTCCATTATATAATGTATTTGACCATATATTTAGTTTTACTGATATTTACTTCCAGTCCTAATTTCTTAGTGTTACTCAATAGTGTGTGCGTGTTGGCCTTTAGTATCTCCTCGCTATCGGCCAGTAGTACTACATCATCAGCATAAACTAACAGCTTATTAATACCATTCAGTTGTAAGCCTTCCTCATTCTCTAAAGATCTTTACTGATCCTATCTAATAGACATCGAAAATGACAATGATCAATATATATATATATATATATATATATATATACAGGGTGAACATGAATTATACCGCACAAATTTAACTACGTATAGATGAGTTTTAATAATAATCAATTTGAGATAATGAACTAATGGTCTACGAATAAAAATGTCCGAGTTATGATTCAATTTGTAAAATGGATGACACGCCACTGGTTATTTAAAATTAAAATGGGAAGGATATGAAACAGAGACTGTAACTTGCAACAAGTGTGCGCCTTTAGCTCAGTGGTTATATCATGCTTACTACTGACGCAAACGTAAGATTGACGAATCACGTTCGAAACTACGTACAGTAAGTGTACACTATTTTCTTTCCTTTCTTCCTTCATTATGTATGTCTTGTAAATGAGTTACTTACGTACATTTACTTCTGGTTTAATTCTTTATTCATTATTATACAGAATACGGTATTGGAATGTCGGCGCAGTGCATGAATTACAAAGTATCTACGTACGTATTGTACAGACAATTGTTTGAAAGGTTGTAATATTAGTGCACATACTGTAGAGCATAGTTGGTTTCGCAAATAAAACGTGCAATTGTACTGTACAGTAGTTATGTACTGAAATTAATGATAGTACAGCGATTATAAGAGTAATAACATGAAGAGGTACAGTGTATGTACACATGGCATACATAATATTATTGGGAAATAACATACAATACATTTAAGTAAGGGGCACGCCGTAGCGTAGTGGTTAAGGCACTGAGCTACAAGCCGGAGGGTCGAGGGTTCAAGTCCCTTTGGGGTCAGGATTTTTAAACTGACCCAAACCCTCTGGCGGCACTATGGCCCTGGGGTCGACTCAGTCTCTAACGGAAATGAGTACCAGACGCTTGTTCTGGCGGCCGTCACTCAGGGCTGACAACCCGGCTGACATAAAGTGCCGATTGTGGCTGACATAAAGTGCCGGGCCTGTTGTGGGATTACTTTACCTTTTTTTTTACATTTAAGTGAACCATAAAAAAATAAAGCACCTGCAGAGTCGTTGGAGAAATTGTTCAAATTGGCCACCTCTATTCTCACAACATAGACGACATCGGCGATTAAAGGATTCTCGTACCCCGTTCAAGATACCACATGTCTCGTGGATCACATCTCATACTGCGATTATGCATGCAACTAACAGTTTATCTGTATCAACAGGGGTCGCATACATCAGTGTTTTTAGGTGTCCTCACAAAAATAACACTGAGCAACAAAAAATAAACTTTGTTTTGTCTCAGAAAGAAAAATATGTGATTCTGATAGTATTTGTTCTCCTGAATTCAAATATGATATCGGTTTGTCTTTATCACGCAAGGTTTCCGAGAGACAGGAATTTATAATTTCAAACACTTAATATTTTCTACATTCGTAACTATACAATATTCGAACATTCAAACTCACCTAGAAAGTAAGGAATGACTATTTTCTGCTATATTTCGCCTGTGGAGAATCCTCTTGATGGTCCAACAATAATCGGCCATCATATTAGAATTCCATTTGCCTTGATATCTCTTTTCCATAGCTGAAATCTCCTGATCAAAGTGTTCCCCGTTTTATTTTACAATGGAAAAATGGACGAAAAACGGTTTATTAAATATAATTATTTAAATCCATTAATTGAAATTGAAATACAAAACTGTGGGCGATGGAGAAATTCCGATTTCATATTTGAATACACGATAAAAAACTGCATTAAATACAACTATTGGTACTCATGAGACAAAAATCATGTTGACCAGTGTAATCAAGTGGACAGAGATCTGGAGAGCGAGCTGGCCACACTACAGTTAAACTACCTCATCCTGTATCCAGCGACCAGGATACACTTCATCCAAATGATTTCGCACATTCCGGCAGAAATGGGAGGAGTCTGATGTGAAGAGGAACTTATTCTAACAATCTAGGTAGGATGTGCTCTAAAATTCTTATAAATGACACCATTTAATCTCTGGAGAAGAAGGTAGGGGCCAATGATGTGTCAGAAATTACACCTACCCATACGTTCACCGAAAATCTCTGCTGGTGACCCCTCTCAAAGATGGTATGAGGATTTTCATAATCCCACATATGACTGTTCTTTGAGTTCAGAACCAGCCCATCCGTATTTAATATTGCCTCATCAATGAACAACACCAAGGAAAAGAAGAGCGGTGGCTGTAGCAAAGCCCAATTACAGAACTGTATCCGTTGAGCGACGTCCACTGACTGTAAGGCTTGTACTTTTTGCAGATGAAAGGGATAGAGCTGGTCTTCGTGCAGGACATTCAATATGGTTAATTGTTCGTGCCCATTGCACGTGCGCGATAGCACGAGTACTAGTAGAAAGATAGCCTTACACCCTGTGAAGAACATTTTCTTCGAACTCTGCAATGTGGCGCGTACGTCTTTCACCGGCGTCTTTTCTGTTTACCTTCAACGTCCCATGCTCCCGCAAATGTCTATCAACAGACTCGAAGGTTGTTTGGTGAGGATGGCGTCTATTCGGATACCGCTAGGCGTACATGGCCAGTAGTTCTTGCACCATTACCTTGTGCTGCACCATGAATCAGATACGTTTCGGCAAGTTGAGCATAACTGTAAAAATGTTCCATGATGCTTTCATTTAATGCGACTGATACTGAAAAACTTCTAATAAGATGTTAATGTAATATCCAATACGGGAATGGGTATTTTTCGCATGTCTGTACTGAACAAATTTCAGTGTCAACATATATATATATATATATCTCACAGTACACACGCAGGAAAAAGAAGAAGAAGGAAAGTGGTATGATAAGAAAAATAAATGCCTGGACGGGATTCGAACCCGGATCTCTGAGTCTGTACCTCAGCGTGATATCCATTACACTACCAGGCGAATCCAGTTCAAACACTTATTTTTCTTATATATGTATTATACTCTCCATTATTACTAGATGTCGCGAGAACACTGTCTTCTCACTGCCATCTAGTAGCTGACTATATCAAGTAAGCAAATTAAAGAGAATATTTATTTTACTTTATAGCAGTGACGCTTTATCGATGTTATAATTAAATCTTTAACATTGAGCAATGCAAGCTTAATATGGTATGATAAGAAAAATAAATGCCTGGACGGGATTCGAACCCGGATCTCTGAGTCTGTACCTCAGCGTGATATCCATTACACTACCAGGCGAATCCAATTCAAACACTTATTTTTTCTTATATATGTATTATACTCTCCATTATTACTAGATGTCGCGAGAACACTGTCTTCACTGTCATCTAGTAGCTGACTATATCAAGTAAGCAAATTAAAGAGAATATTTATTTTACTTTATAGCAGTGACGCTTTATAGATGTTATAATTAAATCTTTAACATTGAGCAATGCAAGCTTAATATGGTATGATAAGAAAAATAAATGCCTGGACGGGATTCGAACCCGGATCTCTGAGTCTGTACCTCAGCGTGATATCCATTACACTACCAGGCGAATCCAATTATATATATATCACAGTACACACGCAGGAAAAAAGAAGAAGAAGAAGGAAAGGAAAAAAGGGGGCTGCTGTGATTTAAACCATCAGTGTTCGAATCTCAAATCCATCGCGTTAACCATTAAGCCACAAGTTAACTATACAGATTCTGCGTGTTTCACTCTGAGCTAAGGCTCACATTGCACAGTGGGCCAGAAATGAGATCTAGCTAGAAAAAACTATTTCTGCTCACTCTCATCAATTTATATATTTTTTTCGCTCTAATATAATTGTTATATGCCTGTTTTTAACTTATCTGCAAAGGAGTTTATAATTATGAAGAAAATATAAACATCAGAATTTGCCGGTAGTTAAGAACTCATCTGGTCTACATCCCACTTGTGTTGTTAGCGTTGTGTGTTCAAGTTCAGTGAGCTTTTCGTCTTATTTTATATGGAGACTTCACCTCAAGGTTTGTAATTTTTATTGATATACGTTTATCTATATAACCAGATATTATGTTAAATACGACATGACGTGGAATCTTACCTTCCAAACACTAAAAAACTTACACAGTCATCTTATTTTAAATTCAGCTACAAAAAAATAGTTCTGAACCGTAGTAAAATTTTAATTATAATATAGAGTTATTTATTGGACTTTCTTTTCCGCACAATAATATGTGTTCAAATTATTGCGTTTTTTTAAAATTAGCTTTCTCATTAAAGGAGGCGGCCAGCAACTGGGGTCTACCGTCACGCGCAGAGAATTGTTTGATTTAATATGGAAGAAAAGTGTTCGATAGCGGCAATAAATGATCATTTAGTAA
Source organism: Diploptera punctata (assembly GCA_030220185.1). Lineage (NCBI taxonomy): Eukaryota > Metazoa > Arthropoda > Insecta > Blattodea > Blaberidae > Diploptera > Diploptera punctata. The sequence goes on from JASPKZ010000781.1 coordinate 19,838, forward strand.
ATAAATTAGGGTTACGGGATGTTAGGAGAATTTTTAAAATTATATTAAAGAGCATTATATCTTTTGAAAAGCGATTTTCTCAAATAGGAAGTTGTGCGCGAGAAAAAAAAAATTCTACTGAAATATTCTGACTGACCAGAAGGTGGATGTTAACATTCCCGTTTTTAAGAATTTTAATTTAGAAAAATGACAGTCGTTGGAACAAATTGGAATAAAGCCGTTTCCATCTGCTTATGGAATTTGAAGCACCCAAAATATCTTTCGAAAAGGCTGGATGGAATAGAAGAAAAAAGTTCACATTAAGCAGGAATGACTCTCGCACGATGAAACAGTGCTCTTGCCAGCGTAGAAATGTCACTTCGATCAGGTATGCGTAAAAGGAGTGTACTGCTGATGTGTTGCACGAAATCACAAAAAAAAACAAAAAAAAACTAGGTATCAAAAATAATGATAAACATTACAAATCACCCCGCTGATCGTTTTCCACCCTAGCTTATACGTCGGGGTGACACAAAAGCAATGTATTTTTGACAATAAAATGATCAAAACGCCAATATATTAACATGAGAGTAGGTGCCAAAAAGCGGTTGTGATATTTACCCACCCTATAAATCTACTGGGGAGGCAAATTTGTCATGTTACCCTTCCCAAGACCATATTAGTGACAGATATTTCAGCAGAAATAAGACAATATTTTTAATTTTTATTCCAGCCTCTTCGAAAGATATTTTGGGTCTTACAATTCCATTAGCAGATGGAAGAGGATATTCCAACGACTGTCATTATTCTAAATTCTCAATGACGGAAAAGAAAACATTCACTTCTAGCCAACCAGAATATTGCAGTAGAAATCTATGTTTTTTTTCTCGCGCACAACTTTCTATGTTTTAGAAAACAGCTTTTGAAAAAAAATAAAAACATACTTTTTAAAACATTCTCCGAACATCCCCTAACTGTAATTTATTAATAAATGATCACTTATTGCCTCTATCGAACACTTTTCTTCATATATTAAATCAAACAAATTTTCTGCGCGCGACGGTAGGCCTCAACTGCCGGCCACCTCCTGTAATAAGAAAGATAATTATAAAAAAACGCAATAATTTGCACAGATGTTATTGTGCGGGAATTAAAGCCCATCAATTACTTTATATTATAACTAAAATTTGTACTACTGTTCAGAAATGTTTTTTTTGTAGCTCAATTTAAAGTAAGATGATTGTGTAATTTTTTTAGCGTTTCGATATGGTACTACGTGTATATAACACAATATCTGGTTGTATAGAAACATGTTAAATATGTCAATGAAAAGAACAAACCTTGAGGTAAAGTATCCATATAGAATAAGAAGAATAACTCATTAAACTTTAATACAAAACGTATTTATTTCCACAGCTCGGAACATAACTGGCATGCGTCCAGATGAGTTCTTAACTAACGGCAACTTCCTATGTTTATATTGTCGTCATAAATTTTAGAATTCTACCCTCCTTTGCAGATAAGTGAAGAACAGTCATCTGGCAATCAGATGAATTGGTGAGAGTGAGTAAAATACTTTTTTCCAGCTAGATTTCGTATCTGACCCACTGTGCATTGTACCGATTCTACTTTAACCAGTGTCGTGGCGTGCAATCATCTGCTAAGTTCCGACATTTTAAGGAATTTTATAACCCAATATTTCATAAACATTGTTGATGAATTATTAGAAATCAGGATCTCGGAATTAATACCAAGATCTGAATTTATTCTAGTATAATTTTCTCTCCTACTTTGCTCTCCTGTTGATTTATCTGTATTAATTATCGATTATTTTGATTCCCTATAACGCGCCCATTTTTCTTCGTAGACCATTGGTTTTCTCTATCTCAAATTACTTGTATAATACCCCTTTGTAAGCAGTTAAAATTTGTGCGGTATAATTCATTTACACCCTGTATATAGTTCTTCTGTACGCGTGTTTGTCACTCTACTTCTCCTAAATGACTGGACCTATGTTGATTACATTTTGTGTGTGTGTGTGTATCTGATTGTGTCCCTGGATGGTTCAGATTCACAATTGGACCCTCTAAAACATTAGGTGTAGGAGTTCATCTGAAGTGAAAATTTAAAAATCGTTGTAGCTGTAGTACTACTGGTCGATAGCGAGGAGATACTAAAGGCCAACACGCACACACTATTGAGTAACACTAAGAAATTAAGACTGGAAGTAAATATCAGTAAAACTAAATATATGGTCACACGTAGAAATTCAGTATATAATGGAAATGGACAGCTAATGACAAATGAGGGGAATTTTGAGGAAGTGGCTGAATTCAAATACCTAGGAACAATAATCACAAATAGGAATGAGAAGCACAAAGAAATTAAACATAGGCTCAATTCTGGAAATGCATGCTATTATGCATTGCAGAGACTTTTGATGTCCCAACTCCTTTGAAAAAACGCTAAACTGAAAATAAATAAAACTATTATTCTACCAGTTGTATTATATGGGTGCGAAATATGGACTCTTACTTTAAGGGAGGAAAGGAGATTACAAGTATTTGAGAATAAAGTACTTAGGAAAATTTTTGGACCAAAGAGAGATGAACAGACAGGTGAATGGAGAAGACTACATAACAGTGAACTACATGGTCTTTATAGGAAGCCAGATATAATAAGAACAGTTAAGTCTCGTAGACTGCGATGGGCAGGACATGTTGCACGTATGGGGAATGAAAGACGGGCCTGGAAACTTCTTGTAGGAAAGCCAGAAGGAAAACGCCCAGTTGGTAGACCAAGAATGAGGTGGGAGAACAACTATGATTTGAGGGAAGTAGATTATACAGGGAATGATTGGAAAGCATTAGCTCGGGATAGGGATGTATGGAGAGCTTATGTCCGCGCGGCCATGAACCTACGGGTTCGATAGTGCCAGTGAGTAAGTAAGTAAGTGTAGCGGTTGCAATTGTCGATGTTTTACAACGAAACTCGGTATATCCTATTAAAATAAACTGAGGTAGGTATTCTCCAAACATGAACAAAATCCGACAATTACAAGTGGAGATTTACCTGAAATCCGAAATTAAAAACTGACTAGTAACATTTGGTTCGTCTCAGCATAGGCTATATCATACAATTTAATTAACCTTTAATATTTCATTTATTTAGGCGTAACAACGCGCCCGGGTATTAGCTAGCTTATATATATATATATATATATATATATAGAGAGAGAGAGAGAGAGAGATTTGAGTAAATAAAATGTCCCCTGGTAGCGTTACGAGCGCAGCACAAGGTAAGGTCAGTGCTTCTGTCCTAGCTTCTCTGTGTACTAACCCCTATAGACAGGTTTGCTGCTTCCACTCTTTGAGCCGTTGTGATAATTATACAGTCTCACGTCGCCTCTCCGCCCGTTGCGGTCTTCGCACGTTGCCCTGTGAAGGTGATCTCGATATACCCCGAGATATTGGGTCTTGCCAGAACTTAGCCACCTTAGGTACCCACCACCGCGTCGTGGAAGCAACTGACATGAATTATGCAGGGTGTTAATGAATTATACCACATAATTTTAACTGCTTACAGAGGGGTATATTACAAGTGATTTTAAATGGGGAACCAATGGTCTACGAGGGAAAAAGAACGAGTTATAGGGAATCAAAGAAATCGACAATTAATAATACAGATAAATCAATAGGAGAGCAAAGCAGAAGAAAAAATTGTACTAGAATAACTTTTGATCTTGGTAATAATTCCGAGATCCTGTTTGCTAATAATTCATCAACAACGTTTATTGAAATATTGGGTTATTAAATTCCTTAAAATTTCGAACTTAGCAGATGATTGCACGCCACTGCACAGGTTAAAGTAGCTTCGGTACAATGAGGGCCTTAGCTCAGAGAGAAACACGCATAATCTGTGTACTTAACGTTTGGCTTAATGGTCAAAGCGATGGATTTGAGTTCGAACACTGATGGTTCAAATCACGGCAGGCCACTTTTCCCCCCTTTCCTTCTTTTTTGTTCTTTGCCTGCATGTGTAGTGTGATACAGTGTGTTCCACTCGCTACCGAATCCGATATCAATTGTAATAATTGTAATAATTCCAATACTAATGGAGATATTGCAGTGAAATTTTTAAGACTTTTTCTTCGAGAATATGGCAACACGAACAACAATGAGTTTATTTGCGTTTGGTAACACGAACAACAATGCGTTTATTTGCTATGTTATTGCGTTGCGTGTGTAATTGTTTTAATCGTGTTTATTCATTATTCATTGGAAAACAAGAGTTAAGTTCAGTTCGTACACTAGAAGGATAAGTATTGCAGTTGAAAATGAATCGGTATACTCTAGAACAGCGTGTGTTTATTATTCGAGTGTATTGAAAGACAGACCCAATACAGGCATGTCAAGAGCAGTTTGTAGAGAGATTTGGAGACAACCGACATCCACCAAGTAAGTCCACCATTTGGGCCTTAGCGAAGAAACTTGAAACACATGGAACTTTACTGGACAGACATGCAGGAGGTAGAGAACAAATGACACAGGAAACGATCACTAATGTGAAGGATAGGCTGCTGGCTTCTCCCTCTAAATCACTCCGCCGACTTTCACAAGAAACAGGAATGTCAAAAAGCAGTTGTCAGCGTCCTGCGAAAAAAGTGAAGCTTCACATTTCTTCAAGATAATCCGACTATTCTGGACTACACTTGGTTCACGGACGAGCCATGGTTTCACTTGTCGGGATACATAAATAATCAAAATTCCCGTGTCTGGGCAAGGGAAAACCCCCATACGATACACGAAGAGCCCCTTCATTCAGCAAAGATTGGTGTGTGGTGTGCAATATCTCGGCGGCGAATAATTGGTCCCATCTTCTTCAATACAACTGTCGCAACAAATGAATACCTTGAAATATTCAATACGTTTGTAAATCAACTGGAGACCAGGAACTCTCCATGGGATATTTCCAACAATACGGTGCGACATGCCACACATCAAACGCCAGCATGGCTGAAATTCAATCCTTTTTCGGTAACCGCGTCATTTCGAAAGGGCTTTGGCCACCGCGCTCACCCAATCTGACAATACCTGATATTTTTCTGTGGGGACATCTGAAAGGGACAGTTTATAATAACAAACCACGAACCATTGACGCTTTAAAGAAAACATCCGCACAGAGATCCAGGCAATAAACGCGGACATCTGAGCGAAAACATCCGATAATATGGTCCGGCGAATTCAAGCTTGCCTGGATGCAAATGACGAACACTTCCAGCATCTGTTATGATGTCACCTTATTTCTCGCAGAATGTGGTAAGGCGTATTCAAATTTCACTGCAATATCTCCATTAGTATTGGAATTATTACAATTGATGTCGGGTTCGGTAGCGAGTGGGACACACTGTATATTGACACTGAAATTTGTTCTGAATAGGCATGCGCAAAATACCTATTCCCATATTGGTTATTACATTAACATCTGATTAGAAGTTAGTTCAGTAGCAGTCGCATGACACGAAAGCATCATGGAACATCTTTACAGTTATGCTGAACTTTCAACACTTTTAAAATTCATATTAAAGCACCGTTGAGGTTATGTAATAAGATATTAAATATAAAATTGGTACCTGGTAGGTAAGTCGTCCTCAATCAGTTAAAATACAGAAGATGAAACTTTGTTTTTGAACGGCCTTCTTATTGGAACTACTTAATGAAGATTAATAATTTAGTTGAGGATGGCTGACCTACCAGGTACCAATTTTATATTTAATATCTTATGCTAAACTTGCCGAAATGTATCTGATTTATGATGCAGCATAAGGTAATGGTGCAAGGGCTGCTGCCATGTATGCGGAGCGGTATCCGAATAGACGCCATCCTCACCGAACAACTTTAGAGTCTGCTGATAGGCGTTTGCGGGGGCATGGAACGTTGAAGGTAAACAGAGTAGACGTCGGTGAAAGAATTACGCGCCGCACTGCACACTTCGAAGAAAATGTTCTTCATAGGGTGGAAGATGATTCTTCTAATAGTTCTCGTGCTGTTACACGTGTAATGGGCAACAACCATCAAAGTGTATGGGAAGTCCTGCACGATGACCAGCTCTATCCCTTTCATCTGCAAAAAGTACAAGCCATACAGCCAGTGGACGTCTCTTAACGGGTACAGTTTTGTAAATGGGCTTTGTTGCAGCCACCGCACTTCTTTTCCTCGGTGTATTATTATTACAACCTTTCAAACAACTGTCTGTACAATACGTAACGTATATAGTTTTGAAACTCTGTACATTACAATACCGTATTCTGTAATATAATGAATAAACAATTAAATCAGAAGTAAATTTACGTACGTAACTAATTTACAGTACGTATATAATAAAGGAAGAAAGGGGGGGAGTGTACACATACTGTAGATACTTTCGAACGTGATGCATTAATCTTACATTTGCGACGGTAGTAAGACTGCTAAAACAAGAAATGGTTTGATGAAGAATGTGCCGACATTGTAAAGGAAAGAAAGCTAGCAAAAATGAAATGGTTACACGAGCCAAATGAGGTAAATTTAGAGCAATTGGGTGGTATTAGACGGGAAACCACCAAGTTACTAAAGAGTAAAAAGAGGGAATATTTGAGAGAGAAGATTAATGATCTTAAATTGAACGCAATAAATAGGAACATTAGAGAATTATATCAGGGAATTAGTATAGAGAAGAAAGGGTTTCAGGCTAGAACAAACATAATTCGGAATGAAAATGGGGATATGATTGCAGATTCCAGGAGTATATTAAATAGATGGAAAATTTACTTTAATCAGCTATTAAATGTACATACAGAACATGACATTGAGGAGGATAATTTACAGACAGCAGAAATGCTAGTCGCAGAACCAAATGCATTAGAGGTTGAAATGGCGATTGAAAAATTGAAGATGTATAAAGCATCAGGTTCAGATGAGATCCCAGCAGAACTGATAAAATCAGGGGGAGATAAATTGATGGACAAAATACGCTGTTTGCTTAGTATGATTTGGGAAACATAAGCTCTTCCAGATGAGTGGAAAGAATCAATTATCGTACCAATTTATAAGAAAGGAGATAAAACTGATTGCAACAACTACAGGGGCATCTCATTACTTTCAACTTCGTACAAAATTCTAACAAATATATTAATAAGCAGACTTACTCCCTATATTTATGACATTCTAGGAGATCACCAATGTGGATTTAGAAGAAACAGGTCTACAACAGATCAGATTTTTAGTATAAGACAGATTTTAGAAAAGAAATGGGAATATAATGGTACTGTACATCAACTATATGTAGATTCAAAAAAACATATGATTCAATTAAAGGGGAGTTCGGAATTCCTAAAAAATTAGTTAGACTTATACGAATGTGTCTAAATGGCACAAAGAGTAGGGTGCGTGTAGGCAAACAGTTTTCGGACACTTTTGAAATCCAGAATGGGTTGAAGCAAGGGAACTGCACTATCTCCTCTATTATTTAATTTTGTACTAGAGCATGCCATTAAATCTTTAGAGAATGAGGACGGCTTACAACTCAATGGTATTAATAAGCTGTTAGTTTATGCTGATCATGTAGTACTATTGGCCGATAGCAAGGAGATAAAGGACAACATGCACACACTATTGAGTAACACTAATAAATTAGGACTGGAAGTAAATATCAATAAAACTAAATATATGGTCACACGTAGAAATACATTATATAATGGAAATGGACAGCTAATGACAAGTGAGGGAATTTTGAGGAAGTGGCTGAATTCAAATACCTAGGAACAATAATCACAAATAGGAATGAGATGCACAAAGAAATTAAACATAGGCTCAATTCTGGAAATGCGTGCTATTATGCATTGCAGAGACTCTTGATGTCCCAACTCCTTTCAAAAAACGTTAAACTAAAAATATATAAAAGTATTATTCTACCAGTTATTTTATATGGGTGCGAAACATGGACTCTTACTTTAAGGGAGGAAAGGAGATTACAATTATTTGAGAATACAGCACTTAGGAAAATTTTTGGACCAAAGAGAGATGAACAGACAGGTGAATGGAGAAGACTACTTAACAATGAACTTTATAGGAAGCCAAATATAATAAGAACAGTTAAGTCTCGTAGACTGCGATGGGCAGGACATGTTGCACGTATGGAGAATGAAAGACTTGCATGGAAGCTTCTTATAGGAAAGCCAGAGGGAAAACTCCCAGTTGGTAGACCAAGAATGAGGTGGGAGAATAATATTAACTATGATTTGAGGGAAGTAGATTATACAGAGAATGATTGGAATGGATTAGCTCAGGATAGGGATGTATGGAGAGCTTATGTCCGCGCGGCCATGAACCTACGGGTTCGATAGTGCCCGTGAGTAAGTAAGTATGTAATTAAGTAAGTAAGACTGCTATAACCACTGAGCTAAAGGCGCAGGCTTGTTATAAGTTACAGCCTCTGTACCATATTATTTTCATTTTAATTTGGTGGAGTGCCAACCATTTTACAAATTAAATCATAATTTGGACATTTTTATTCGTAGACCATTAGTTCATTATCTCAAAATGCTTATATAATACCCCTATAAACGTAGTTAAATTTGTGCGGTATAATTCATTTACACCCTGTTTATTTGTAAACAATTATGACTAAATAATCTGCCCTGTTATAATGTATAGAAAAACATAGAATAAATTGGAGAGAGCATGTCCTACGAATGGAAAGCACCATGATGCCAAGAACTCTTTTATATTGCAAACCGAGGGAGACAACAAATATAGGCCGAACTTTGAAGAAATTACGTGAGCAATTTTGATTCAAAACAGGGCTACAGGTCTAATCCTTGAAGACTAAGACGACGACGAAGATTATATATATATATATATATATATATATATATATATATGTGTGTGTGTGTGTGTGTGTGTGTGTGTGGGGGATGCAAATGTTGTTTTAGCAGAACCAAACTTGTCATACAGCTATCAATTAAAAGAGTAAGGTTGAGTTCGTTAACCAGCAAAATCAGACCATTTGGTGTAGGAGTTCACCTGAGAAGAACATTTAAAAATCGCTCTAGAGGTCAATGGTTCGCAATGAAATCCAGTATGTGCTATTGAAATAAAACGAGGAAAGTATTATCCGACCATTAGAACTACAGACCATTGGAAATCCGAAATTAAATGTTCTCTCTAGCAACCACCATGTTTACTTAATTGCAATGTATACCATACAATTCATTTAACCTTTGAAGTGGCAATTAACCCTTTAAGATACATTGATTTAATTTACAGTATTTGATATCTTTAATAAAGTAGTGTAAAAATGGATCTGCCGCATATTTGGCACTTTTAAGTCACGTTTATACAATTATTTGTTTTTAAATAATTATTTTTTCTCGAAAACTAAATTTATTCTGTCATTAATATTTTTGTCATTTTTCTATCTTGTACATTTTATATTTCGTTCGTTAAATCTAGATTAAATAAAAATGTACTGTAAATAATAATATTAAATTGTAGATATACCTTATAATAATTTTGTTTATTGTAATTAGATGTAAGAATATTTTTTTGTATTTTTACACGCTTTATATTAGCTTGGTCTCTATCTGTCTATGTAACGGAATCTTTCATCACGATTTTTACCCACTTAAAAACATTGGATCTACTTGAAACTTTGTATACTTGTAAAGGACCAATGGCAATATAATAATTTCATACATTGTTTCTAAGATCCTGGCCAGGATCATCAGGACATCAAAAAATAAAGACCTGTATAATAGGTTTGCGGAGTTATCGACTTTTAATCCATCGTTGTAAGAAATTAATATTATATCCTCTGGTAGCTCAGTTGGTAGAGCGGTGGACTGTAGTGGTATATCATTTCAATAATTCATAGGTCGCTGGTTGAAATCCGGCCCGGAGGATTTTTTAAAAAGGGTATTACTTTTAGCCCATACTACAATAGTACGGAATTTAAAGATATTTACATTTTTATCTTATTCTGTAAAATATTAATGACAATTTTGTAAACTTACCGCATTATAATTTATCAAAAACATATGAGAAGGATACGATTAACTGTAACTATTTACCTATATTAAAATATTAAAAAATATTATAATAATGTTACACAATAATAATTTAAAAAAAATAGGCCTAATTATATGCCTAGATACTAAACATATCGTAAGCAATTAAATTTTATGGGGATTCCGGTTTATGACAATCAATTAAACTGAAAAAAAATTATAGTTTAAAAAAACTAAAACCACACGCTTTATTAGAAAACCAAACTAAAAAAATAAAAAATAATAGTGTAAAAAGCTAAAACAACCGAACTAAAAAAGGAAAAATAATTTTAATTTCCAACACGCTTGGGTTAAATTAAAGTGGTCAACAAAAAAATAATCTCCAACACATCTAGAATAAAACTAGAGTTATCTACAAAAAAACATAATTTTACCATCAAAAGCGTGGGGTGCTTCTTATAGTTTTTACGTTTTCTCCTTAGAGACTTTACTTTTACCAATATCTGTTCATTATCAATTATATTAATTGATAAAGAGCACCCCACGCTTTTGATGGTAAAAATATGTTTTTGTAGATAACTCTAGTTTTATTCTAGATGTGTTGGAGATGCTTTTCTTGTTGGCCACTTTAATTTTATCCCAAAGCGTGTTGGAAATTAAAATTATTTTAAATATTTTAGTTCGGTTTTCTAATAAAGCGTGTTGTTTTAGTTTTTTTAAACTATTATTTATTTCTATCCTGGTTGTGTCGTAGACAAGATCTTAAGGACTTACCTCTGCCAGGTAAAATAAAGTTATTATTATTATTTAATTTTGTGTCAAGTTATACAACAATATGAAGTAGGTACTCTTATGGTTATGAATCATTTGTTTTCGGTGCAGTCCGTCACTTTTAAATAAACTGGCATAAAAATTGTCTTTCCCAATCTAACTAAATCAATATATATATATATATATATATATATATATATATATATATATATATACCGTAAACTAGCAAAATGGAAGCATAGATTCGACTTTTTGAGAAATTCGTTTAGTTTACAAAGTTCTGCAAGAAGGCCTTTTTTTTATCTAGACTAAGTTGTGCATTCGGATTACATTATTTTAAATCGAAACTAAACTTAATGGCGCGATAAGCTTAGAAGTCCATTTGTATCTTCCGGCTGTTGGCTTCACGTCCACATGTGGCAGTCATAGTTTGACCATCGTCTATCCAATATAGTGGTAACATGGGACAACCTATCGGATCCCGCAGTCATTATAGCTGGTCACCTGAATTTGAAGCCGCTATATATTGTAATTCTCCAAAATTCCTCAAGACACTGGTCCTATTGGCAAACATTTCATGAAACAATTTCTTTCGCCATGGGGACTCAAACTAGCGCGAGATTCTTAGCTGGACCAGTGGTTATCATGAATAGAATTACAATTTATACATAAACAAAGAAAGCTTATTGAAATTAGAAAAAAATCGCAGTGAAAAGATATTCGAGCTGATCTTTTAGAGTTTGAAATGGAGATTTCAATTGAAACTCTATTTACCCGAGTTGTTAAAGAGCGTCGTTAAATAAACTGGTAAAATACTAACTAAATAAGCATAAAGTAAAATATTAAAATAAATAAATATCTTAGCAGGTGCTGTCTTCCTCAACTGGGTTAAACTTTTAAAACTGTAGGCCTTTCGGAAACCGGCTTCAATCCTCAGCATAATGGTATGGGCTACGTGTAGATGATGTTGAAGATGAAAGCCGGATTTGAAAGTCTACAGTTAAAAAAAACTTTAATCTAGTTGAGGACAATTGCACCTGCATTTTAATACTTTACTTTATGACTATTCACTTCAACGGAATTTTATTAATACTAACTAAATAAAATTAAATGTAGGAAATTATACCCATTAAATTCAATACTCTTTTGTAATATTTTGTTTGGTTTACTTTTGTAATATAAGGGTAATTTATTTGCCTCGGACTGAGTGGGACCAGTTTCGATTCCCCGACCGGAATACGTTACCTGAGCAGAGATTTTTCTGAGCCTTCTGTCATCAATATGAAAATATGAGGACATTTTCGGATATTCTCCGAATATAATCTGGTCATCATAACCAACCGATTAGGCCTATATTCACCTTGTTTAGTAAGAATGTACGGCTGAATGGCGTGTTTTCTCTTATGTATATGTTGTAGTTATTTTGCAGGAAGGCCTGGCATTGAATTCATTATTCATATATGGAGATCTTCATGTCCAGGTATGGTGAAAAATTATTTACATGATCCAGAGATAAAATCCTCTGCCGACAGGTTATATCCCTAATGGCCAGGAGACGTGGATCATATGAAGGTATTTATAATGGGAGACGTTACACTAAGGCAAATAGAGAGAGATTGCGAGAAGTGGGAAAGAGAAAGAGGGAGATGGAGAGAGAGAGAGAGAGAGAGAGAGAGAGAGAGAGAGAGAGAGAGAGAGGAGAGAGAGAGAGAGAGAGAGAGAGAGAGAGAGAGAGAGAGGGAGGGGGGAGGCGTTTTCGTGCAATTAAAGGAAATTTGGTAAAGCAAATACAGTCGTTGTCAAATGATTACATCAATGAAAGGTTAAAACAAATTTTAAAATATTCCACGATTTTTCTTATTCTCTTTATTTAAACTATAATCTTGTTTATAATACTACGAATACTTCATCTAATTAATATATGTTGGCAGACCTATGGGATTCCAACCACTTGGAAAACAGCAATTGTCAAGAATATATTCAAAAGAGGAGACCGGAGAAATTGCGAGAATTACAGAGGGATTAGCTTAATGAATACTGGCTACAAAATATATACGAAAATAATAAATAATAGATTGAGAAACATAACAGAAGTAATAATAAGTGAAAATCAAAGTGGATTCAGAAAGGGAAGGTCATGTACAGACAATGTCTTTACACTGAAACAACTCATAGAAAAGAGAAGAGAACATAACTTAGAAACTCACATAGGATTTATAGATTTGGATAAGGCCTTCGATCGAGTAAACAGACAAAAATTATGGGAAATATTACGAATGAAAGGATACCCGCTGTGTGCCTTGTAGAAACAATAAAGACATTATATGAAGACACAAATATAATTATAGATACCGGATTCAAAAGAACAGATGCAATCAAAACAAATACTGGATTACGACAAGGATGTAGTTTATCACCCACTTTGTTTAATATATATATAGACGATATTTTTAATAAATGGAAAGTTTTAGTAAATCCAGGAATAAGAATGGATAATAAAATGTGCATAAATAATCTTTTATTTGCTGACGATGTAATCATAATACAGAAAAAATGAAGACGACTTACAGAAATCAATGCATGCATTAAATGAAATATGTAAATTATACGATCTAAAAATTTCTGTAAGGAAAACGAAGACCATGGCTTTTAGAGGAAGAGATCCAGTGAGAACCAAAATTATTTTAGAAAATCAAAGTATAGAACAGGTGTCTAGTTTCAAATATTTGGGCTGTGATGTTGGCTACAATGTGGAAAGAGATATTGACTCCAAAATAAATAAATTTCAGACGGTGTGTGGAACAATACAGAGAACATTCAAAAATAAAATTAGAAAAGAAACCAAGATAAAAATGTATAATGTTATGGCGGTTCCCCACAATATTGTATGGATGTGAAACTTGGGCTCCAGTGAAAAGACAGAAGGATAGAATACAGACGGCAGAGAGTGCGGTTCCTAAGACAAGTAAAAGGATGTACAAGACTTGATAGAATAAGAAATGAGGATATAAGAGAAGAATTGAAAGTACAGCCTTTGTTGGATAAAGTCACGAATTACAGACAGAAATGGATTGATCACATGGATGGAATGAGCAAGGAGAGATATCCATTGTTAGCCAGAAATTATCAAGCAAGAGGAAGGCGTGATGTTGGAAGACCTAGAAGACGTTGGGCTGATGCAATATGAAGTCGGAACGGGCAATTGCCTAATCCTTGGAGTGATGATGATGATGATGATGATGATCTTGTTTAATTTAGGTTATCCTTCCATCTTTTCACGGGACGGCCACGGCTTATTTTTTATTCTGGTACATTATATCATATTATCGATTATCTAACTTGTTATAGGCCTATGGTCATTCTATTCAGCTCTTGCTTTTGTATTTATCTCTTGAATTTTACATCAATTTCTTATGTCTTCATTCTCAATGCTGCCAAATATTGTTTCTTCTTCTTTATAATTTAACCTCTCACCTTAAGGCACTTTTACATACTCTACGCCACACGGGCCTTAAAGTGGCACGTCCTGTCGGGACGGGGATTTAAACTTAGGACCCAATAATACTTTTTTGACCACTCAAGGACACGGAGGTCATCCCAAATGAGTAGTCAACTTAATCGAGGGCCTCCTACAAGAAAACACAAACATTTAAGACGAAACACACAATTTTTCACATTTTCATATTAAACATAGCGAATATATTGATAACTGTGATGGGTAGATGCTGTTCGCGGATCGTTTGGTCCTTATCGTTTCTTACATTTGTCTCACAGATAAGAAGAAACACCTAAAAACTATCACCCAGGAAACTTGTCTCATTTGACGATCGAACCCAGGCCCGCTGCATATGAGATAGGGACGCCATCCTGAGCTTATAGTCAATTCTGTTTTATGGGGCTATTTTATAAATTGTTATTTGTGTAACACTTCGCTAGTATTATGGATAATTTTTCTTCAAGTTTATTATTGTTAGTCTGACTAGACCTGTATTGGTGCAAGGGTTCTCATTGGGGGAGTTACTTCTTCTACTTCATGAAATTAGGTCGTTTGACTTGTTTTCACATCAAGTGAAATGTAGGGAATCTTCCCAACACTTCTATGTCCTTTTGGTTTGTACTTCAGTAATAGCTAAGGAATTCTATCTGTAGGCATTCTTTGAACGTATTCATACCAGTCGTTTCTCATATTATCAATTCTATGTATTAAATTAAAATTATTTTAAGCCTCTTCTAACATCATTTTTATCAGTCCGAGATAGTCACACCTGCTACTGAACGCAACAACGTCATTTCTGCAGTTTCTATTTTCCTTCTGTCTGAAAAATTAAGAGTCCAGTTGTCACTTGCATATGTTAAGGGTGGCACCACCATAATTATGTAAAATTACTTAATCAAGCTAATTCAGTTACGCTTATTTCCTTATAGATGTCAGCGAGTGACAAGTGGTTTGCTAATCGCCTCAAATAGACCTTAGTAGGCAACTAAGGATATTACTTGGACGGAAAAGGCCGATCAAATATTTCTCTAATTTAGGCTTGAGTATAATTTAGGAGTCCAAAATCTTTATGCTCTGGATTTACAGTTTAAAAACCCTCCCGGGAGACTTGACTCCTGAATTTTTTCGACCCTAAAAAAATCCGTAGAACCCGGGCAGATTTGAATCCGTGTCCTTTGTGACCAGACGCAAGGAACGTATCCCTACACCATCGAGGTCGATAATTTTGCTAATATGGCCTACTACGAAGGATTTCAGAAGATTATTTTATTTCTAGAGTTTTTTTCTTGATAACAGGACTGAAAATTGTGGAGTCAGATTGATGGATTAAGTATTTATAAAGTTGCCTTCATTCATCAATATACTCGTTGCGTCAGGAGGAAAAGTAGAATTTGGAATGTGTTCACATTTATTATACGTTAAACAGCATGTACCCAAATTCATTCACTTGTTGAATGGAATCTCTTCTTCCATACTAACATTTTTTAAATCTATTTTCATATTCGAAACGAAATATGGAAGTTGTAGTTAACTTAACCTGCAAATAAGGACTTTAAATTACTTGACATTAAAGTTTCAGTATGTATTACAGTTGAATGTAACTTTAGAATTACTCTGTAACTTTACTGGATTATTGTTAAGAAAGATATAAAAATATAATCCTGTGAGAAATGTCTTCTTTTTTTTACAACTTTCTCTATCTACCCATTCTCACTTTTCTTTTTAAATCCTGCTCCTTCGTCTACTTTCCGATGACATGAATTCTAACATATCATTTAACATATTTACATTCTTCATCCATTTTACATGTCCGTACTATTTCGTTCGTCTATATTTTACATAATTAAGTATTGAATCCTCTTTATTAATTAACTTTCTAATTTTTCTACTTCTTTTTTTTTAAGTGTAAGCGTCTAGCTGAATGCCGAAAGTAATCAATTTAATCATTTAGATCTTAAATTCTGATTTAACGTCTATGTTTTCGCTCCATAACTCACTATATTGTTTCGGCTACTCGTCTCTGGAATTCTCTCCCCTCCTGTAGGAAAGACTGCCCATTCAGAAACAAGTTTAATGTATTATTTTCTTAGATAATATAGTATATAACAAATTTGTACGTATATTTTTTTCCTTTTATGTTTTGCACTTATAATAAATCAATACTAGTAAAATTCATATCAAATTCCGTTGAGGTGAAGTCATATGATGAAAGTTAAAAATTTTAATGTACCTGTTGGTAGGTGCCGTCGTCCTCAACTATGTTAAATTATTGTATATAAAATTAACTGAAGCGCTTTCGGAAGTTATCTTCCATCTTCGGCAGGTTGAGTTTCCGCTACTCGTTGTTGTGTACGGTGATGTATACTTCAACATGTATACATCACCGTACACAATAACAACGAGTAGCGGAAGATCAACCTGCCGAAGATGGAAGATAACTTCCGAAAGCGCTTCAGTTAATTTTATATACAATATTTTAACATAGTTGAGGACGACGGCACCTACCAACAGGTACATTTAAATTTTTAACTTTTATCATACTTATAATAAAGCCAACAATTTATTCAAGTTATACGTTATTATTATTATTATTATTATTAATAGTCTTTCTATCTATAATGATGCAGCCCATTGTTGAGCTATAGCCTTTCCTTTGTTAGGAGTTACTAGACCAATTTAATTTTTAGTTACCTTATTTCCCCATAGATGTCTTGAATGGCATGTGGTCAACACACAGACTCAATGAGACATCTAACAGACAACTCAGGATGTATCTCAATTATTTTTTTTAATTTTTAACAGTTTTACTTGCCATTGTAATGTTTAGTGATCATTCTATACATTATTATTAAGTTAAATACACTAGTGTCCAAAATTAAAGGAACAAACTGAAATTTCATCTTTGTGTGTTTATTTTGCCAGAAAATAGTATAAACAAGTGATACGAAATTATAAACAACCAGAAGAATAAAGAAAGTGAACAACTGCAACATTCGTGCATACCAGTAAAACAAAATGTCCCTTTTTTCAAAATTAGTGAATATCAAACACATCCAGAAAACAGGTTAGTGTGTTTAGTATTGGGAGTAACCACCAGTAATACAGGCTTCACAACGGCGTGGCATGTTGCAAATAATGTCATCAATCTCATTTTGAGGCAATAACACACATTCGTCCTGCAGAGCAACTCGCAAGGCCTTGTGAGTGGTTGGTGGATGTTCATGTGAAGCAACTCGTCTCCCTAGTGCATGCCAGACATGCTCTATAGGATTCAAATCGGGAGAGCGAGCAGGCCAATCCATGCGTGCAATATCTTCAGTTTCCAGGAACTCATCAACCACCTGTGCTCTATGAGGACTAGGATTATCATCCATTATTAAGAAGTCGGGGCCCACAGCACCGCGAAACAACTGCACATGAGGTGCCAAGATCTCGTCACGATACCTGACAGCAGTTAAAACCTTGTCCATGTACCCGTACAATTTCATGAATAGGTGTTCGAGTAGTCAACAGAATTCCTGCCCACACCAAAATTGAGCCACCTCCAAATTGGTCTCTTTTCACAATGTTGAGTCTCGAAATCGTGTTGCAGGTTCTCTCCAGATGCGAATTCGTCAAGAATCATTTTCAAGACTAAATCTGGACTCGTCTGTGAAGATAACATTGGCCCACTGTTCGATCGTCCAGTTGGCATGTTGATGACTCCACTAGACGGTCTCTTCTCTGAATACACATCAGGGTACACATACAGCAGGTCTCCAACAATAAAGGCCTCTCTGCCTCTGTATACTGTTTGCCTCGATACATCCGTTCCAGTGGATGCTGTGAGGTCAGATGTGTCAGTGTGCAGTGTCAGTACTACGGCGGTACCGTCTTGCCCTTAGAGCCAAATAACGGTCCTGTCTTTCCGATGTCACTCTTGGTCGTCCTTGTCTTCGGGATACATTTTCGGACTCTAAAAACTGTTGCCACATCGAGAAACAACAGAATGATTCACATTCAGCCATCTAGCCACACCAGCTTGACTCTGTCCTGCTTCCAATTCTTCCTATTACCCTCCAACAAAGAGAATCTTCTAGGCGGCTTCTCTGTGCCATACTCTACCTGCAGTAAATGTTTACACAGCAAACATTGATGTTGGACTAAGCAATAAATACTATACAGCAGTGCCCTGTTTGATAGGTGCACTGACGTCATCATTTGCATGGTTGTAAGATGGCCGGAATGCCATCTGCAGTTCAGAACAGGACTGTACTGACATATGTTTACGTTTTATATGAATATATAGTGAATTGGACATAGTAAGGAGACATACCAGTTTGTTGCTTTCATTTTGGACACTAGTGTAGCTGTAACGTTTTCGTGACCTTTTTGTACAATATATTATATTGTACAGAAAGTCACGAAAAACGCTTATGAATTATTTTATGACGTATGTCAAATTTTATTTAAATCCAAAACAATATAGCAGTTTAAAATTTCTTAAGCTGTTTAATATTCTGACATTAATATCACTAATATTAGTTAAAATGGTATTACATATAATACTACAATTTACATTTCCCCCCCCCCTTTTCGTTTACACTGTTTTTCCTTCTTCTTTTACCTTTTTTCTTGTTTTACCTTTCTTTTATTCTCACATATAGACAAGGACAGGACACATACCCAGATACAAGGTGGAGATTTTAAAATCCCCTCTCCGCCGGGAATCGAACCCGGATCGCTGGAGTGGAAGGTAGGGACTCTACCGACTACACCATGACGACGGACTCAATGGCGTAACAGCCCAATGTTAAACAATAACCATTCCTTTGTTAGGAGTTCTAGACCAAGATAATGTAGATATGCTTATATTCATAGAGACGTCATGAATGGTATGCGGTCAACGTACGACCCAATGAGACATCTAGTAGGCAACTAAGGTATTACTAGGATGTAGAAAGTCGATAAACTGTGCACAAATGACTTTTTATTCGGAGTTGCGGTTCTTTTACGAACTTAAAGTCCCTCCAGGAGGATCGGATCCTTGGATTTTCAACCTTAAAAGAAATCCATCTACTATGCCGGCGCCGAGGACACAGAGGCAAGAAGGAGCATCATAAACACTAGTCCACCCCAGACGACATTTACAAAATTCACAAAAAAATTATAGAGGTAAAAAATTGCAGTACGATTACGATTTAAAAAATTGCTCATTTTCGAATGTTGCGGATGATATTGAGATACATCTCTTTAGCCAATATTTTAGAAACAAACTGACAATTACTTGTGAGCACAGTCTTGATATCAAAGGTCAAGTAGGTCCTCCGAAACGAAACAGCCGCCGATCCTATCCCTGTCTTTGTAGACTAATAACGCTGTTTAAGATGTATTTATACATCTCACACTAGTAGTTTATAAACTTTATCTCGAAGAACATAATATTACACAACTCCCTTGACTACTGACCTGAAGAACGTAAGCTTAGTTTATTGACATTTACTTGTCTTAAAAGCTTTGGTATTTTTAAAATAAATTTGTCGTTTAATATCCACTCGCTTACTTCACACCATGTTCATCCCATTTCCAGTTGAGGTAATTCTACATCCATATTCACGTCAGCGGTCACGTGATAAATGTGCCGTGTGAGAACTTCAATTTGCTACTTGCTTCTATGGCTTGATAATATTCACTGATATAAAGTGGACTAGCTAGAAACTCATGCTTTTATGCATTACAGGAACTCTTGTCATCCCAAATTCTCTCAAAAATGTTAAACTAAAAATATATGAAACTGTTATTTTTTCAATAGTTTCAATGCGGAAAATTGTTTTTGACTTTAATAATAATAGTATTAATAATAATAATAATAATAATAATAATAATAATAATAATAATAATAATAATAGTAATAATGATAATGATAATGATAATAATACTAATACTAATAATAATAATAATAATAATAATAATAATAATAATAATAATAATAATAATAATAATAATAATAATAATAGCAAAAGAATGAAAGAAATTTGGGCTCAAAGTAAACAATTGCTGACGTATTGAATTCTACTCTTAAAACAAATAAAAACATAACCCCAATTAGCCCGAATTCTGATGACACATCATAACATCGATGTGCGAGATCGCATTTCTCTCTCTAGTCTTCGCCGCTAACTTGACCTGACTTGACCCATGAATAAAAATAATGTTTCCTGTCAGCATGAAGTCACGCGCTGTAACTGAACGGTTTGAGTCAAGATGTCTCAATAGAGAGCACTGATTCGAGCCCCATGAGAGAAGAAATTTTCTCATGGAATTTCGGCCACAATGGGATTGGTGCCGTCCAGAATCATGAAGAATTTGGGCAGCTACATTATTTAGCGGTTGCGGTCGAGAGAACCAGCCATGACGGCTGGATTATCCGACATGCTGACCACATTTTTTTTTAAGAGTCTTCATATGACAGCATGCTCCACTACAGTTTTCTGCAGTACTACATGCTTTGGTTTAGCAATATTAAAATATCTCTATCATTTTATGTGTGTTGATGTTACTGACTATGCATTTATAGTGTTATTTACTAGTTCTAATGTGTGAAATTATTTTTCTATTTTCGATTCCTTAAAATATAATTTTGAGTTATTGTGACGCTAAATTGTTCTATTTCGTTGTGGTTGTTATTTTCATTTCAAACAATGCTCTCTGTTAATTATACTTAAGCAAGTTATGGTTCCTCTTGGCACTAACAAGTTATGATTAATATTTACAGTTGCTTGATATTGTTCCTATTAGCACTTACTTAACCCTTAAATTGGCGAAACAATACTTTTCTAGTGCCCGTCATTCAAGTGTTTCGGACCGCAAAGAAAATAAAATCATGTAAAAGTAAGTTATTACTGTATTTTAAACGTAATTTGACACAATCTTAGGTAATTTCTGATAATTTGTTTTATTTTACTGTTTAATAAACTATAACAAATAAATTAAATCAATGTTTCTTATAAGATACATTGTAAGTTAAGGGTTAAATTAGTGCATTCTTCATTACTATTCCTAACAAAATATGGTTTCTGTTTACATTTAAATTGATTAATCCTATCAAGCTATAATCCACATTTACATGCTAAGTTAATATTCTATCCATTACTAATCTAAGAAGATATAGCTCCTATTTACACTTAAGTTATGGACTAATTCTAACATTTTATGAGTAATCTACTATTGAAAAATATTTTACTGTCCTTACAAGTTCTAAAAAATTAGGCTATTAGGTTCCTAATTACACTTATAGCACTGACTAATCCTAACAAGTCATGATCAATATTTACACTTCCTTAAAATAATGTTCTTATCCTATCACTTATTATCTAGTTCTATCACTTTATGATTTACAATTCCTTAAAGTATACTGTCAAAGTAGTGTTCTATTGTAATTTTTTTAAGTTTATGCTATTTGCGAATTTGGTGAATTGTTTAGTATACTTAAAAGCTAATTTACTCTTATTTATGGGCCACCTTTCACTACCTGTATTTACAAAATTTATAAGAGTTTGTCTTTCGTTTTTAAATTCTATACAGTTATATATGACATGGTTCATTGTCTGTTCACCAGCACCGCATGCACACATTGCACTGTCACTTATCATCTTGAAACGATGGGAAGTAGGGCGTTTATATCTATTCCCGTGTCAGGTCACCAGCGTTGTGAGATTGGGAGATATCTGGGATTCTTGTCTGTAGTCTGTCGCTGACTTTCGGGAAGAACGATTGTCTGGTCAAAGTCCCATTGGTGGTTGATTGCCATTCCCTTTCCCATTTTTCTTCCATTACTGGTGCTAACGCCATCGCCACTTTTCGGTTCTTCTTCACAGCAACTTGACTCGGCATCAATGGTCGTAACTCGTTTGTAGCCGCGCCGCCGTCGCACGCTGCTTGCTTCGCTAGGCGATCCGCTATCCTCGTTGCCGTAGATTTCCAGCATGTTCCCTTGACCCAGCTGAATTCCACCCACGTCCAAATGCTGACCACGTCCAACCATATATGTTTGTTGGATGATTGTTTCACCTCTGTGATTGATATAACTTGAATGTGAGATTAGTAGCCAATGGATTTCCTATGCTTGTCACGCCATTCAGTTTGTTTTTAAAACTTACACCACGACCTTACGAATTTGTTGCGCTGATTGTTTTGACAGTTGTGGCATACTCTATAACATACGGGTCCGAACACTTTCACGTTGTAATTAATGCAATGATAGATGCAAGATATTTCAAATTGGGTTTTTTCTGTCTAAAAAAATGCTTTCCTTCTTCCGATATCATTTGGTGACTCCAGTTATTTGGTTGTTCTTAACAAACCTCCCAATTACCTATTTCCTGCAAAACATTTTGTATCTTCTTTCCCGATTTTTCATGCATCCGTGTCATCCTTTTTACTTGGCCGCCAATCGCATTTATAGCCCCCTTTCCATTGTACGATTCAAAGAAATTCCATTTTATGTCAAAATCCAAACATACAAGTAAGTAATGTCACATTGCTAAATGTATAGGCCTATTTCTATTACCAGCTGCTCCAACTGAACATTTTTATCACCTCAAGTTTTGGAAGAAATCACTGTAGTTCAGAAAAACACTTTTCTATAGCAAACATCTGTAGCACACTTGCTATGTGTCACATAACCTGACACTAGAACACAGTATTTCTCCTGACCTTCTCGTCACCTTCCATCTAAACTAGGCAACAGCAGTTAATATTGAGATAGGCCCTATGCTTATTTTTCCAATGGACTTCCTGGATCTCATTTTGTATAATTTTCTGAAAAATCAACAAGTATGGCTGCTTCGTTTACTGCAACCTTTTTCCTGAATATATTTAAATGCTTCCGCTAACTGTCTTTTAGCTCAAATTGACATAGAAAAAAAAAAAGGGTCAGTAATTATTTTATGGAACAGCTGAGCCGAACAGTCTACCAGATTTCCTAAACCATGTTTATGTTAATCCTCAGCGGAGTGCAGCAAGCAACTGACTGCACCATGCGTATTAGCATATATACGATAGGACAAATGTCAGTCAGTCACGGGGCACTAGTGGAAAAAATAATGACTTTACAAGAAACTGTCTTCAATACTTTTTTCTTAGTTGTTTACCGATAACGTAGAATCCAAGAGGAAATTTTATTTCATCAATTATTATGTTGTGTACAGTAATTTTTATACGTTTTCTGTGACTGACTGACCATAGCTTGCAGTTAACAATTATAGGACACATTTAAGGTATATAGAACATTAGAAGGCAATTAATATTATTACATTTACGACTAAGGAGGACCAAAGTATGGTTTAACAAAAGAGTTTGTAAAATAAAACGAATTATTATGATGATCAAATCATTAAACAACAAATTGGTAAAAGTTTGCGTGTTTTTACAGTTTTGGAATATGACAAGTTCCACCACTAATATTACATTAAAATAATACACTTATGGAACATTATCTTATAGAATCAGAAAATTTGATCCTTAAAGATATATATTACACCAAAAAAATTATTCCTGCGTCAATTTCAAAATTTTCATCTCGGTATGACATTTTCATGGAATCGCTCTTATATTCACTGCGTCTTCCAAATTCAATTATCTTGTTCTTATCCCTGTCAGTACATTTTACTTCTACGTAAATCTTGATCTTCCTCTCTTAGCTCTGCTTGGATATTCCCAATTAAAGATATCCTTCAGCCATCCAGCATTCCTTGTTCTCGTCACATGTCATTTCCTGGCATTGTTATGAGTTCTTTTTCAATTTGTTCGATAACTGCTTCTTCTGAATCCATCCTATTTCTTATTTCCTAACACGGGATCTTGTCCATTTTTTGATAATCCCAATGTTCTTCTCAAATATTTTCATTTCCAGCACCAATATTTCTTTCTCATTGATTCCTTAGTGCACTATATTTCACTCTGATTGCAGGCAACAATTTATACCATTACCCTACCTATCTTTTTTAATCAATTTATATACAGGATGTCTACATAGTCCTGCTACCAAACAATGTAACTTCTCTGGTAAACTATTTGAGATAAAAGACATGCGTTCTTTTGCAAGCTATTCTACATCTCTCAAATTTTATTTACATTTGCAGCTTGTGCTTTAAACGACAGTGACGACATCGCAGGAAAAGGCACAATGTATAGGTGGTATGCTGAGTTTGGTAAATCACCTGTACCCCCATATATGAATGTTATGGCGGTTAACATGTCCATACACAAAGAAATTCGCTTCATCACAGAACATCACCTTCTGCAGATACTCATTATCTTCGTCAATTGCGTTCAGCGTGGAATCAGCAAATTCAGCAACGCTTGCGTAATTTGCAGTTTATAGACCTGAATATGTAGCCGCTTATACAAAACTTTATGAATGGTTGATTTTGGTAAATGCTGTTCCCGTGAAGCACAACGATTTTTGAGGTCTAATTCAAATGCAATTTGTCCATTGTCGATAGTTTCTTGGCTCACACCTGGTCGTCCACTCCGTGGCAAGTCCATTACACTGCCAGTCGCTAGAAAATTCTCGGATGATTTGGATGGAGGAGCTCTTCCATATTGCCGGCGGAAATTTCGCTGAACAATTACTGGTGATTTACCAGACTCAGCATATCAAACGTACACATTGGGCCTTTTCCTGGGATGTCGTCATTGTTGCTTAAATCACAAGCTGCAACAAATGTAAAAAAAAAAAAAAAAAACTTTGAGAGATGTAGAATATGTTGCAAAAAAACGCTTGTCTCTATCTCAAATAATTTATGAGCTAAGTTATATTGTTTTGGTAGCAGGAATTTATGGACAACCTGTAAATTCTTATCCCAGAAATCTGAATTTAGACTACAAATTATATATTATTTTTTGTATCATATTATTAGTTTTATTACTTAATAGCACTCCAATATATTTCAACTGGTCTTGTGGCATTCATTTTAATTTTTCACTAATCTCTAATAATATTATTACTACTACGACTACTACTAATCAACACGTAGGTTCATGGCCGCACGAACATAAACTCTCCATACATCCCTATGTTGAGCCAATGTTTTACTAGGATTACTACTAATAATAGTAATTAAAACCTCAGGGTTAAAGCCATACATAGGGGCACTCCTTTTTGTTTTATTTTTTAATTTCGCAGAAAGAAAATTTATTTTTCTCATTTTTTCGCAAAATATCTTCATATCTTCAGAGCTGTCGCTTTAATTTTGCTTTAATTTCATTCCAGAGTTTCATAAAGAATGCTTTCTAAAGTAAATTTTAAAATGTTACTAGGAATCTGAATTAAATATACAAACACAATACCCAGAACTGTATTAATGTATTATTTATATCAGATGTTAACTAACAAATTAATTATTCACATTGACTTTTACGTGTTATCTTGTAAAATACCTGTATTTCCTGAAACGCCTGAAGCTAATATTTTCTCTTCACACACAGAAACTGAACATATTTTGAAAGTTATTATTTTTTTATGAATATGGTTACAAATTCATCGGCCGCGGTGGACTAGTGGTTATGCTTCTTGCCTCTGGTCCCGAGGGTCGCGGTTCAAATCCGGCCGGGGTCGATGGATTTTTTAGGATGGAAAAATCCACGGAACAAGTCCTCCGGGAGGGACTTTAAGCCGTGGGTCCCGAGTCTGAAGATTTTCAGGCTCGTAAAAAATCCTTAAGCCTGAATGAAAAGGCCCCTAAGCAAAATTTACCGAATTTTCCCGTCCTGGTACTACCTTGGTTTACTAGATGTCAGTATGAGGCGGAACGCTGACCACGGACCACTCAAATGACATCTATACGAAAATAAGTGTAACTAAATTAATATGGTTCAAATTCTTCCCTGTAGGGGGAGAGCGCCTAAATCTCTGTTGAGGGAAACATGGGCTTACAAGATACAAGAAGAAGTTAAAAATTCGCACTTTCTGCAAAACTAATAAAATTCTTTTCAAATTGAACTTTTCGCAATAATTCGTGAAAATAATACCATTGTTTCACTGACTACAATCATAACCGTATCTTCAAACCGCTTTAAATTTTTTCTCTTTTTTATCGTTTACGGGAAAAAAGCGTGTCTCTAGCCATAAGACTTTCCTTTTACTAAAAAAGTTTTATATACAGATACATTACATCCATAAGTTCATAACATAAAGAGGGGGGAAATAGTGGTATTTGACAATTAAGTGCTTAGGAAAATGTTTGAATTAACCATGGTTTGAGGGAGATGAATTATACAGATAATTATTGGAAACTATTATTTTAGGATACGTATGTGTGGAGAACTTATATCCGGGTGGCCAATAACCTCCGATATCGATAGTGCCAGTGGGTTAGTACAAAGTACACTGAATAATAATAATAATAATAATAATAATAATAATAATAATAATAATTTTAACTGTACTCGAGCAATATT
The DNA here is from genome assembly GCA_030220185.1 of Diploptera punctata. Taxonomy (NCBI): domain Eukaryota; kingdom Metazoa; phylum Arthropoda; class Insecta; order Blattodea; family Blaberidae; genus Diploptera; species Diploptera punctata. The sequence goes on from JASPKZ010000781.1 coordinate 46,570, forward strand.
TCATATATGGATACAATATTATAATAGCATAAGGAGTGATCCGGATTTATCTATAAAATATAATTCTCTATGAAGTTGGCAGTCAAGAAAAATGTGTGGACAAGTTGTACTTATTTAAAATAACAATTAATGCTGTTATAAATATCAAATAATACAATTGTCTACATGGCAACTTTTGATGTATCCTCTGTTTTGGTCTCGCGCCTTAGCCGAATGGTTAAAGCAAGGTACTTTGCCGCTCAGCTACGAGACTTGCGCTGGTTCGAGTACCCATCGGAGGAGAAATTTTCTCATGGGATTTCGGCCAATATGGAGCCGGTGCCCACCCAGCATCGTGAGGCATTAATGTACCTACAATAAGTAGCGGCTCCAGGTTGATAAAATCAGATATATCGGCTGGGGACCCGATGTGCTGACCATACGTCTACGTCTGTGATTAACACATGTCAGGCAGTCGGCTGGTAGGCCTGTGACGCCGTGGAGTTTAGTTTTTTTTATCCTCTGTTTTAGTTCTGTCCACCGCTGTGGTCTCGAGGTAGCGTGCTGCCTTGTCACGCAGCGGGCCCGGGTTCGATCCCCGGTCGGGGCAGTTTTTCTGGGTGAGGTTTTTATCGGGGTTTTTCCTCACCTGTAAGACAAATGTCAGGAAAACTTTAAGGCCCAAACGGTCCCCGAAATCATAAGGCCATCATCCTTATCATTATCATCCTTACCATTATCATTATCATCTTCATCATCCTTCACCGGTGTGGAAAGCAACGGGAAGTACCACACCTACACAATTCCATAGTAAAGCTGCAAGCATAGCGTGAAAATGCTATGATTGCAGTGAAGGACCTGCCTTCGGGCAGAATTACTGTGGATGGTTTTAGTTCTGGCAACCTTTTCTATTCTACACTGGAGTTCCTCTAGATTGTGAGGTAAATTTGGCAATATTTTAAGTATCTCAATGAGACGTGGTCAAATCTAAGGGCCCGGGAGGCGATTTTCAAAAACATTATCCCTATCCTCTCTACAAAACGCAAACTGTGGCAAATGCGGGAACTAATAGTACTGACGATAGAAATTCAAACAAAACTATTTGAGTTCCTCTTTAATTTACATACATACATACATACATACATGCATACATGCATACTTACATACTTACATACATGCATACATGCGTACATGCGTACATGCGTACATGCGTACATGCGTACATGCGTACATGCGTACATGCATACATACATACATACATACATACATACATACATACATACATACATACATACATACATACATACATACATACATACATACATACATACATACATACATACATACATACATACATACATACATACATATACATATATATATATATATATATATATATATATATATATATATATATAGTCTATATATGAAACCTCTCCTTCCAATGACACGAAATTGACTAAGATTCAACCATACAGTAGAGGTGACTGAACTCTGAACAGCTGCCACTTGTAAACAAGAGCAAGTTTCATACTTAAAGACAAAGTATACTTCGGTGAAAAATAGTAGTTGCGCACTGACTGTTCGAAACATTTGGAGCGAAATATAACTAATGTAAAGTGGTTATTCTAAACTGTTGCTGTAACCAGACGGTGTACAAAAACTATTCTAACCCCCTTCCTTCTGATGTCATGTTCAATCATTCCATCAACTATACGCTGATATCTTGTTTACGAATTAATTGTTTCATCTCTGCATATAACTTACATGAACGAGAGGTAAACATTTAAACCCACTACTAGTGTCCGACCTAATGCCAGGTCGAGGGATCAGTTGATATGAAGCTCCTATTGTTGAAGGTGTGCGATATACAATGATACCGGTTGACCAGATGTGTCACACAAATTACAGGAGCTGATGAAGTAAAACAAAATGGATGATAAGAGTATGGAAAAGTGGTGGAATAAAGTTTGTGGCAGAGGAAAACGAGATAAACCCTGAGATAACCTACTTTGGCTTCTATTCATCCACCACAAACCCCACACAAAGTAACCGACATGCAAATTGGGATCATAGAAGGTCACTAAACTCACATGCGCAATGGGTTCACCGCCAGTACATATTTGTATTCAAGTATAATTTTCGGGATTTTTTACTATCACGCCACCTACATATATTCAAACAAAAAGAGCAAAAAAAAAAACGTACAATTTATTGTTGCAGTATGTGAACAATTGCCTGATAGAAATATATATGTTGAGTTTTACAACAGAAATGTGAGAAATACCTTAAAATTATGTGATAAGTTGAGTTCAATGTAACCTAAAGTCAGCATATTTTCAATGCAAAATATGTATTAGTCATTGCTCGGACAGTGTAGCTAACTTCACAAAAACCCTCTAACAAACAAGTGAACGCTAAGCTATTCTCGTGTACTAACTTGCTCATTTTCTCATCCTAACTTGCCAAAACTATTACAAACTTGCCCATTTTCTCACTGTAACTTGCCCACTAGGTGGACTTCTGAGATAGAATCCCGTTATATGTGAGTATACATGTTAACAATTAACTCTAGCTGGAATGTGTTATTATCATTGGCCAACATGACACTAGCAGTCACTTATTCTCCGTTCGGTGACTTGGTTGAGTGGTAGACAAGGCCTTAAGGCCTTAACTCTGCCAGGTAAAATAAAGCTATTATTATTATTATTATTATTATTATTATTATTATTATTATTATTATTATTATTATTATTGTTATTATCGATGGCCTAGAACCATATTGTTCTAAGTCCATCTCGTAGAATGATTATTATTGTTATGAAATTAATATTTTATGTCCCATGTCCATGTGCATTGTGAGAATAAAACAGGAAGACGATATTTTGTACAGCATTTTTAACCAAAATGTCGAATTCCTGTTCATTTTCTGAACTCACGTGGACACGGGACATGAAACGTAAGAAAAATTCTACAAAATTGACTTAGAACAGTATGGTTCTGAACCATCGATATATAGCAAATATTTTTGTGAACACACACACACACACACACACACACACACACACACACACACACACACACACACACACACACACACACACACACACACACACACACACACACACACACACACACACACACACACACACACACACACACACACACACACACACACACACACACACACACACACACACACACACACACACACACACACACACACACATGTACCTCATGGAGACACAGGGAGATTCTTGACTATGCTAATTTAGTTACCTTATTCCCTACATACAGTGAGTGATAAATCGATGAGACATCTAGTAGGCAACTAAGATATTACTGGGATGGGGTAAGTAGGTTAAATTTTGCTCTGAGGCACTAATTTAGGCTTGAGGGTCTTTTACGAGCCCGAAAATCTTAAAACTCGGGGCCTATGGCTTTCAGTTATTCCCGGAGGACCCATCTGTTGGATTTTCACATCTTAAAAATCCATCGGTCCGTCCGGGTTTATATTCGCGACACTTGGGACTAAAGGAAAAGAACATAACCAGTAGACAACCGGTAGAGCTACAAATTATAATTATTTATTGGAAGAGATCATGTCTCATTGTGGAAATAGAGAACGTTGAACCGAGAGATACATGTTATTACTTCCATAAAACACTCAATGGTTATAAGAAATCAAGTTGATTAAAACTGTTATGAACACAAGATCATTAAATCTTGTTTTAATTCCCAAATATTATTAGCTTATTATTTTACCAACACGCTAGTAGTTTTATGTTAATAATAATAATAGTGTTATTCCTTCTCTACGTCAGTCTTTAACTTGCGCGAATTAAACGTGCACTGAGTGTAAAAATGGTCTACAGTGAATAATGAGATAAATAAATACATTCTTCTTCTTCTTCCTTCCAAGTATTAGGCCAAGGCCTGTTACGATCCTATAGAAAATTTTCCCTCCAGCGTGATCCATCCGGGAAATTCTCATATAAGATTTGAAAGCATAATAATAGTCCCTTCGATTGGTTGCTGGCCAAAGGAAGGCAAGACCAGTGATGGGGCTGCCATCTTACAGCCTCTGGTCAGGCTTCTCTGGAGAAGAAAAGAAAATTAAAGGAAAGAAGAAATGCAAGAAAGGAAAGACTCCCTAGCCTTCGGATGCCCTAATAGCGTTGGGGTCGAAACAACAAGAGTTAACCAAGAAAAGTTAGATAGTAAAGTTAAAAGAGTCTGGTATAAGTAAGTGGAAGAAATACCAGATTGGTTAAAGATAAAAGTAAGGAGCAAAACCCAAGTAAGTGGAAGCAATGTTTTGCTCAGCTTGGGCACCTTGTGGTCGCCATCCACATATCCCCTAGATGGGGACTCCTGAGGGTAAATAAATACATTAATTCTTCTAAGTTGTTCTTTTGGACCACTCTTCCATGGTAATCATTTTTCTTCTTCTTTATTTCATTATGTATTATTATTATTATTATTATTATTATTATTATTATTATTATTATTATTATTATTATTATTACCATTACTATTATTGTTGTGTATACATCGCTGTGTTCTTGTGGTAACATCGTATCTGCAAACGCAGAAGGCAGAGTTCGTTCCCCCTCGGGACAAGTTTCCTGGATGAGATTTTTTTCGGTGTTTTACCTGACATGTACGACTGATCACTTATTCACTTGTATGTGGAGGCCCTCCATATGTTTATGTAATTCAGAGCTTAAAATTCTCTCCCGGCAGGTCGTGTCACTGTATAGCTCGGATCACGTGGGAGACGAAAATGAGTTCATTAAAGAGAGGGCACGTGGGAAGGCGACGTTCCATCATATATTTGGGGTGGATTTTTTAAGTCCATTTTGTTATAATTTACTATAACAATATTGCCGGAACCACCTATGTGAATATATTTTTATTCAAGATATCTTTAACATTCTCGTTCTGTATATATTCTAGCATATAGCTTTTTTTATAGAAACTCGTATAAAGATGAGTACCCGAAAACTTTTTCTCCAACTAAAACATTCCATAAAAGTTTTTTTTTGTAAGCCTATGTTTTCCCTTTACAGAGATTTAGGCGCTCTCACCCTACAGGGAAGAATTTGAACCATATTAATTTAGTTACACTTGTTTTCGTATATATGTCATTTTGAGTGGTACGTGGTCAGCGTTCCGCCTCATACTGACATCTATGAAACCAAGGTAGGACGGGAAAATTCGGTAAATTTTGCTTAGAGGCCTTTTCATTCAGGCTTAAGGATTTTTTACGAGCCTGAAAATCTTCAGACTCGGGACCCACCTCTTAAAGTCCCTCCCGGAGGACTTGCTCCTTGGATTTTTCCGTCCTAAAAATCCATCGACCCCGGCCGGGTTTGAACCCGCGACCCTCGGGACCAGAGGCAAGGAGCATAACCACTAGTCCATAAAAGTATGTATATTTATTTATTTATTATTTATTAAATGAATAAAAAATCTATAAAAGGAAAATAAATAGTAATAATAATAATCATCATCATCATCTGCATTCATGGATTAGGTCTGTTGGCCCGTTCCGACTTCAGCCCATCTCTTTCTAGGTCTGCCCACATCTCGGATGCCTTTAGGTTTGTATTTTGTTATTTGTTTTGGATATCTATCTTCATTAATTCTGTCTATATGTTGCTTCCATTTTTGTCTATATGTATCTATTTTATCAGTTATTGCAAATATTTCAAGTTCCTGTCTTATTTCTGTGTTCTTGATTCTGTCTTCCTTAGTGGACCCTTTAACAGATCTCAAAAATTTCATTTCTGCCGCCGTTATCCTACTTAGATCTTGTTTATTATATATCCAGGCTTCTGATGCATAGAGCAGTACCGGTACTGCCAATGTTTTATAAAATTTCAATTGGGTCTCTCTTGTTGTTTTATTATTTAGTGATCATTTTATCTTACCACATATTCCCTGGAATTTTGCTATTTTATTAGTTATATCATTATCATAATTAAATGAAATGCCACATCCTAGATAATTGAGATGGTTCACCTGTTCTATGATTTTGTTTCCTTTTACTATTTTGGATCTGATTTGATTTTTCCCTTGGAATGCCATTACCTTAGTTTGTTCTATGGATATTTTGAGATTATATTGTTCACATATATTATGTAATTTAAAAATATTCCTTTGAAGCTCGTCTTCCGTATTTGCTATTATTACCTGGTCATCAGCATATAATAATGTTTTCAAGTAGTGTGTTTTATCTAATTTTATTCCTTTATTTGTTTCTTCGTTCCATTTTTTTATTATATCATTGATGTATAGGTTAAACAAAACTGGAGAGATACTGCATCCCTGTTTAACTCCTTGATTAGTATGAATTTTATTTTTACTTACTTCATTTCTAGTTTTTATAACAAAATTTGTGTTCCAGTACAAACTCTTTATAGCTGCTATTAAGTGTTTCGGAATTCCTTTTTCTTTTAAAATTGTCCAAAGTTTTCCGCTGTCTACTTTATCAAATGCCTTGACAAAATCAATAAAAGCCATGTGTGTTTCCTTGTTATATTCTCTTCTTTTGTTTAAAAATTCTTTTATCGTAAATATATTATCAATACATGAAAGCCCTGGCCTGAATCCACTTTGTTCTTCTGTTAACATTACCTCTGCTATTTGTTTTAACCTAAATGTTAAGATTCTTGAGTATATTTTATAGCCTGCAGTTAAAATGCTTATTCCTCTGTAGTTGTTGCAGTCGTTACGTTCTCCTTTCTTAAAAATAGATTGTACTATTGTTGTTGTCCAGGTTTCTGGTATTGTTGCTTGTTTCCAACATAAATTTAAAAAAAATGTAATAATCTCAGTTGAAAAAAATCCTCCATATTTTATTAATTCCATATTAATTCCGTCTATTCCTGCTGCCTTTCTGTTCTTGGTTGTTTTCAGTACTTCTTCTAATTCTTCCACTGTTATCATATATATTCCTGTCTCACACTCATATATGTTATCTTTAGTTGTTTTATTTTCATTATACCACAGTTTTTTTATAATGTTCTTCCCATTGTTTCTCCTCAATTACATTGATCTGTATTGTATCTTTTTCTTGTTTATTTAGATATTTCATTACTTTATAGGCTATTTTTTGCTGCCCATGTATATCGTATTCTAGTCTGCTTATATATCTATCCCAACTGACTTTGTGTGCTTTTTTTATTTCTCTTTTGGCTATTGCACTTTTATGTTTGTAATCAGCTCTTAATTCTGGTGTTCTATTCTGTAAATATTTGCGATAAGCCTCTTTTTTATCCATATCTATAATAATAATAATAATAATAATAATAATAATAATAATAATAATAATATAATAATAATAATAATAATAATAATAATAATAATAATAATAATAATAATAATAATAATAATAATAATAATAATAATAATAATAATAATAATGATACTACTACTACTACTACTAGTACTACTTCTTCTTCCTTCCAAGTATTAGTCCAAGGCCTGTTACGATCCTATAGAAAATTTTCCCTCCAGCGTTTCATAGGACGGCCCGGTGATCTTCGTCCTCTTGGTATATAATTATAAATAGCTTTGGGGATCCGATTTGAACTCATTCTTTCAAGATGGTGTTTCCAATTTAGTTGGTACTGTTAATATAAAATTGGCGTAGTCTTCAATTCTTTTAAGATATCGGTGTTAATAATAATAATTATTATTATTAGTCCATTCGGCCGCGGAGGACTAGTGGTTATGCTCCTTGCCTTTGGTCCCGAGGGTCGAAGCTTCAACCCAGCCGTGGTCGATGAATTTTAAGGATGGAAAAATCCAAGGACCATGTCCTCCGGGAGGGGCTTCAAACCTAGGGTCCCGAGTCTGAAGATTGTCAGGCTCATAAAAGATCCTCAAGCCTGAATAAAAAGGCCTCTAAGCAAAATTTACCGAATTTTCCCGTCCTAGTACTACCTTAGTTTCCTAGATGTCAGTATGAGGCGGAACGCTTGACCACGGGCCACTCCAATGACATCTGTACGAAAACAAGTGAAACTAAATTAGTATGGTTCAGTTTCTTCCCTGTAGGGTGAGAGCACCTAAATCTCGTTGAGGGAAACAAGGGCTTACAAGAAGATTATTAGACGGCCGCTGTGATTTCGGGATAGCATCATTGCTACCTCTTATGCAATGGATACTCCTAGTCGAGACAAGTTTTCTGGGTAATGCTTTTTTCGGGGTTTCTCTTAATCCATAAAACAAATTCGCGAAACATTAAGGCCGAAACTGTCTCCTAACATCATCTGACCATCTTAATCGTTATTTTCATAAACCTCATGTTTAGTATGAATGTGTAAGTGAATGGTGTGTTTCGTCTTAAATGTTCTTGTTGTATCGGGGGACGCCCTTGTTTGTGATGATCACTCATTCGGGGAGGCCTTCTATGTCCTTGTATGTTTAAAAAAGTGTGTGTGTGACTCAAAGTTTAAAATCCCTTCTCGACAGTTCGTTCCACTGTAAGGCCTGGGTGACGTGGGACATGTAAATGCACATGTAATTTGAGAGGTTTAACTATGATGACCAGTGTGGAAAGCAACGGAAAGCTACCACACCTACAATTCCCTAGTAAAGCTGCAAGCATAGCCTGAAAATGCTATGATTGCAGTGAAGGACCTGCCTTCGGGCAGAATTACTATGGATGGATGGAACTATGATGAAGAAAATTATTATTATTATTATTTTTTGATTGCGGATGAGCCCATGTAGGACTACGCAAAGTACTTAGAGACGTTTCCTTTGAGCCCAAATTTCTTTCATTCTTTTGCTATGAGTTTGTTTTCTATCATCTGTCCAAGTTGTTCCAGTTTTTTTCTTCGGTTTGTCCTCTTGGTCAACTTGCCACTTATTCACCTTAATTCTAAATATATACCTGTTTGGGATACCTTCTTTAGTAATTCCTGCCAATTGTAATTCCTTTTTGACTTCATCAATCCACTTCATTATTATTATTATTATTATTATTATTATTATTATTATTATTATTATTATTATTATTATTATTATTATTATTATTATTATTATTATTATTAGTGCATGTATGCATTGTATGTGTTTATATGTGTTTTCATTTATTTAATGGCGCGTGTTACATAAAAGAGAAACAATAAGGAGAGTTTTATTACTCTGGATATGAAAGTGCTTGCTTGGAAGTGAATTTCAAATGGAGTCATTAGAATCAACTGGAAGTATTTCTGTTGCTATAACTTCAGAAAAGCATTAGAGCGCGTTAAAGAATTCATGATATAAATATCACATTGTAACAACAGACATCTTCAAACTCCCAGCTCCTAGTTCAGGGAGCACCAAGATATGTATATCCTAACTTTCTTAAATTGTTTATCGCTTAAATAACTGTTACATTTCAATGGAAAATCTATGCTCTTACTTCATAGTAGAAACTCTTTTATTACAATTTACATAACCATTTGATAATAATAATAGCAATAATAATTATATAATATAATAATACAATAATGTTAATAAAATAATAATATTTTATTTATTCGAATCCACCGTGCTGGCTCAGGTGTTATCATACCTGCTTTTAATAATAATAATAGCTTTATTTTACCTGGCAGAGTTAAGGCCTTAAGGCCTTGTCTGCCACTCAACCAGGTTTTTAAAAAATATAAAATAAAAAAAAATAGTCTTACAACTACATAAACAACTACATGTTATAAAATAATACAATACAATCAATATTTATAATCTATTTTGATTTACTCTAAATTTAACGAATTAAATATATAATATGTACAAGATATAAAAAAACGCTAGCGGGTCTAGCCTTAACATTCTTTTGAAGTCAAAAGCGTCGCAAAACAACAACTACAGTTAATAGCGCGTATCATTCTGCTGTTGACTGAAGCCGGTTACCGAAAGACCTACATTTCTTAAAATAAAAAGAAAAAAACCTAGTTGAGGGCGATGGCGCCTGCCAGTCATTTTTTAATATTTTACGTTGTGCCTATTTATCTCAACGGAATTTGAATATGAATTTTATCAGTATTAATCCCCTTGTTGCCCACAATATACCATCTCCTCGAGGCTTTGAGCTGGCCACATGTCACGCAATGTCATCTGTAGGGAAATAAGTATAACTAAATTAGCTTGGTTGAGAAACTCCCTCTGTGGAGCACACATATCCCCTCGCGAAACGTAAGGAGAATAATACTATTACCATCACAATTCAAACATGAATGTAAAAATGTTGAAAAAATTAGAGCAAAAGTCTCTTATTTCACCCTTGAAGTATATTTCGCATAGTAAATATTGGATACCTAACCTGACTTTAATTCCCTTTCGAAGGAAGGTTCTTTCTCCCTAAAACATAATTTATCTTAACCGGGATTTAACTCGGAAATTTCAGAACCAGATGCGATCGTTCTAACCAATAGGCCTAGTCTAATGGAAGTGACTGTAGATTGGTTTATGTTGAAACGTATGAATTATATTTTATAACCTGGAACGAAGAAAGGAAATACAGTAAAATAGAATTAATGTTGATGTCTATACAACTCAATAAATGTTCCGAGTTTACGTCACTCTATTTCATGATCTATTAAACATTTTCCAATTATTCTTTTGTAATAAAAGAAACGGAGGTACCTTCCCTGATTTTATTGCCAGATTCGATGCGATACTGTTTAATTGTGACGTCTACAAACAATAAAACGGTTCGCTATAAACACGGCTCTTGTCTTTCCTTTGTTTTATGATTTTCAATCTCACCAACAATTTCACTAGAAAAGTCCGTCACGCAAGAACTGCATAAACTAAACGAATTCAAGTCAAATTGATGGTACGATTTTACTCCATACAGGGTGTTTCCATGATGAGGATACAAACTTTCATTGAAGATTACGAAGGACAAATGCATGAATTTGATGTAAGGAACCCTGATTTGGAAATATCTTCTTCGTAAATTATAGGCGAACATTATTTGGATACCTACGTACATACATGTGCAGTGTTCTACCTAAGAGCAGGTCTTTTACTGCAAACTCAGCATTTTCCCCTCTTTCCTTAACTCATTTTACTTTTTGAATCCACATACAAACCATTTATTTGAACACATGAGAGCATATAACAGAAATTTAGAATATTCAAAATATGCTAACCTATTCCAATTTAATCATTGTTTCGATCCAAATTTTGAAATTTTACATGTTTGTGATAAGGGTAAGAAGTTAGATCTTTTGGAGATTGTAGAAATTAATAAATTTAAAAGTAGTAACAAACTGTTATATTCTCAACTTGATTCGAATGAATCCCCTTTGTTAAATTAAAAAAATTAAATAAATATTGTTGTATTGTTGCTTAGATCAGTTGGAACACAATTCATAATTGGTTAACATGTCTGAAGAAGGTACAGTGTACCGTAACAGCTGTCACTGAATTATAAAATAAATATGAAAATCAAATAAAACTACGTTTTGTTTTTATTTAATTAATATTTTAATATTGTCTACCATCCGATGTCATTTCCTGCCTCTAACTTTCTTTCGGTTGACCATTCCTTCTGGGACATCCGTCAGCAGGCAGTTTCTTCTTAGCCACTTTATTTTCCTCTTCTTTATGAGTTCCAACATTGTTCTTCCTTCATCCACTCTGTCTAGCACATCTTTATATTTTATTTTGTCTCTCCATTTTATACGCTCCATCCTTCTCCGTATCCACATCTCAAAAGTTTCCAGTCGCTTTTACTCATTCCGTCGTAATATCCAAGTCTCGCCATACAATGCTACACTCCACACAAGGCACTTAACTAGCCTCTTCCTAATTCTTTTTCCAAAGGTCCGCAGAAAATGTTATCTTCTTGTTAAAAACTTCTTTTGCCATTGCTATCCTCTGCTTTACTTCTTGACAGCACTTCATGTTACTACTAAAGGTAGAACCCAAGTATTTGAAGCTCCCCACTGCTCAATGGCCTCATCTTTAATCCTCATGTCTATCTTCCTCGATTTCCTTCCTATAATCATGAACTTCGTCTTATTTGTATTTATCTAACTCCCATAATCCTCGCATCTGTCATTTAGATCCATCAGCATGTTCCTCAGTGTCATTGCATCTTGTGCTAGCAAAGCCATATCATCAGCAAATCTTATGCACTTAATATATCTTCTTCCCATATTTATGCTTCCCATATTCGAAGCAGTTCATTAGGTCTTCCAGGTAGATGTTGAAAAAAGTAGGTGATAGAGAACATCCTTGCCGTACCCCTATTCCAATTTCACTTTCCTCTGACATTTCTTCTCCTATCTTCACATTTATTAGCTGTTTCATATAAAGATAACTTATGAGCCTTATGCATTCTTTTAAATTTTGTCATATTACTTACACAAGCCGTGTTACTATAACAATTGTTCAAAATAGCGTCCTTTAGTTTCGATGCAGGCATCGCAACCTCGTACCAAGTTCTGTCATACTTGGGTAACATCCCTGAAATCGTTCTGACGATGTTACAGGCTGCAGGAATTCATGCTAAGTAGATCCTCTGCTGTTTCTTGAATTACGCCGGACACGAGTAAAGGATTTACAATTCAACAACAAAACGATTATATTTAAATTATTAAAATATACATTTTTTTGCGCGATAATGGTTCTGTCATACTTACAGAAATGGCGACAATGATCAAAAGTTTAATTTCCTAAATTTCGGGATTGCCAACCTAAATAACTGTACTGTAATATTACATATTTCCTACCTCGTGTGGGAAGTAAAACCACTGGCCTTTATGTATACTACGTACAATGTATATATATATATACAAAATATATCCAAAAGGTAGTGTTAATATAGGCCTACATTATACGAAACAAATCACTGCACTTTAAATGAACTGAACTTTATTTGAAACAATATAAAACAATAAAATCGTACGTACTTGCCGACATTTTATGACTGATTGGTGTAACGGTCTGCTATAGTCTCAATTAATAAACATTGGCCACCCTGTTAACGTTAGTCAGTTGTTCATAACGAACCCAAATATTTCCAACAAAGATGTTATTATTTTACTATTATTTATTATATTGAAAACACCATCGCGCAAAAATAATGTACAACACACGTTTGTGAAGTGTTTTACAGAATCTCGGAAATTAAAAATCTCGCTATCTCTCGGTTTCTAATCATATTCTCGCTTCTGTAAAAACCACTTCCCAACCTCGCATTGTGATTATACTTTTTATATCAAGTTCAATCTGATACACTCATGAACCCTTACTCATAATAGTTGTTTGAATATTGAATTTGGGAGATGAAATTTTATTTATTATTTAGATTGTATATAGATTAGTTTAGAAATAGAAATTATTAATAAACATTCAATATTTCTATAATTCATTGTAAAACACCACCGAGGTTATGCAATATAATGTTAAAATAGGTACCTGATATAGCAGTCGTCCTCAACTAAATCAACCTCTGTTTAAAAAAAAGTGGTTAAAACAATGAAGGCCTTTCAAAATAAAGTTTCATCTTGGTACTAAATAGAATGCAGAAGATGAAACTTGATTTTGAAAGACCTTCATTGTTTTAACTACTTGACGATTTTTTAAAAACAGAAGTTGATATAGTTGAGGACGACTGCTATATCAAGTACCTATTTAATATTTTAACATTATATGGAAATTGTTCACCGCTGTAGTCTCGAGGTAGCGTGCTGCCTTGTCACGCAGCGGGCCCGGGTTCGATCCCCGCTCGGGACAGTTTTTCTGGGTGAGGTTTTCATCGGGGTTTTTCCTCACCTCTAAGACAAATGTCAAGAAAACTTTAAGGCCCAAACGGTCCCCAAAAATCATTGGTCATCGCAATCATTATCATTCATATTCATCTTATCACCATCATCTTTCACCGGTGTAGAAAGCAACGGGAAGCTACCACACCTATAATTCCCTAGTAAAGCTGCAAAGAGTAGCATGAAAATGCCATGATTGCAGTGAAAGACCTGCCTTCGGGCAGAATTACTATGGATGGATGGATATGGAAATTATTAGTTTATTAGTTTTTTACAAGATATTAAATACAAAATTGGTACCTGGTAAATCAGTCGTCCTCAAATTATTAAGTTCATCAAGTAGTTCCAATATGGAGGCCCTTCAAAAAGAATGTTTCATCTTTATCATCATCAACAACAAGGATTAAGCCCAATGACCTGTTCCGATTTCATTATAGGTCGAATTGTTCCTTCCCTCTCTTCAATGGTCTTCCCAACAATCTTCTCCCTTTTGGTTTATAATTATACATTCTTCTTGGTATACGCTGGTCATTCATTCGTAATACGTGCTGAAGGTAAGCGTTTTGATAGTATTTTATTCTTTCACAGAGATTAAATATATTAAGTTCTGTTCTTATATCTTCGTTTTTCTTTTTATCGGTCCTTTGGTATCCTGCTATTGCTCTCAACATATTTATTTCTGCAGCCTCTATTTGTTTACTATCTGCCCTTGTTAATGTCCAGGTTTCACATTCATAGATAAGAGATGGAACTGCCAATACTTTGAAAAATTTTAAAATAGTTTGTTTTCAAGTTTTATTGAATAAAGTACGTTTAATTGTGCCACATAGATAATTTAACCGTTGTATTTTAGTGTGTTTATCTAAATTTCTGTCATCTTCTGCTTTTTTAACTGGTACTGATGCTGTTGTATAAATTGTACAACGGGTTTAGGTCTGCTGATGTGTTCTCGTTGAGTAGAATACAGACCTACTCAACGAGAACACACCCGCAGACCTAACCCCGTTGTACAATTTATACAACAGAATCAATAGCAGTTAAATGCAGAAGATGAAACATTGTGTTTGAAAGGCCTCCATATTGGAACTACTTGATGAAGTTTAATAATTTAGTTGAGGACGACTGATTTACTAGGTACCAATGTTGTATTTAATATCTTATTACATAACCTCAATGGTCTTTAAAATTAATTTTAAAAGTGTTGATAGTTATTTACAGTAATAACGTAGAGAGCTCAAATTCCGTTTTCTTCTTGGGGGACAATCTATAAATATCCCCTTGGTATAAAGTAACTAGTTTTTAAAGTTTATAGTGGATTCATGGCTTTGAATTGCATTCATAAAGTTTTATTTTTAGAATTAACGAGTTTTTTAAAATTTAAACTAATTTGTAAAAACCTTATTTTGCAATGTAAATTACTAAGTTTGAAATCAATCAGTAGTTTTATTTGCGAGAACGTATTGTAGATCCTGGTAACAAGCATCTTGTTACTGATATATTCACATTTGTAGAGAATATACAAGTGTCCTTATCTTACAAGAACTGTTCCCGGGCTCTTGACCTCTCAAGTCTTAATTATCTCCAGTACTTCAAACGAGGACTGGCTCCGTGATGTGAATGGTTAGATACTCGTCCTCATTTTGTGGTTCCCGAGTTTGCATCTGGGTCAATCAGTGTGGGGTTCGTAGTGGACGAAGCGTTTTTCTATTTTTCCTCGGAAAATACCATCCATTTCGATCGTGTGTCTCTGATGATCTGCAACATGCCTTGATAATCTTTGATTACACTGGTCAACGTGATTTTTATCTCTTGAGTAGCAATAGTTGTACTTAATGCAGTTTTTTATCGTGTTTTCAAATATGTATTCGGAATTTCTCCATCACCCACAGTTTTTTTATTTCAATTTCAATTAATGGATTTAAATAATTATTTTTTAATAAGTGTTTTTTTCGTCCATTTGTCCATTGTAAAATAAAACGGGGAACACTTTCATCGGAGATTTCAGCTATGGAAAAGAGATATCAAAGTAAATGGAATCCTAATATGCTAGCCGATTATTGTTGGACCATCAAGAAGGATGCTCCACAGGCGAAATATAATTAGCAGAAAATCGTCATTTCGTACTTTCTAGGTGAGTCCGAATGTTCGAATATTATGTAGTTACGAATGTAGAAAATATTGAAGTGTTTGAAATTCTAAATTCCTGTCTCTCGGAAACCTTGCATGATGGAGAAAAACCGATATTATATTTTAATTCAGGAGAAAAAATACTATCAGAATCACACATTTTTCTTTCTAAAACAAAAACAAAAGGTTATTTTTTGTTACTCAGTGTTATCACGGACCGTATGGAGTTCAACCCTAGAGGCATAAGCTAAAATAACAAAATTAATATATGTCAGGGTGTAACAGTAAGGTAAAAGTAAAGTGATCCAACCACAGGCCTTAGGAGACCCTTGGGGTGATAGGAGATTAATGATCCCAATTTTTTTTAAACAATCGACACTTGATATCAGCCGGGTTTTCAGCTCTGCGTGACGGCCACCTTTACCCCCAGAACAAGCGTCTAGTACTCATTTTCGTTAGTGTCTAAGTCAACCTGAGAGCCATGGTACCACAAGAAGGTTTGGGTCAGTTTAAAAATCCTGACTCCACTGGGACTCGAACCTTCATCTTCCTGTTTGTAGCGTATTCCCTTAACCAACTACACCATGGCAACAGTTATCGTATACTTTTTAATGCAGTTTCTGAATGGAAAGTATCCTAATTTCAACAGGATTATCATAAGTAATGCCACGAGTGATTTCCAAATTATCGATAAATTCACGACTCACGAAGTGAGGAGTGAATTTATCTAGATAATTTGGAAATCAAGAGTGGCATTTGTTAGGACTATTTAACGAATAAAATTAAGCTGTTTACTCACAAATCATTATTTAACTATAGTTATTTTAAAATATTTATATATTTAATGTAAACGGCGATGTTTCAAAACAAATGAGAAACGATAGGTACGCTTCTACTGCTTCTTTTGTTTATCACTGCAACCAGATCATACTATTTATTGCCAAAGGAACGCAATATTGTAAGGAGGAACTTTCTTTAATATGGTAATTATAACACTGATAAATATTTGGTGAAACACGACTCTGATTGGTTGTAAAACAGAAATCATTGGAACGTGATTGGTCATTGACTCCCATTTGGGGCATGAGTTAAATAGTCTTTTTAATTAAAAATATAAATTGTCAGGTTACCGCAGCACCCATACACTATAGGGTTTATATAATCTAATCCCTCGACATGGTATTAACACGTAGCGTACTGTTTTTGTTTTGTTTGATATGTACACTGTGGGGCTCCAAAAAACAAACGTATTTTATGTAAAAAAATCTCTGATGGATGAATCAGTTTCTCTTTTAGATAATTTGAGTTCTAGCCACATGATGCGTCTCTAATAGGAGTCATTCGGGACACTAAATGTTTTATTAAATTTCGGCATGTCCCGCATAATTCGGGACAATTAACATCGCAAAGTATTTAATGGGCATAGTAGTAGTAGTAGTAGTAGGCCTAGTAGTGGAAATTTATTGACTTTTCGAATTTAAAGAAACACATAGTTTTTAATGATATTGCGCGCGGGCTAGTTTGACCGTACTGCATATTCCTGTTCCATGAAAAAAAAAATATGAATACGTAACATATACATAGGCCTACATAGCTACAATATTTACATATATACACTCTTACATAAAAAAGTTATAAACACTGAATATATATATATATAAAAATCTATGTTTACAGTTCATACATAGTGACACATCTACACTGGTATATAGAAATATCAGTGTATAGATATAAAAATATGTAACTAACTAATTTTGTACAATAATTAAAAATGTAGCTACAAACAAACTTAAAAAATACTCACTCTCCCACACATACATACACACATAAAATGCACCCCCACACACAGAAAATGCACTAGAAGCCCATTCAACTAAACAATATATAATAGGCCTACAATTGACGATCAGAAACAAATACCATATTGAAGTTCTCATTGTTAATAGTTCATATTTCTCTAATGATCCCGAATTTTGCTACCCGCAATTTCTTTATTGTGCCCAATTTTTTTTTTTTTTTTTACGTTTTCACGTCGCGCTTGATCCCTTCTAAGAGATCCTAACAACCCATGATTGGACCTGAGAAATCTCTGCGGGAGCAACTGAAATCTAAGTTGCTCTGTCTCTCTACAAAATGCTATAATAATGTGCGTACGAAAATGAAAGCGACCAGCTTAACTCAACATGTCTCCCTACTATCGCAGCGTTTTCTTTGCGAATGCTTCCCAATTTTAGGCTCGCTGACTTTTCGCAGTACGCACCAGAGATTCATTGGCGAAAATCAATCGTCCCAACTATACAGATTCTTTACCTGCTAAGATCACATGCCAGATTTTCTGTTGGAATTTTTATGAGAAACCAAATTTAATAAGAACTGTCAAGTCCCAAAAAACTGCGATTGCAGGTCATGTGGCTAGAATGGGGAATAAAAGAGGGAAATGGAACAATCTGGATGAAAAATCTAGAGGGTAAGCAAGTGTCCAGGAAGTAGGCCAAGATTGAATCGAGGAAATTAGATTATGTTTGATTTGAGAAACGTGATTTATAAAGGGAATAATTAAAAATATTAGTTCAGGATGGGGTTGTGTAGAGAGCACGTGTCCGCGCGGTAATAAATGATGAGTTCGTTAGTGGCAGTGATTGAGTTAGCGCAGCTGTAAGCTCTAATTTGTAAGTGCAGGAAGCCTTTGTTTCAAGTCTGTAAATATATATTTAGAAGCGTGTGTGTGTAATAAAACACTTATTTAAATTTCTATCGAAATAAGAAATATTCAAAACATGACAAGCTGGCGCAGGTGTTTCATACTTTGGCAAGTTCATGTCGAGCTATAATTGTCATGCTATGTTCTCAGAATCGCGTTTTTAATAGCCAACGACTTAATTAACCTGCATGACGTCATATATTCATATACAACACTACAGGGTGTATAAAACTTCACGAATGTCTGGAGGGCTTGGTTGGTATACGTGATATAATTTAAACGGCATCGGTGATCTCAGGTTTGTATTCCTTGCCCTGCCCCTGATGATAGCGGGTTCAAACCTGGCCGAGGCCGATGCAATTTTTTTGGATAAAAAATCGAAGGGGCAAGAGTAGTTTGGCTCAACAGAGTTAACAGAATGAGAACGGATCAAATATATAGCATATTCTTTGAAGCTAACGATGATGATGTAGATGAAAATATGTTATGAAGCATCATTCAGCAGGCCCCTATATAGGCCTAATGTACGTCATGTAACTCCCTGTCGTCTAAATGTGACAACAGAGCATTATTGGTGGTAAGCAATGGCAAAGGCACACGTATGTCAAGCCGAATATTGAAATAATATATGGGAGAATGAACAGGTGTTCTTTATGCATGGTAGTCCATATAATTATAAATAATTGGGCATGATATTTGTGTACAAATGAACATTCTTTATAATAGAAAAGTAGTTTTTAAGATTGCAATTCTAAGGTTATCCTGTTGAAATTTCATCATCATCAATAACAACATCATCATCATCGTCATCATCATAATCATCATCATCATAGTCCATTCACGAATTTATATAATTTGTTGACCTGTTTCGACCTCAGTAGAAATACTATCCAAAAGTCTTTTGAGTGAACATCCTGTTCTTTATCTTCCTGCAGGTTGATAGCTTAACATCTGCTTGAGTATCCTGTGTTCCTCCATTCGATGAATATATTGCATCCATCTTCACTTACAATCAGACATTTTGTTTTTCGAAGGTTCTACTATGCGTAATTCATCTAAGATGTCTTTTTTTTACGGTTTAATAATATTAATAAGTCCTTCGAATATATCTCATTTCAGTAGATCTAAGTCTCTGATGTCCTTCTGTTTCAACGTCCATTCTTTGCTATCGTAGAAAAGGGTTGGAAGAGTCAGTGTTTTATACCCTTCCAACAGTTCAAATTTTATCATGTGAAAAAAAAACTTAATACGTTTAATTGTATAAGTAGTTCCATTTATAAATTTATGATTTCACTGAATCGAATATTGGTTGCCGAAGTGGAAAGTAGCGACTCTGTCGACTACGCCACGGATATTTTCTAAGAGTTGTTAGTTCAGATCTTCCTGAAAGTGTAATGTAAACAGCATTGTAACATTACCAGCTTATGTAACATTCTCAAGAAGTTACAATGTTTCTGCGTATACCACAGGCAAAAATATCGTTTATACATTTTATTTTGTGGACTCTTAGTAAACAGCTGTGATCTAGTGGTAATGTCATTGCCTCAGACGGAGCGGGTTCGGATTTGATTCCCGGTTGGGCGAGGTTCTTTTCAGACGTTTTCGTCACTTGTAAGACAAATGCCAGGGAACTTTAAGATCCGAATAGTCACCCCAAAAAAAAGTAGCCATTACAATCATCCATATCATATCCTCCTTGTTTAGCACGAATGGTGTGTCGTGACTGAAATATTCGAATTGTCCCGGGGTTGAGTTGACCACTCATCCAGGGAGACCCTCCATGCTCTTGTGTAGTTAAAACATATGTGTGTAATCTAGAATTAATAATATTCGCCTTGTTTAACATAAATGTATGAGTGAATGATATGTCTTAGCTTTAATACTTTTATTTTTTAATTTTATTTATTATTTTATTTATTTAGCCTGGTGGAATTAAGGCCATATGGCCTACTCTTTCACTCACCAGGACAAACATATGTTACATTAGAATATAGCAATCATAATTAACTCTAATATTAAATACTAAATGGAAATTTGATCAATTAGATAATATCTATAAGATTAAGATCGACTATACAATAATGTTAATGATAATTAAAATTGAGACTAAAACTAATAATAAAATGTACACAAGTAAGATAAATTAAATTGTTTGGTAGACTGTCCTTATCTAATATACATAAAAATAAGGAAAATAATGAGATATAATATACTAATTCGACGGTTATACAATATTAAAACAAACAACTGAAAATATTTGTTAATCTTATTACTATTTTCATTAAATTAACTAATTTATTAGTAATTTTTAAAATAATATTATCAGTGAGGTGTATAAGCTAGTATGTTATTAAATAATTTTTCAGTTAGTTTTTTAACGATGTTATAGTTTGTCAGTCTCTGATATAGAGTGGAAGGGAATTCCATGTTCTGGCAAGTGGAAATGGTAAAATATAGTGAATAATAAACAGTGCGATGAGGAGGGTTGAAGTTGTATGAAGGTGTTCCTAGTGCTGAGCTGAACACTATGATGATTGTTAAATCCTTAAATAACTACATCTATAACATTGAGCAACAAAAAAATAAACTTCTTTTTTTGTCTCAGAAAGAAAAATGTGTGATTCTGATATTAATTTTTCTCCTGAATTCAATATGATATAGGTTTTTCTCCTTCACGCAAGGTTTTTGACAGACAGGAATTTATAATTTCAAACACTTTAATATTTTTTACATTCGTAACTACACAATATTCGAACATTCAGACTCACCTAGAAAGTACGAAATGACTATTTTCTGCTATATTTTGTCTGTGGAGCATCCCTCTTGATGGCCCAATAATAATCGGCCAGCATATTAGGATTCCATTTACCTTGATATCTCTTTTCCATAGCTGAAATATCCTGAGTTAGCTCATTTGGTTTTATTTTATGATATACAAATGGACGAAAAAACGTTTATTAAAAAGTAATTATTTAAATCCATTAATTAAAGTTGAAATAAAAAAACTGTAGGTGATGGAGAAATTCCGAATACATATTTGAAAACACGATAAAAAACTGCATTAAGTACAACTATTGGTACTTGTGAGACAAAAATCATGTTGACCAGTGTTATTAAAGATTAATATTTTTACAATGAACATTTAAATTGTGTGGTCAAAAAATATATGTGTAATCTGGAATTAAAAATCCTCTCCCTGTAAGGCCCGGGTGGGATATGTAAAGTTTCATTGCTTTAAGAAAAACATTATTAATCACCGTTAAGATTGTTGATAATTATTTAAAACAATAAAACCGTACCTGTGATGGCAGTCGTGTTTAAACAAATTAAAATTGTTTAAAATAATCAGCTAGGCCTTTCGGAACTAGTTCCATTTTTAAAGCCTTCAACAGAACAGCTTTGAAAATGGAACTAATTCCGAAAGCCCTAGCTGATTATCTTCTTCTTCTTCTTCTTCTTCACTTCCCGGGCTAGGCAAAATGCCTGTTCCGCCTCACAGGTGTTCTGTCCATCTTTTCACTGGCCTTCCTACATACATTGCACCGCTTGGCTTGTAGTTACATTCTGTTTTGGTAATCTTGTTACGTTTGCATTCGTTCTCTACATGTGTAAACCATTTTTCTCTATATCCTTTGGATTCTATCATTTAATGGATATAGGATTTAACTTCTTTGTTTTTTTTTTTTATATATCGCCATTCTTTAACCGATCTTAGCTGATTATTGTTTTAAATATATGTAAAGTATCTGCAAAGGGGGAGGTTAAACTGAAATAAAGAAAGGAAAGAAAGGTTCTTTAGCAGGAGGGGAGACGGTGTTGTTTATTTTTTATTTGAACAAACGGAGAATAGCTGAGGGACATTCTGTCGTTAGTAGTGAAACGTAATCTAATCTTGGAAAAAAATCCTTGTTGTAGGATGTAAGTGGTTGCAAATGAACGTAACATGGGCGGACTGCGGCTCTTGTTTAGAAGTCTGCACATTAACCCCTCTGTTCCTAGTCGTAGCAATTTGAAAACATAACAAACACCAGATGTTACTGTTCCATCTCCTGTTTGCTTTAAGTTGAAGACATTATTTTGTGTTGGCTTTTAACTATACAGAGTGTCTTCAACGTCTTGAGTTCCTAAATTATAGGCCTACATATAGTACAAAAACTTTTTAAACTGAGAATTTAGGGAACCACACGTTGATAGATTAATCTTTAAGCCATTCAAGAGTTCTCGAACTTGATATGGGGTCATACCGACAATAATAAAGAAATTGTTTATATACCTCTTCCGAGCTAAGTTCCAGTTGCAATGTAAACAAACAAAATGTTCTACTGCATTTTCATTGGTCGAATAATGGCTTTACCTTTAAATGTGTAAGGAGGAAATGTAATTCCTTCTCTAAAAGTCGAAATATAGGAAAATAATAATAATAATTAATAATAATACTAATAATAATAATAATAACTAACTGATGTGTGAATAACGGCTTGTGAAATGAGATTCATGCGCAGCGGAAAGCGGGACTACAACAGAGGGGCTCGGAAAAGGAACACCGATATCTTAAAAGAATTGAAGACTACGCCAATTTTGGAATATATTAAACAGTATCAGCTAAATTCGGAAACACCCTCTTAAAAGAATCGAGTTCAACTTGGATCCCCCAAAGCTTTTTTAGTTATATAACAAGAGGACGAAGATCTACTGGGCCGTCCTATGAAACGCTGGAGGGAAAGTTTGCTATAGGATCACAACAGACCTATGGGCCTAATACTTGAAGGAGAGGAAGGACGGATAGGAAGGACCCCAGGCAAGGAAGGAAGGAAGCGAAGGACGGAGAAGGAAGGAAGGGAGGAAGGAAGGAAGGAAGGACAGAAGGAAGAAGGAAGGAAAAGGAAAGGAGGACAGGAAGGAAGAAGAATAAGAAGAAATAATGTGTGATTCTAAAGGGAAGTAGATTATACAACGGTTGATTGGAAAACATTAGCTCAGAATAGGAATGTCGCTGTGGAGTGGCGAGCTATGTCGAGCGGCCATGAATCATGGATTCGATGTGCCAGCGCGATTAATGTTGTTAGTTATATGTTATCTAGCCTATGTATATGTAACTTATGTCGGGAATCTTAAAAAAATGTAATCCAATTTAATAGCCACTAACCCCGAAGCCTTGTTTTGCCTTCTTACAGCCACGCGAAATGCAGAATACGTTGACATTTTAGTTAAAAATAGCCGCTTTCTGTAGAAATTCTTAAAACATTAGAAAAAGAACATGAAAAGCAGAGAGGAACAACTTATTTTGAATGTTTTCAAACAGTTCAGTGAAAAATATCCTACATTAACCATTGAGGATGTGGTAAAAATAACATCACAAATTACAGGTGCGTCACCATGGAGCATATATTCTGCTCGTAATGGAATTGTAAATAACGACTATCTATCAACATCATGAAAATAAAGTAAACGTTTGATTAGATAGGCCCATATATAGTTCTTATAAATAAATAAGAAATGGAAATTCTTAATTATTAGTACCGCCTTACCTTGTATTCAGTCCTAGTTCTCGTAAAATGTGATGTTGCCTATAATAATGTTTCTATCTATAATAGTTCCATACGCAATTTAATCGTATGACGGGTAAAAGTAGCACCATGGACGGAGTCCGCGAAGTAATATCTAATGTAAGTTTGTTTATAGGACAACTGGAAATTAGTTCGAAATTAGTGTAGTGAATCGAACATGGGATCCCAGTCGGGGCAGTCTCATGTGGGTCTACTGGTGAAGCGTTCATCGAAACGGCTTTTTTACTTTAGTTTAACCTATTCCTTTGTAGGTAACATGACCGGTTGAAGAGGATTTATAACTCTTCATTAGGCCTACACACATACTTTTTTACCTCATGAGGATATAGACGACTTCCCTGGATGAGTGTTTAGCTCTAGGCAAGGGCCACCTGGGAGACAACACGAACATTTAAGACAGTGCACAACATTCTGTTATACATTCATACTACGACCACCAAATTAAAAACATAGATGTTAAATTTGGGCAAACGAGGTTAGGAGAGAACTCCAACAGATGGGATGGGCTGGATATGGGAAAAAGGGACTGAAAATCGCAAGAACGTGTGGAGAAAAATAAGGAGGAGGTACTTAGATATAAGCCAACAAGATACTTTCGTCGAATGTACAGGAAAACGCTCACTGTGTTTATAAAGAGACCTAAAACACGTCTGGGGAAAAGAATCGTATATTATTAACCTAGGATTTAAAGAGAGATCAGGGCTTGTTGGTATAGGCTGGAGCATGGAAATTTCTAAAAAATTAGCGACGATCACGATATGCGGGAATATGTCCAAGGTGCGGGGAACTTTGAAGATGAGATACTATATTAGGAAAATGTTGATTTAGAATATTGTAGACGTCAGTTATTAACCGGAAGATTTCTCAATTCAAATCGGAAAGATGCTTTGCTAACGATTTATTGGTAAGGATCCCAAAATTGGACAAACGGGGTACATTTCTGGACAAAAAACGGGAAAATAGAACACAACTCATTTCATGAATCAATATATGTTATCAAACTGCAATAACGCATTAATTCGTAATAATTATTATAATTATTAGTGTATAATGTTATTGTGTTATTATTTAATTGAATAATATTTGTTTTCTGTCTTTCATATAATTGTATATTTCATTGCTTTTTTTTTAAGTGTATAATGCTAATGTGTTATTATTTACTGTTAATATTATTGTGTTTTCTTTTAATGTTAATTGTAATGTTATTATTTATTGCTTTTTTTTGTTGTTCTATTTTTCTTTACACTATTACCAATTATTACTTTATTTTAACGGACTGTCCAACAGCACGTACGGCTTACTGCCCGTGCGAACCCATATTTGTAAATAAATATTTTAAATATCTTACTTCTGTTCTAATAAAGTCCTTACTACTACTACATTCATACTAAACAAGGTGAGATTTCATTGGCTTATTGTGATGGTTCAAAATGGTAGCGGGAGCTTTTTGGGCCTTAGAATTTCCTGACACTTTGTCTAAAAAAGATTAGGAAAAACCCCTAAGGCAACTCGCTCACTAGCTGGTCTTGATACTCGAACCCCGACCTCTGCTGAGTCTGAGATAGACGTTTCATCAGACCACAAGTGATGGACTATCTTAACTTTAAGGCATATGAGTAAAAATACAATCCATGCGTCTTTCCATTTTTATATATAAAAATGAATGTAGAGACTCTTTGTCTGTTTGTTCCTTCAAAGATTAAAACTACTTGACCGATATACTGGGGGGGTTTTCACTTTCATCTAGAGAATTTTTATGGAACAATTAACGTATAACGTATATAACATATTACTATAGGACAAGAGCTAAAAACATACATCGAGCACTATAAAGTAGTTTTTTGGACACTTACAAATAGTTTATGCTGCCTAAACTATAACAAATATAACAAATTAATGTGCACAGAATTAAACATTAAAAAAATCTATGAAAAAGTGCGCGACATGATATGCCTACATTTTACGGATAAGTCACAATAACCATTTTTGTCTTTCAGCTCATTAATGCAAAAAAAGATAGGAATAAGTAGATTCACGGGCAACGACAGACAATCAGCACGGAGTATATAAACATAATTACGATATCAATTTATAAGCATTTTTCTCCTTATTCAAATAAACATATAAACATTTTATTTATTTAAACGTAGCAGTGCACGCCGGGTATTAGCTAGTTGAAGTAAAGTAATCCCACTACAGACCTCAGAAAGCCCTTGGGGTAGTAGGAGGTTAAGGCTCCTACTTTTTCTGGACAATCGACACTTGATGTCAGCCGGGTTGTCAGTCCTGCGTGACGGCCGTCTTTACCACCAGAACAAGCGTCGGGTACTTATTTCCGTTAGAGGCTGAGTCGACCCCAGGGCCATAGTGCCACCAGAAGGTTTGGGTCAGTTTAAAAATCCTGACCGCACCGGAACTTGACCCTCGACCTTCTGGCTTGTAGCGCAGTGCCTTAACCACTACGCTACGGCGTGCCTCTTTAAATTGTGTTGTATTGTAAGCCCATGTTTTCCCTTTACAAAGATTTAGACGCTCTCCCCCTACAGGGAAGAATTTGAACCATACTAATTTAGTTACACTGTTTTCGTATAGATGTCATTTTGAGTGGTCCATGGTCAGCGTTCCGCCTCATACTGACATCTAATATAATATAATAATTAAATAGTAGTAGTAGGACTTTATTAGACAAAAAGTAAGATATTTACAATATTATTTACAAATATGGGTCGCACGGGCAGTAGCCGTACGTGCTGTTGACAGTCCGTTACAATAAAGTAATAATTGGTACTAGTGTAAAGAAAAATAAACAAATACAGCAATAACTTACAATTAAATAAAGAAAACACAATAAAACTATTACCATTAAATAATAACACAATAGCATTATTCACTAAAAACATTAACATTACAATTACATAAAGAAAACACAATAATATAACAATTAGTAATAACACAATAGCAATAACATTACAATTACATAAAGAAAACACAATAATAATATTACAATTAAATAATAACACAATAGCATTATACACTAAAAAAACATTAACATTACAATTACATAAAGAAAACACATTAATATTACAATTAAATAATAACACAACAGCATTATACACTAATTAATTTATATATAATTGTTAATAATTAATGGTATTGCATTTTGATAACATATATTTATTCATGAATGAGTGTTGTCCTTATTTTTCGCGTTTTGTCCAGAAATTTACCGAGGTTTATCCAATTTTCTGGATTTACCAATAACTCGTAGCATGCCAATCTTTCCCGATTTGAATTTAGAAATCTTTCCGGTAATAACTGACGTCTCCAATATTCTAAATCATTACATTTTCCTAATATATGTATCTCATCTTCAAAGTTCCCGCACATTGGACATATTCGCATATCGTGATCGTCGCTAATTTTTAGAAATTTCCATGCCCCTAGCCTAAACCAAGCAAATATATAACTGGCTCCAACATATACGTAGAAAGAATGGCACCCAATAGATTCTCACAAATTTTGCTTCACTACCAACCCTATTTCCATGACAGAAAAATAAGCAGAAGAATATAATTCATACATAATAGTACAATATTTCGCGTGGGAAAGAAACCAAGCAAGTTCTTCAAGTGTCTTATGTGTTATGAGATAAGCCACTCTTTATCTCATCTGGAGGTTAGTTGTGCAATGATACAGAGATAACATTGTGTCGATGTGTCAAGGCGTCGGAATACACACTTATGTTGTATGTCACAGGATATAAAAGCACTTCCCTCGAGGTGCAGCTGATCTCCGGATCTATATTCAGTGTGTGACGGATGCCAAAGCGAGCGTAAACTGAGATTATATGGCCAACTACCGCAGTCCATTGTAACAATCCTTCCGGACATTTCAGCAAGAGCTGTCACCATTCAATACATCTTGTTCCTAGTTCAATGGTAGACGTATACATTCAAATTAAAATTGCTCGGACAGAAGAATTGTCTTCGTCTCAACAACACTAATAATAATAATAATAATAATAATAATAATAATAATAATAATAATAATAATAATAATAATAATAATAATAATAATAATAATAATAATAATAATAAATTTATATATATATATATATATATATATTTTATCGTAATATCCATTCATCAATAGTAATTCTGCCCGAGATCATTTCCATGCTATGCTTTGCAGCTTTACTATGAAATTATAGATGTGGTAGCTTCCTGTTGCTTTCCACACCAGTGAAGCTTGCTGATGATGGCAGGATGATTTTCGGGGACCGTTAGGCCCTTCGCTTCCTGACATTTGTCTTACAGGTGACGAAAAACCCCGAAAAAACCTCACCCAGGAGCCTGCCCCGACCGGGAATCGAACCTGGGCCCGATCCGTGACAAGGCAGCATGCTATCTCGCGATCACAGCGGTGGACTTTCTTATTGTTAATATAGGCCTAATTTACATATTCAATTTTGTTTATCTTTAACAAAACAATGTGTTATATAAATATATAAAATTGTTATATACAATATATACTTTTTTCTTAATGGTGCGGACAGGCCTAGAAGTCCCTAGCCTTTTATCTGGATGCTGGCCTCACATTCACATGTGTTAATCACGGAGGTGAACGAACACGCGCCAGTATAAGGATGAAATTTGGACACCAAGTCCCCATACCTGGTTTTCTCAGAATGAAACCATAGTTATTGTAGCTACCCAAATTTATAACGATGCGCGAATGTGAGTACCAGTTCCATACCGGTCGAAATTCTATTATAATTTTATCCCCCTAATTAGATTTCGAACATGTCATAAGCTACTCGACTATATATTATGACGTATAACATAGTTTATATTATCTCTTTTTTTAAATATATCTAACTTATGCATTTTCTAACTTTTACATAAATATTCAATATTTTTCTGTACAGTATTCGCCAAATATAAAAAATAAATAATAATAAAAATAATAGTAATAATGTTTACTTCCCTTATAATAGCCATCGAGCGTAAATAGGAAAAACACTTCGAGGCAGTAACGATAGAAAAAATCTGAGAACATATTTTTTCGGGTCTCCTTTTTCTCTTATATAAAGTAATTAATGATTATGTATTTTTCGGAAAGAGATAAAATAACTATATGGCTATGCAAGTGATATTTGTAAAACTGGGTCTATTAATTTTTGAATAAATTGTAATATATACATATTGAGGAAAGCGCTGACAAAGATATAGAAGAATCACAGGAGTCTCAATTTGATACTGGGGAGAACAATCGTTCATATATTCAAAGTAGAGACTCTGGAGCCAGCATATTCCCATCCCTACTTTATGCTCATTGACAGGAAAACAGAACACGATTATAAAAAAAAGTCAGAAAGAATACTGGAAATCACACTGAAATACAAAGTACAAAACAAAAATAGCGCGAAATGACAAAACACAGCTGATGCTGCAACTCGAGCCATGTGGTGGCAAGAACATGTAGAGAAATTATTTAGAATAACAAAACATTGAAAAGAAGTAGGTGAAAATTATAATAGTGGTAATATTACTACTTTTTCCGTCACAATAACATCCTTAAAACAATTTTTGAAGGCAACATTTTGGGAAAGAAATGAGAAGGAAGGCCAAGAAAGTAGTAATAGCGGAAATTTATCGAGATTAAAAAAACAAGAAGAAAAATTAATGTATTTGAATTGACATTGCCCATAGGCCTGTTTTGCCGCATGTGCATATTTTTTTTTATGTTCCATGAAAAAAAAATACATCAACGCGTAAACAAATACTTACATATCTACAATCATACATAAAAACGGTATAAAAATTCTCTTTCATCCATGCATGTGTCTCATATATATATATATATATATATATATATATATTTATATAGAGAGAGAGAGAGAAGAGAGAGAGAGAGAGAGAGAGAGAGAGAGAGAGAGAGAGAGAGAGAGGAGAGAAAGAAGCAACGGAAGCTACCACGCCTATAATTTCCTAGTAAAGCTGCAAAGCATAGCAGTGAAATACCTACTATTACTATGGATGCATAATATATATATATATATATATATATATGTATGACATGATAAGAAAAATAAATGCCTGGACGGGATTTGAACCTGGACTTCTGAATTGGTACTTCAGCGTGCTATCCATTACATCATCGGGCAAATCTAATTTAAACATTTATTTCTCTTAAATATATATTCTCCATTATTACGAGATGTAGCGAGAACTCGGTCTTCACTGCCACCTGATAGCTATCTACTATAACAAGTAAGCAAATTAAAGAGAATATTTTTACTTTATAGCAGTGATGCTTTATCGATGTTATAATTAAAATGTTTGATATTGAGCAATGCAAGCTTAATATGACATGATAAGGAAAATAAATTCCTGGATGGGATTAGAACCCGGACCTCTGAATTGGTACTTCAGTGTGCTATCCAATACACCACCGGACAAATCTAATACAACATTTATTTCTTTATATATAATATATATATATATATATATATAGTTGTTATAATTGAACTATAATACATACACAGTCATATACATATACACTAATGTAAAAAAAAGCCATATGTATAGATATAAAAAATAATAACCCTTTCAACCCCTCTCCCACCCATGAACCTATCTAATTATAGCTCAACTTCATCCTTAATGCCTAACAAAAATCTAGCTATAAATCAGACTTAAAAATAACCTACTTAAAAACACACACACAGTCCCCCCCCACAGTGCGACTACACTATAAGGTTATTAATAGGGCTAGGATTTTTATGTAATAAATATAAGATTGCAATGCAAATGGTATACATTATTAAACTGTTTGTGTGTGAAACCAAAACAAAAGACAGTCATAAGTCTAACTTCTCATTATACTTTTCAACTGTTTGTGTGTGAAACCAAAACAAAAGACCGTCATAAGTCTAACTTATCATTATACTTTTCAACTGTTTGTGTGTGAAACCAAAACAAAAGACCGTCATAAGTCTAACTTATCATTATACTTTTCAACTGTTTGTGTGTGAAACGAAAACAAAAGATAGTCATAAGTCTAACTTCTCATTATACTTTTAAACTGTTTGTATGTGAAATCAAAACAAAATACAGTCATAAGTCTAACTTCTCATTATACTTTTCAACTGTTTGTGTGTGAAACCAAAACAAAAGACGGTCATAAGTCTAACTTCTCATTATACTTTTCAACTGTTTGTGTGTGAAACCAAAACAAAAGACAGTCACGAGTCTAACTTTTCATTATACTACGTTGAAATCTTAACTTTTAGTACATAAAAATCCTAGCCCTAGTTATTAAATAAGAAAATCAAATATGATACAATTGAAGAGCGGAAAAAGTACCATATGAAGTTCTCATTATTAATAATACATATCTCTACGTTGAGTCTTAATTTGCTATCCCACAGTTTCCTAATTGCGCCCAAATTTTGCATGTTTTCATTTCACAATCGATTTCTGCTAAGAGATCCCAACACGCCACTCCCCATTTCCGACCTGAGAAATATCTCTGACAGCAACTGTAATCTAAGTTGTTCTATCTCTCCACAAAATGTAATATGTTGTCAATTTTCTCGCTCATTGTACAGAGAACAATAACGGTACCGGTAGTTCAACGTCGTCTTCACTTATTTAATTATGGACTATCAATTTCCCCAAGTGAAATCATGGAATATCACATATTCCCACCAAACGTTTTAATATACTTCTCTCTCTCCAAGATAATAATTTAAGTTATCACTGCAGGGTGAGTCTTTCTCCGCTCTTTGTACTGCCTTGTAAATAGAGTGTTAATAAACTGTGTGAAAGCGAGCAAGCTGATTGACAACGTTAGGTATTAGAAAACAAAGTCAGACACCAGGAAATTGAGTACGAGTTTAATGTTATAATAAACTATGTTTACTGTTCTAAAATTCCCAAGGAATATAGCTATTGAGTTGTACTCATGAAAATATTTTTTCAAAACCTAACAACATAATAATAATAATAATAATAATTAATAATAATAATAATATAATAATAATAATAATAATAATAATAATAATAATAATACAAATACATAATGTTTTTATTTATTCTGACTGATTTAAGGCCATTTAGATTGCATATAAATAAACAAAATGTCCTTAACTCGTGTCCAACATAAGGTCGGGTCGTGGGAAGAGATGAGATGAACCCTTTATATAGAGGTCTGTGAATGACATGCGTGCCGGTCGACCACGCATAACGCACCATCACAGAGGCAGATGAACGAAATGAAATGAAAGGACGAGAAGAGTATGGAGAAATGGTTGAATACATTGTGGTAGGAAAAAACGGGAGAATCCCTAGAAAAACCTGCCCAAACCCGTTTCGTCCACCACGAAACCCACATGGAGTGACCGAGACTCGATCTTGTGCGTGAGAGTCGAGCGTCTAACCGCTTGCGTCACGGAGCCGCCTACAGATTATATCCATCCATAGTAATTCTGCCCGAAGGCAGGTCCTTCACTGCAAACACAGCACTTTCATGCTATGCTTGCAGCTTTGCTAGGGAATTGTAGGTGTAATAGCTTCCCGTTGCTTTCCACACCGGTGAAGGATGATGATGATTATAATGATAAGGATGATGATGACCATATGATTTCGGGGGACCGTTTGGGCCTTAACGTTTCCTGACATTTGTCTTACAGGTGAGGAAAAACCCCGATAAAAATCTCACCCAGAAAAACTGCCCCGACCGGGAACGAACCTCGCCCGCTGTGTGACAAGGCAGTACGCTACCTCGAGACCACAGCGGTGCACATAGATTATATATATATATATATATATATTTAAATATATTTTATACTAATTCCAATGGTTTAAAATACATAAAAATTGCAATTTAAATTTCATGTAGGCCTACATTTTATATGATAAATATAATAATAATAATAATAATAAATAATAATAAAAATAATAATAAACAGTAGTAATATAATTAATTAAATAGGAAACACTAATTAATACATGTAATTGTAGCCTCACTATAATGGTTGTCTAGCGGTTCGCTTTTTTCCCCCGCAGTTGTTATATATAATTAAATACAAAGATGCTACCGCCACTATAATAATTCGACATTTTAATCATTGTCAAGCATTGTCGCGCGACAGTCGCTTTTCTATAAACGGACAACCATCATAGTGAGGCTATAATACGCGAGGTACTAATCAAGCCAAGGTTAGAAGAAATATAAATTCAGATTTATTTTAAATGATGCTAATGTCCGGCAGCCCCTGATTTCTTGTGGTAGAGAATTAAGTTGCGAGAAATGGAGATAGTATATCGATCTTGTAAGTAAGACCGATAAATTATTTTTAAAAAGTTAAACCATGTTTTTATGAATACAACCTCAATAAATCCTTCGGAATTAGCTAATAATAAGCTGTTATAATATGGAAATTAATGTTATCAGACAATCTGTCTGTAGGTAATGTTCAACATAACTACAGATAAAAATGCTTAAGTAGCCCAATGGTAGAGCGCCTGGGGGTAAAGCTGGAGATCCTCAGTTCAAAATCTGGCTCAGGTGTACATTTTTCTCCCGAGTCATTTTAATTCTGTTGTTATTACTAATTTCTCTAGCTTTCTTGTTTCTGTAATGTCAAAACTATTTCAAGAGATTTGGAGGTGTATTGTTTGTAGACTGTTTTGGTGTAAGATGACGTATAACCTAGTTTCAACTCATTTCCTACTATCGTGGTTTTCTATAGAACTGTATAAAGAAGCAGGAAATAGCCTAGGGCTACAGAAAGAAATCTATCTTGTGTGGGAAGATGAACTTAAAGGAGGGAATACGATGCTCTCTAGCGAGAAACTTTGAAAACAGTTGGGAGCTAACAAATTAGAAAAAGTAGAAGACAAGTGAAGACTGGCACATTAACTCGACTAATGGACTGTCGAAAGCTTCTGGTAATGAAGCGGAAACAGGATGTTCAATAAGAGTGTAAACAGTTTAAAACAATTTTTAAATATTAACAAAATACTTAAGAAGTGTTAAAGATCTGAACTTGTGTTATACTCTTATTACTGGAATTTACATTAATTACATGTAGAGTCGATATAGAAAGGAATTTTGATAACATTATTCGGAAACAATTACATAAATTAATGAAGTATAGCTACTCGTGTATATTTTGATTTTTTTTATCTAATGCCACCAGTTTTAAGAAATGTAAAACGGTACCTGAGATCTCATTCAATAATCGTACCAAACTGAAAGGAGAAGATGATACTTGAGTTATCGAAAGGCCTCCTACAAAACAACACTTCCGATTATTGAGGACGACTGAGATCTCAGGTACTGTTTTACATTTCTTAAAACTTTAACACAGTGACCTCAACCTAGTTTCATAATGTATTTTAAAAAATCTTAATGCCACCAGGTGTCTTTTATGACATTTCTGGCTTTCTCCCCTGGCATTGGCGGAATTGTAATCCATTTCTTAGGTTGGGGCACCTGGAAGACGGAGTTACATTACCCCGATGTTGTGATGGGTGAAAAATGACAATGAAGCACCAAGAGAATTACTCGTATTAACGTAAACTTAACCTAAATTCTAGACCACGTGAATAATTCCCTCTAACCTTTAAATTAGCAAAACAGTGGACTGGACTGGATAAGGCGAAGTCTAGCTTCGCCCAGTGTGCTGCGTATGTTAGAACCCACTAGGGCTCTTTGGCAGCTAGGCTATCATTACGGGGTTGTAGTTCACTTAACCCGAGCCTATTTGGCGGCGCTAGCGTTTGTGTGCGAATGGTGATGAAATTTGGACAGAGATAGGGATGTGATGACCTGAAGTAGGACATCAGATACCACATTGCTTTCAAGCCGAGAGTCTGAAATTAATTTTTTCGTATCGGTTATTTAAGTGTTGCGGACCGCACTGAAAACGAAATCGTGCATAACTGTTATTATTATGTATATTGTGTAATTCCACATACATTTCAATAATCTCTTACCGTTAGCTTTCTTCTGTTTTATTAGAAATATTAGATAAATTAAAATAATTGATGTAGCCTGTCCTAAAAGATATATTACGAATTTAAGGGTTAAGGAAAAATGTCCATGGTTTGACCAGGAATTGAACCCGGGACCTCATGAACTGTAGTCAGAGACGCTGATCATGAGGCTGGTCAGAGATTATGAAAATAGAAGAGCAATTTTTATTTATATTAAAATACCCGATACTATAACCACATGTTACCTACATGTTAATTGGACATCGAAAGTCTTAATTGGACGATGTTATGCATCAACCGGCTAAGGGCAATTTTAAAAATGAAATTTTTATGTCATCTGTTGCAATGGCTCATGAAGTTAGTGTACTCAAACTTTTTAGCTCCAAATATTTAAATATAACCTTATTATTAAAAAAAAATATAAACGCCATCAGTCGTATCAGGCATTCTATGTTTGC
>JASPKZ010000782.1:0-119433 GCA_030220185.1 Diploptera punctata
CGTGTAAAATAGGTATATGACTCAGTTCAATATTTAGAGAGATGCCTCACCAGAGGTAATTCGGAGGATCTATAATAAGCCTATATACTTTTGGGAAACGAAAAAATGCATATTAACCAATTCCATCATCCCTCAAATGTTTGTATACGGCATTTTGAAAACCCCTGAATAATTCTGTACTATAAGGTTTTTAACTTATGTATCTGTGAATTTATTAAAATGTTATTTTTACTTTATGATAAAAGCTGATACGAATAGATTTTTATGGTTTAATTAAATTATTACATTTTTATTCATACCTCTAGTTTTGGTAGAAGGACCTCCTCGAAGAATAATTTCTCCACCATCTTCTCTTCTCCAAACCACTCGAGGTTTTGGATATCCTCGAGCTTTACAAACTAATTTGGCAGAACCTCCCTCCGGGACCATCAGGTCTCCAGACGTTTCCTCATATATTATATCTGGTGGTATTACTACTTCCAGGAACGCAGTCTGAAATAGTTTCAATCCAATATTAACAGGAGTCTCCTGGGAAATGTATATCGTAATAAAAAAATATATCTTTACTCTAATTACCACATTTTTTAAATTCGTTAATTTAGGTATGTTTAGCTTAAACATTTATGTATTCTTTAACCTTTTATCTTATAGGCATTTTTACGTGTTCCACGTTACCCGAGCCTTACAGTGCCACGACCTGTCGGGAAAGGGACCTTAAATTTTGGATAACACAGATATTTTGTTGACCACACAAGGACATAGAGGGCCTACTTGAATGAGTGATCAGCTCAATCCAGGGCTTCCTCCGAGACAACAAAACATTAAGACGAAACACACCATTCACTCACACATTCATACTAAACATTGCAAATGTGATCATTATAATTATGATGGCCAGATGTTCAGGTACCATTTAGACCGTACATTTCCTGATATTTCGCTTACAGGTGAAAAAAAAACAATAAAATGTATCACTGTGGAAACTTATTCCGATTGGGGATCGAACCCGGGCTCGCTGAGTATAAGGCAGTGATGTTACCATAAGATCACAGCGGTGGATTTTAAAACTATACATACATCTTTTATATCTTAAACCATTAAGTCTAAATTAATTTTCAAATAATTGACGAAAAAATAATTTTCCAATCTATTAGTACACTTTTCTCAGGAACACAGGGGAAGAACATTACATTACCGGTTGAGCTACATTACCGAGCATTAAGAAGTTCGGAATGTTTCGCTAGATAGCATAAGCTTATATTCTTCCACTTAATTTATTACAATGTTCTATATTTCAAATACATTTTTATATTGGTGATAATTTCATAAACTTCCCACTGGTCGTGGTGTGTTTGGTTTGAAGTTCATTGCAATTTTCGGAAGGCGATCTTCATCCATTCTATTAACATGGTCTTTAACTTTCCTCTTCGATTAAGCCATCTCGTTACGTCAATAATTCCACATATACTACTTATTCCTTCAAAATGTTTGCCCTTTTACTGATACTAATATGTATTTTCATTTAGTTATTTTAACAAGTTGTTCTATTTTGTTTATATTATTATTATTATTATTATTATTATTATTATTATTAATTATATCTGACTTCAACTGGTCTTCTACTTCCTGTTCATTGACACCACCGATTGACATCACAGTTCTAGTGGAACTATCATAACATAAACCATAATCTGATGATATAATACAAAATAGCTCTACTTAAGGAAAAGGATAATAACAGTATCCTGATCCTTATAAATGATGTTGGGTCACATCATCTCCTGTTCCTGCTCCAAA
Organism: Diploptera punctata; assembly: GCA_030220185.1. NCBI lineage: Eukaryota > Metazoa > Arthropoda > Insecta > Blattodea > Blaberidae > Diploptera > Diploptera punctata. The sequence goes on from JASPKZ010000782.1 coordinate 1,798, forward strand.
TGGAGTTTGCCTTACGACACAGAGAATATATAAATATATTTAATTTTGAAAAACAAATAAGATCGGAAACAATAAAAATACAACCTATGTAAATTTCTATACAATTGTAGTATTAACCAAAGAAGCGTGGATGGTACCAAGTAGAATTTTCATTGGTCATAGTAAAGATATTATTTGCTAAGTGCACATCGTATTTTAGGTCAGCTACTAAAGGCTTATGTTTGCGGTACTGGAACAATCTCCATAGAGGTACGGCTATGACATTTTCAGGTCAATTTAGTCACTGTATGATTAAGCTCCTATTACAGATTCAGTAGTAAAGTCCTTCAAAATCTATATTTTTATTAATAATCTATATTAAAAAAATATAATTTTTCAAAGTCAAAATGCAATCTATCCTGCATTCAAAATATTCCAGATAAAACAATAAAATTGCAAATTGTTTGTAGTTAAAATTTATCTTAGTTATTTATTGCGAACAAGATAAAAACTGTACCTTAATAAAGGTATGTGATGGCCAAACTTCAAATGTTAATATTTTATTGAATAGTTAAAGTTATCTAAAGATTTCATATGTATATATTTGAAAGATATTATTAACACAAAAATGTAGGTAATTAGAATAATATATAATATTTATTTATTTATTTTCCCCCCCTTCACAATCGATTTCCATTAAGAGGAGTATGAAAATCATATTCCGTATTGTTAAATTAATCAAAATACGTCCCATTTTCTCTATAAGCATTTAAGGTAATATAATGCATTTCAATAGCTTGATATCTTGTAAATTTATTTACGGATTTTCATTGTAGGTCAAGGTAAGCCTATATAATATGTGTGCGTTAAAATCACATTGTGTCCGGCAGTATTACTACTAATAATAAATGTGAATACCTTATCAATTTTAGTTAAGTTACAAATATGTTTTTCATCTTCTCTAGAAACACTCCTCAAGTTTCTTTACAATGAAATTATGACACTAGTGAGCATGAGCGGAGAAAGATAGAGCAGAGTTAAAATGGCGGATTTAATAGTAGACTAAAATGTGAAATGTTAGATTAGATTCAATTTTAATTAATAATCATACACTTTTTTGTCCACCAGATCGCACATTTGGGGATCTACTGAAACGTGGCGAATTTCCTAACATAACATCTAACATTCTGTCACTTTGGATTAATTTAACATTGCGGGAATATGCCTTACATACTCTCCTTAATAGTTTCTACACAATTGAAAGAAATATTTTACGGATCACTGTTCGGAATGTTTCGAAACGTGTTCATAAACAATTCTGTCTTTGAAAGTACATAATTTATAATAATAATAATAATAATAATAATAGCTTTATTTTACCTGGCAGAGTTAAGGCCTTAAGGCCTTGTCTACCACTCAACCAGGTTTAAAAAAAAATACAAACAAAAAATAGTCTTAAATCTAAATTACAAGATATATTTATAAACGATTACAAGTTATGAATACAATACAATTAATATTTATAATGTATTTTGATTTACTCTAAATTTAACGAATTAAATATATAATATGTACAATATATATAAAAAACAGGAAAAGATTAATGACATAGTATAAAATTAAATAAATAGAGAAAAATTAATATATTAAATTTATATAATTTCGTGAGATTAGAACCTATGTTTCTATCTGATTTTTTACCCCCTTCACGAGAGCTATCTAAGCTTTAGAACTAAATATAGGATAATATGTGTTACAGTAATGATTTACCTGCACAGTACTCAGAGATTGTAAACATAAGGGATTAAACATTTTTAGTTATACAAATAATTATTATAAAAACCATTTAATATGAAAAAAAACAAGAGTAAACAAAAATAATAAAAATATAGAACCCTTTGGTTCTAACCTCACGTTATGTCGAATTTAATTAATTTTAGTAACTACCTGTTTATATATATATATATACCAAATGATACAAACCGTAACCCCTAAATATACTCAGAAGTAATATTGAAGTTATTAGAGTTCTTTCAAAATTATCATTACAAATTCTGATGGGTCACATCATCATCTATTGCTCCTGCTCCAACTGGAGTTTGCCTTACTATACAAAATATATTTAAATACATTTAATTTTGAACAACAAATAAGATAGGAAAGAGTAAAAATACAAACCATATATGCCTAAATGTATATACAGTTGTAGTGCTAATCAAAGAAGTGTAGATGGAAGTATCCCTATCGGATTCCTCTTGGCCTAATGATATACTCTTTGTTACGTGGGAATGTAAGAGGGGCATGTAAACTCATTACGGTATTTAAGTTTTGTGTACTGGAACTATCTCCCTACGAGTACGGTTATGACATTTTCAGGCCAATCTAAACGCTATATGAATAAAATAATAGGCATATATCCAAAATATGCGCTCCAAAATGTAGAATGTACATAATTAACTGTTTTTAATGTGTATATAATTTACCTGACTTTTCATGGGGTCAGTATTCACTTGGCACATATACTGACCCCTGTCTTCTCTCTTGACTCCCTTCAAGTTTTAACGTCCACGTGTTGAAGTCATTATGCGTTACAGAGAGCCGCGCATTGTTTGTTATGACGTGTTCATGTATTGCTAGAATTGCTTTCGTGTCAGCCTTGATCCACGCCACCTGAAACATATATCATCAAACTATCGCATTTATATTCTAGCAACATTTTTATTCTTCACACATTATATTCAAATTAATTATTCCAACAATTTTTAAATTAATTACACACATTCAGAGTAAATACAGTATATGACAATTCAATGTATAATAAAATTGAATACCGTAACTCATTACGGTATTGAAGTTTTCATTACACTGGTCAACATGATTTTTGTCTCATGAGTACCAATAGTTGTACTTAATGCAGTTTTTATCGTGTTTTCAAATGTGTATTCGGAATTTCTCCATCACCCACAGTTTTTTATTTCAATTTCAATTAATGGATTTAAATAATAATTTTTTTAATAAACGTTTTTTCGTCCATTTGTCCATTGTAAAATAAAACCAAATGAGCTAACTCAAATGGTTTCAGCTATGAAAAAGAGATATCAAGGCAAATGGAATCCTAATATGCTGGTCGATTATTGTTGGACCATCAAGAGGGATGCTCCACAGGCGAAATATAACAGAACATCGTAATTTCTTACTTTCTAGGTGAGTCCGAATGTTCGAATATTGTGTAGTTAAGAATGTAGAACATATTAAAGTGTTTGAAATTATAAATTCCTGTGTCTCGGAAACCTTACGTGATGGAAAAAAACCGATATCATATTTGAATTCAGGAGAAACAATACTATCAGAATCACATATTTTTCTTTCTGAGACAAAAAAAAAAGTTTATTTTTTGTTGCTCAGTGTTATCAATAATATTAATTTATTAATTGACCCCAAATGTTACCTTTTTTAAATATTCTTACTATACCCAAGAAATTCTCTTCGTGCTAGTTCTCCTTCCTAAAACTTATTATGTATGTCTAGAAGGCTGATATGGACAAGTTACATAGATCTAAAGGGCGGCAGTTTTAATGCTTATGACCTAAGAAGCGATGGAGGGACCAGTTTATATCCTGAAGCGGAACAGGTCAATGACCTAACCCCTGACTGTTATTGATGATGATGATAAATTTTATTGGAAAACCCTTTGAAAGAAGATTATCAGAAGGCCTAGTCGTGGGTACGAGGTTCATATTCGGATGGATCTTAGGGAACTAAATATCGGAGGTAAAAAATTCAGTTGTAGGGTTCATCATATGAGTTTGAAGTAAAATTATACCTACATCGAATGAAGCAGTTCCACTTGGTGGTCAAATTACCCCATATACGGAGTATATCAAATACCGCACTGCAGCATTTCCCTTCCTATTTTATAGGAACTTTGGACTCTCTGTAAGGTTAAAAATGCTGTTTAAATAACTGCGCCATTAAGTTGGTATTCGTTATTAAGTAAACACTTATACCGTACCAGTGAATTGATACTATAGAGAGTAAACATTATACATTGTACCTCCAACTTATTCTTATAACCTTAGTATTGCAATAAGATTCAAAACTTAATACTTAACTTAGGAGATGCATAGAGTAATAACTTACTTTTTTTTTTAGAAATATAGCCTGCAAATATTTCCTTGTCTAATTCACTAACACTATCGAACTCACAGGTTCATGACTGCGCAGACATAAAGCTCTCTCCTTATTCCTATCCTGAGCTAATGTTTTCCAGCCATCCCCAATTTATTTCCCTTAAATTGTGGTTAATGTAATTCTTCCACCTCATTTTTGACCTACCCACTGGAAGTTTTTGCTCTGGTTTACCTATATGGAGCTTATATGCCCCTCTTATATTCCCAATTCGTGCCGTATGCCCTGCCCATCGCAGTTGACGAGACTTAACTGTTCTTCTTACATGTAGTTTCCTATAATCATGTAGCTCACAGTTATGTCGTCTACTTCATTCGCCTGTCTGTTAATAATCAATCAAAATGTCCAAAATTTTTCCTAAGAATTTTGTTCTCAAAAACTCGTAAACTTTTCTCTTTCCTTAAAGAAAGAGTCCATGTTTCGCATCCATATAATGTAACTGAGAGAATAACAGTTGTATATATATATATATATATATATATATATATATAGGGTGTATCAAATCCCAGTAAACGTGGGTCCGCAATCGAGCCGTTTACGAGATAATTACGAATGTATGGTTACAAGCCGTCACTGACTTCATTGTAAAAATCGTCCTAGTTAGTAGAAATTTATTTGAATTTAGACTTTACTATTAATTTTTCATCTCATTTAGTTCACTTCACTTATGGGTTACCTGTTAAAGGAGATGTTAAAGTGTCTTCCTTGCATCTGGATGCAATACTGAGCTCGTCTCTGCAATGAATGTCGAATTCTTTCGAAAACCCCTGGATCATTTCTGAATTTTTGACAAGCATGTACAACTCTCTGCTCCAGTTCTTCAATCGTGTTACGGTGTGCTGTACACTTCGCTTTTGAGGTGACCCCAGACATAAAAATCCAAAGGATTTTGATCAGGTGATCTTGGAGGCCAAGGTACAGATCCGCCTCGACCTAACCATCTTTGGCCGTATCTGCGCGTTAGATGCCGTCTCACAGTAGCAGCAAAATGTGCCGGAACTCCATCATGCATGTACCACAAACTCCGACGTTGCTGAAGGGGAACATCCTCAAGCAATCCTGGAAGATGACGCCGCCGAAACCTAAGGTACCTCCGTCCATTAAGTTTTCGTGGAAGAATGTGTGGTCCAATGAGATAATCACCTAGTACGATGTTACAAAAATGACGTCAGTGGCGGCTTGTAACCATACATTCGTAATTATCTCGCAAACGGCTCGTTTGCGGACCCATGTTTACTGGGACATTGTTGCTTCTATTATCGTGTACTTTCAACCACATAAGTTTGCGCCATCCTTTATGATACACCCTGTATATATATATATATATATATTTTTTTTTTTTCAGTTCAATACTTTTTGAGAGAAGTTAGGTCGGCAAATAGTATGCATTTTCAGAATTGAGCCAATGTTTAATTTCTTTGTGCATCTCATTCCTCTTTGTAATTATTATTCTTAGGTATTTTGATTCAGCCATTTCTTCAAAATTTCCGTAATTTTTTTATTAACTGCCCATTTCCATTATATAATGAATTCCTTTGTGTGAACATGTTTTTAGTTTTACTGATATTTCCTTCCAGTCCCAATTTCTTAGTGTTACTCAATAGAGTGTGGATGAATATTCCGTTATATAAGTTGTAGAAGTAAGATCTTCAGCGTAATGTTTGCGTTTTTTATGTTTGGATTGACTCTATTATAATCCCTAGTATAATTGATTTTGATATATGTGTTATAATGTGTTTCAGTGATAGTGTCTAAGGTAAAAAATATGTTGATGTGCACTATTAAAATTTAACGACTTCTTTAAAGGTTCAAAGCGCAACTGATTGTATTTACCTGGGTCTGTTTCAAGATGTTCGGAGCGCAACAATTACTTTTAATCCTTTCGAGTGCAATTGATGTACACCCGTGAATTGGCTGAGGATAGGACCAGTGCAAATCGTTGGTGAATGTGACATTGAACCTATGGGCTTCATAAGCTGTAGATTTAGCTAGGCCTTCTATTTTTTACCATTATATCATCATCATCATATAGTACATTCACGAATTTAGGCCATTTGTTGACCTGTTTCGGCCTCAAGAGAAACACCATCCAAAAGTCTTTTGAGTGGACGTCCTGGTCTTCTTCTTCCTGCAGGTTGATATCTTAACATTTGTTTGGCCATTTATTGTTGTTTTAAATACTATGCTACTATGCATTTTTCCCCTGTAGATATAGGTTATTGTTCTTTTTTTCTAAAACCAGGTGTGAAATCAAAATATATAAACAAATATTAATTTCACATCCTGCAGCACTGTGCGAAAATCAAATCAATACTTAGCATTGTTATAAAAACCAAACCATAAATAAACTTCTGTGATTTTTTCATTAGGAAGAAAAAAAACACTTATAACCCAAAGTTGGTAACATATTTATAATACTCCATATATAAAGTCTCTGCAATCAGTCATTATATTAATAATTACATAACCACTAGAGATAACAACTTGCTGTTTAGTGCATTTAATTTGTTAAAGAGTTTAATTTATTTTTTTAGAAAGATGGTGCTCTGTGCCACTAGCATTACAGTGTTCCTGAACTGATTGAATCTGCATTTTGATGTTAGGTGGATTGGTCGTATTGAATCCATGCTCTGGCCTCCTCGCTCACCTGACATTATACCATTATATTTCTTCACATGTGGTTACATTAAGGATGCACAAATGATAAATTGTCGAACATTCAAGATCTGAAGCGAAGCAGTGCAGATTATCACTCCCGACAAAATATGGAACACACAGAGTGAACTTCATTAACCTCTAGATATCCTATGGGTAACTAGAGGGGCCAAGTTGAAGTGTTCACAAATTAATTTAAGAATTACAATGCACTCTTAAGTTCGTATCTGTAGTAATATTGTAATCAGTAACCACTATTGAATTAAATCACTTTAAGTCCCTTTGTATTCTACACTGCTCAAAAAAATTAGGGGATATTGTAGAATAACCTATTAAGACTATAGTTTTAGGAACAATATTAGATGCAATCACTTTCTATTACTCTAAAAGAATGTCAACAAGAGTTTGAAGTCATTACGTAACTTCTGTACCACACCAGATGTCAAAGAGATCCTGATTAGACATATGGCAAACAAACAAAGCAACATTAACATTGGTGAAAATGTTTCTTTAGTATGGTGTATGGTCTCCTCTAACGGCCAGCACTGCCTCATACCTGTGTGGCATTGAAGCAATGAGGTTAGCAATGAGTTCTTGGGGGATGCGTGGCCACTCTTCCATAAGAGCAATGTCCAGCTTTGGAACACTTGTGGGAGGTGCTGGTCTGCCTGCAATGCACCTGCCTAATGCATCCCACACATGCTCAATCGGATTTAAGTCCGGGGAGGAAGCTGGCCATTGCATACGTTCGATACCCTCCACTTCCAGCATGTCGTCCACCAAGCCAGCTCTGTGGGGTCGTGCATTATCGTCCATAAAAAGAAAAGAATCACCTATGGCATCAGCATAAGACACGACAAAAGGTCGGAGAATCTCATCTCTATACTTTACCGCAGTCAAAGTACCACCTTGGATAACGTAGAGGTCCGTACGTCCACCACTACTGACTCCTGCCCACACCATCAATCCACCGCCACCATATGGGGATCTTTCATGTACAAAAGCTGGATTGTTTCGTGTCCCTTTTTCTCTCCAGATGAATACACGCCGACTATCACATTCCATGTTGAATCGCGACTCATCAGAAAAAAAGAACTGATCTCCATTCAGCATACCTCCACCCACGATGTTCCTCCGCCCAGTTTCTGCGATCTCTACGGTGTTGTGGAGTTAACCTGGTACACACCATGGGCCTACGGGCATAGAGACCACTTCCATGCAGTCGATTAGAGACAGTTTGAGTTGACACCCTGCGTCCTATTGCTGTTTGAAGTGTATTTCGCAGTTGAGTTGCATTCTGCTATCTATTCCGACGGGCTGTTAACAAGAGGTAACGGTCATCCCTTGCTGTTGTTGCCCTTGGTCGGACTTGTCCGGCTCTTCTGTGAACAGTATGTTCTTTGAAAATGATTCCAAAGACTGGAAATCATGCTTTGAGACACCCCAATGGCTTGTGCCATCTCTTGTTGTGTCTGTCCAGCTTCCATCCTTCCTATGGCCCTCCAAGCCATTGGTGTAGGTAAATCACGTTGTCGAGGCATCACTGTCCCTAAGGCAAGTCATTCACTAACTGAAAACTGGACTGGATTTAAATACAGCAACAAAACATTCACCCCTACACCACCCTTTCACATCAACAGTACAGACACTGCCCTCTGGCGTGGTACCGAGGTTACGTAACAACTTCAAACTCTTATTTACATTATCTTGGAGTAATAGAAAGTGATTGCATCTAATACTATTCCAAAAAACATAGTCGTAATAGGTTATTCTACAATATCCCCTAATTTTTTTGAGCAGTGTATGTGATACATGAGAGGTTCAATTTTTTTTCTCACTCTATAATAATCTCAATATGCTGCAGTTGGTTTTATAATTATGTTATCTAATGGTGCTTCATTATCATATTTCTACTTTATTTCTAACGTTAAAATTAGGTGGCAGCACTATATAAATAGTATAAAACTTACAGTAATTCTACTGTATCACAAATTATTTTACTAAACCCTTATCAAATTCATCCAATTTTTTTGAAGAATGTGTATCATTTTACTAACTGGTAACTTATACAACAAAAACAACTTATAACTTTCCAAATAAATTTTGGGTTCAAAAAGGACCCTTAAGTTTGGAGCCCAGTAATTTTTGCTTTCAAAATTAATATACCATTACTTTGTGATCAAAAATTAGAGACAAAAATAAATTTTATTTGTCGTAATTCCGCTTTAGGCCTGAATATATGATACTATGATAAGAGAGTACTTACCACACATAATTTTCACTTATAGTGTTAAGACTGAATTTTTAAACATTACAATTTTTGTCAGGTTTTGGAATTTGTAGACTATTTCACTTAAGAATAAGATACGTGCAATGTTTGGGTGTAATTGGACTGTTACTTTCTGAGGGAGAAAATGTGAAACATTTATCACTAAGTGAAAATGCTCTTGGAGCAGACATTTTCATAAGTAATTCTACGAGTGATTTCCAAATTTTTTAGGACTATTTAACTAATAAAATTAAGCTGTTTACTCACAAATCATTATTTAATTATAATTATTTAAAAATATTTGTATATTTAATGTAAACGGCGATGTTTGAAAACAATTGATAAGTGTTTGGTTATATTTCATTTGTTCATCCACTGTTACTTGATCATATTATTTATTGCCAAATAGGATCCCAATATTGTAAGAATGCACCCTGGTGGAGAAAAAATTAAACACATCAAACTGTATATTATAACCAACATTATAGGTTATTATATATTTTTTAAGGAGACAACTCGGTAAAATCATCATTTAAATCACAATATAATTGAACACACAATTATCAAATGTGCAGTTCGAAGGAATCTGTTCATATTTGCTATATTCAACGTATATTTGCTGGAGAGTCAGTCACTGCAAAATAATTTTCTGACCTGTACAGAATATTAAAAAGGAGGAACTTTCTTTATTTTGGTACACAAAATCGATAAATAGCGAGGAGGTGAAACATGACTGTGATTGGTAGTAAAAAAATTCATTGAAACGTGATTGGTTATTGACTCCCATTTGGGGCATGGGTTAAATAGTCTCATTAAAATACTATTTTATATTCTTGAACTACTGGGAATGTTTTAACATTGAGAACTCCATAATACATTCAATAATGTGTTCACAGTGTTTTTTAATCATGCATACGTTAATTAAATATAAAATGTCAAGGTTTCCTAGGAATTTTACAGCGTTATTTTTTTAAGGAATGTAATGAAAGGTGCAATCCCGATAGGTTAAATCAACTAAACTTAAGTCCAATTTTATCTTTAACCGTTTAAGATAATGTAATTATTATTTTTTATTTTTATAGATTCATATCCTGCAAATTTACTTATCTACTCACATCAAGATACTTTCACTATAGAGAAAGACATGTCTCTAAGAATGTCACAATCAACATTTTAAAAATGCATTACTAGAAAATGACTGTTCTTGTGAATTTGTAATACTCATTTTATTTATTAAACTTATTTTTCCTTTATGGGCATACAAACAATATAAGATATAACTTCAGGGCCTTTCATAAAACTTTTCAAAATTAGAAAATTTACTAGAATTGGATTCCTCCCATAGCAACTTAAAAAAAAACTCACCCTAATATTGAAATATCCCACATTAGGAATTACTCAAAACGCATTAGCTTAGCAGCATGGTCAAAGATAATCGAGAAAAAACGCAGTAGTTTATAATGAGTGCCCGATTAAAAAAATTAGTACCCAGAAGCATCGGCCGCGGTGGACTATGATTATGCTCCTTGCCTCTGGTCCCGAGGATCGCGGGTTCAAACCCGGCCGTGGTCGATGGATTTTTTTAGGATGGAAAAATCAAGGAGCAAGTCCTCCGGGAGGGACTTTAAGCCGTGGGTCCCGAGTCTGGAGATTTTCAGGCTCGTAAAAGCTCCTTAAGCCTGAATAAAAAGTCCTCTAAGCAAAATTTACCTAATTTTCCCGTCCTAGTACTACCTTAGTTTCCTAGATGTCAGTGTGAGGCGGAACGCTGACCACGGACCACTCAAATGACATGTATACGAAAACAAATGTAACTAAATTAGTATGGTTCAAATTCTTCCTTGTAGGGGAGAGCGCCTAATCTCTGTTAAGGGAAACCTAGGCTTACAAGAAGGAGTATCCAGAAGCCTGCACTACAATAGCCGAATAATTAATTAATCAATTGAGTTGGTGTTTACTTGATGGAAATCCATATTTATTAATTAAATAAAATAAAACGTAGTTTTATTTGATTTTCATATTTATTATATAATTCAGTGACAGCTGTTTCGGTACACTGTACCTTCTTCAGACATGTTAACAAATTATGAATTGTGTTCCAACTGATCTAAGCAACAATACAACAATATTTATTTAAATTTTAAATTTAACAATAAATTTAAATAAATTTAAAAGTAGTAAAAAACTGTTAAATTCTCAACTTGATTTGAATGAATCCCCTTTGTTAATTTAAAATTTAAATAAATGTTGTTGTATTGTTGCTTAGATCAGTTGGAACACAATTCATAATTTAACATGTCTGAAGAAGGTACAGTGTACCGAAACAGCTGTCACTGAATTATATAATAAATATGAAAATCAAATAAAACTACGTTTTATTTTTATTTGAATAATTAATTTTCCAACATTTTTTTGGTAGAATGTTTTAGTGATTTTAGGGAGATTTTTATATGTTTATAGAACACCCTGTGTTGTAACAATCTAGGGCAAAGTGCAGAATAACAGAACAGTACGCTGTTTAACATGGCTGAGTTCAAATAAACAACATGGATGATTATTATGACAAGCACAATGGGACACTCATAATATTTGTTGCAGCAAATAAATTTCACTTGAATAACAGTTACCATGTTTTGTTTGTTAGTAAAGCTTGTTGACCATTCGTTAGTTTGTACATGTACCGTACTAACAAGTACATCCAACTGAGAAATCAAACAACCTCTACTAACAAACACTTCATTTGTTGAAAATACAACAACGTTCAGAAGTTAAACATAAGGATTTTAAGCGTTTTAAGTACAAATCAGCTTCATAATTGATTGAATGAGAGTAAGAAGGATAAAATACTACTTTTTGTCATTTCACACTGGCAAGTTTTACTGTTATTATTTTTGTTGAAAATACAACAAGGGGTTAAAAAATGTCATTTATCGACAACATGTTTAATATATATATATATATATATATATATATATATATATATATAATTAAGAAAGTTTCTTGAGTTTTCCGTGTCATTACGGTTATTTCCATGACGCGAAAAACTCAAGAAAACTTTCTTAATCATACTTATATCCGTGAAAATCTACAGTGTAATATATATATATATATATATATATATATATATATGTATAGAGAGAGGAACTTCGGGTAATTGGACCCCTATTTTGAATTTGTTTTTTTCTTCTTTTAATTAAGGGATTTGCATTTTGTTTAATTACAGTGGTTATCATTAGTGTTATAACTATGGAATAGCATTGTTATTTTATTCAAATATGGAAACATCTTCATAATTTATAAACTTTTATAAATTACAAGGAAGGTCCAATTCAACATCCATATTCCGGTGAGGTGAAGCCCAGAGTCCATCCTAGCCTTTAGACTATTTAAGTTTATCTACTCTATTAATTTATACAGACAGGCACACATTATTCAGAAAGTATTTATGGCTAATCGTAATTACAACTCGTTGATACTTATTTAATGTTATGAAAATGAATCGTTTATTATAACATTCCCACATCAGTAATCTGCAGACAAGCGACTGTCTTTGTGTTTAGGTAACATTCCAAGGAGATTACCTCCAATTAATTACGTGTATGGCATTTTACATATAGGCACCCCTTATTGATAAAATATACGTATTCTTTTACAGTGGACTCGGGTCAATTTGAACCGCCTCTTGGAGGGTCTTAAACATTAAACCGAATTCCTTTTTTACCTTTAATTATTTTTAACAGCAGCCATTCAGCTTAAAATCAAAGCCAAACCCGGCAGTATATTAAAACAGCCTCCTCTACATAATATCATATCTTAGCAACATACCCGGCTTGTGCTGCTACGCCTAAAGAAATTAAAATGTATAAGTAAAAAGAAAAATAATGTAAATTTATAATAGTAGTTATTTTTAGATTACCCATGCTCATTACCCGGCGTTGCCCGGGAATCTACTTATCCAGATCTTCTTGGCATAAGTGAGCCGAAAGACAAAATTTGTTAATTGTGAGATATCTGTAATATAATACCAGTCATGCGCTGGGGGAGGGAGAGATGGAGGCAGAAAAAGTGCTCTGAGGTGAGGGGGGGGCAGGGCCGAGTAGGGGTGGGGAAGTGGGCGCACCCCTTCCCTCGTTAATTGTCCGTTATCCCGATCTTCAACTGGCATCAAAGAAAGACAGGGTCAAGTCTTCCGGGAGGGACATTAAGTCATGTGTCCCGAGTCTGAAGATTTTTAGGCTCGTAAAAGAACCGCAAGCCTGAATAAAGAAGCCTCTGTGCAAAATTTACCGAACGTTATCCATCCAAGTAATATCTTAATTCTCACTAAGTGTCTCACTGAGGCGATATACCGACCACATAATCACACATTGACATAAGTAGAACTAAAAAAGCTTGGTTAAACACTCCCACTGGGGAGTACTCTGATCCCCAATCGGGAAAGTACGGGGTATATAGAGAGATAGGAAAGAACTGTACATTTAGTTAGGCTTACAAGATTTCAGTTCGGCAACGCCGCGGACAGAAAAAACTAAGAAGCTATCGTGACAAGTGCTTCTTCAGCAGTCCGCCTTATCTGTTATGAAACAATCCACCAGCTGCTACAATCGTGATCTGTTTCACACAGTTCGGTCGTTACTAGGGCTGTCCAAATTGTGTGACATAATTACGTAAATGCTTATTGAACCGAGTGTTTAGCTTCGGAGCCTAGTGGTTAAAGCAAGATGCCTTGGCGCAGAGCTACGGTACTTGCAGTAGTTCGGATGAATAAATTATCTCATGGAATTTTGGCCAGTATGAGACCGGTGCCCACCCAGCATCGTGAGGCATTTGGGTAGCTACAACGAGTAGCGGCTCCAGGTTGAGAAAGCCAGCTATAACGGCTGGGGGACCCGACATGCTGACTACATGTCACCCCCTACACTGGATGGATGATCGTCTACCTCTGTGATTAACCCATTCACTTCATGTTTTAAATGCTCAATGCATTTCCCCAGAAACCGTATTTAAGTCACCGTAAATTATATTGTCTATTTTCAGACTTTCAAAACGAACAAAAGATAACGGTATTTGAGTTCTCAATAAGGGTGAAAGCCAAAACACATCCCTCTACTATTCATAAACGTTAACAAAACATTATCCTGTCAAGGGATGTACAAAACTTGCAAAATATATAACAGCAGAGTTAAGCGAGTGTGCCTCGTCTTCTCGGCAAGTGAACCTCGTCTTGAGGCGAATCGGTTGTGACACCAATAGCCGGCTGGTAGGCCAAGGGCCTCCTAGGCCTGTCGCGCCATGGAGTTTATTGCACAGATTTTTTCTTCCCCCATACATTTCATTGTCCAGTTCGGAACCTTCCAGTTTAAACTCTCGCTGATTTTTGATATATGATCTTTTCATGGTGCGTGGATTGTACGGTATCGGAAGTTGGGGAATTAGAAGAATTGAGACAACTCTACAGACAACCCTTAATATCAGATGTTATTAGAATGAAAATACTCCACCGGGCTGATAATGTGGTAAGAATGGACGAATGAGGACCAAGAAATATCTTTAGAGGAAGAAGGACAGTGGGACGAGACACTGTGATGTAATGCCCTGCAAAAGCCTTTAATGCCCATAATGCCTAATACAACATAATATGGTCCATCAATCGTCAGCTTAAATAATATGATAGTGTTTGAATAATACATTTATAAAAAAATGTGATTTTCTTTAATTAAAACATGAAAAGCACTAAAATAGAAACATATATTACTGGCTACACCTAGATCTGTATTTAACATGACCATATATATTAAAGCGTCTATAAACAAATGTGATATGAAAAAATATTGGAATATTATATAACTGTGATTTGGCTATAGTTTAACGAGATAGAGCACATTGTAGAGGATATTACAGTAAAATGAATGCTATATGAAGCTACTTGAAGTGGCGATGTGAGTACTTGAGTGAAAAATTTTAATCACACAGCCGTTTGTTACAAAATCGTATCTCATGTACTTCATATCTCATGTAGAATTGCTATACACGCTCAAGAGCAATTTCCAACCTTACCGAGAGCTCTATATTGACAATATTCCACTGAAAGCATGACCAGTACGCTTTTTTCTTTGCTAAATGTACTATTTCATCATCACATCGTCATTATTATTATTATTGTTATTATTATTGTTGTTATTATTGTTATTATTATTATTATTATTATCCCGCGCAAAGGCCGAACGATTTAAAGCATGATATCTTGGTGCAGAGCTATGCCTGACTAGAGTCCCATGGGGAAATGAATTTTCTCATGGTATGTCAGCTAGTGTGGGATTAGTGCCTACCCAACACAGCATCTTGAGGAATTTGAGTAACTAAAAAAAGTAGGGCTCTAGATTAAGAAAAGCAGCTACGACTGGGAGATTAGACATATTGGCCACATGTCACCTTTATAATGTCTGGAAGATTCATCACCTGTATGATTAACACACTTAGAAATGAGGTCAGTAGCCGACTGGTACGTTAAGGACATTCTAGGCCTACCGCGCCATGGAGGTATTAATACTGTATTATTATTATTATTATTTATGATGATGATGATGATAATAATAATAATAATAATAATAATAATAATAATAATAATAATTTTGCGCGTAGTGCGTTTTGTCGTACTTACAGCAGTGGCGACTAGGATTGAAAGTTCAACTTCCTACATTTCGGGATTGCCAACCTAAATAATTATACTGTAATATTACATTTACACCCACGTGCGGGAAGTAAAGCCACTGTCCTCTATGTATACTACGTACAATGTATATACAAAAAAATATCCAAAAGGTAGTGTTAATATACATTATACGAAACAAATCACTGCATTTTAAATTAACTGAACTTTATTTGAAACAATATAAAACAATAAATACCTACTTGCGGCCATTTTATCAATATTAATGGTCTCACAGATTCCTGTACTTTCAACATTGCCCACACTGTTAACGTTACTCAATTGTTTATAATGGACGCACATATTTCCAACAAATATGTTATTATTTTACTACTATTTATTATTTTGAAAACACCATCGCGCAAAAATTAATGTACAACGCACGTTTGTGAAGTGTTTTACAGAATCTCGGAAATTAGAAACCTCGCTCTCGCTCGGTTTTTAAACATTTTCCTTGATTCTGTAAATACCACTTCCCAATCTTGCATGGTAATATACTAATTATTATTATTATTATTATTATTATTATTATTATTATTATTGTTATCATATTGTTTCATACGGCTTAATTTATCGTATACTTCTACTTGTATGATTTGGAAAATATAGAATAATAAAAAAAAAAGAAAAACTCTATAATTTTGGGCACAGAAATGTACGATATTTGTTTATTGTAAATCTCGAAATAAATAAATAAATATATACTAATAGTAATTATTATTATTAAATTCGAACAGATCCACGATGTGGTCTCGGAAAATGTATTTGCCTTAGTGCAATGGATCCGGGTTTAATCCCGGCTGGAAAAAGTTTCTGGCTGAGGTTTTTTAGGTTTTTGCTCGACTATCTGTCACTCTATATTTGTTCCTGGTCATGTGGGCAAGAGTAAGCCCTTGCGGGAGTAACTTAACCATAATTACGTTTATTTCTCTATAGAATGACAAGTGGTTAGCTCATCGCCTCAAAGAAATACTTAGTGGGTAACTAAGGTTTTAATTGGATGGGAAAGGACTATTGAATTTTGTTCAGAGGCTCTAATTTAGGCTTGAGGTTTTTTAAGAATCCGAAATTCTTCAAACTCGGGATCCATGGCTTAAAGTCTCTCCGGAGGATTTGTCTCCTGGATTGTTCCATCCTAAAAAATCTCGGCCGGGTTTGAATCCGCGACCCTCGGGACCCAGAGGTATGGAACATAACCTCTAGACCACCGACTACCGAGCCGATTTAGAAATGTAATATCTTTGCGAATTTATGATTCAGTATTAAGTTTTGTCCTGTTGTGACATACCGTTTCATCAAAGGGAAACGGTCTGTTCCAATATCATTAAATTACTATTATTTCAGGAAGTTTTATGAATACAGCTCAGGCTTATGGATCTGCTATAAATTTTATAAAACTTGCACACTATACCATGGTAACAGTAATATTTAATTGACAATGAGCATCATCTGGTCATCGAATGCATGGATGAATGGCGTATCTCGACATAAATATCTCTCTCTTAAGTTAGACATAATATTTGATGCTCATGACCTTATCTACTAAATAAACGAATAGCGAAAATGCGAACTACCAATGAAGTAACGCAAAACGGGATAAGTGTAATGTAAATGCTAGTGCCAATGTCACAATTCGACGATCACATAATGGGTCTTACATTCTATGTTCGTCAGATGACATTTGTTCCTTTTGCGTCAAACACAAGACACGATCTAACAACGTATCTCAGTGCTATGTCAAAACAAACAGTGTTTCCGATGCGTAAATTATCCTTTATTCTTTATATTCTGAAGATATTTTAACGTCTCTCCCATTGTACTTACAAGGGAATTGTCAACAATTGCTTGCTGAAACCTACCTTGAAATTTCTCCTAGAGAACCTTTGTGATGTACCAAGGACGTATAAAAAATAGCTTTTAACTGCAAGACACTAAAATCCAGCGACAAATCTCTCATTTGAACTTAAAGTACAGAGAAGTAATATAACTCCTGACTTGGTGGATTGGACAACCCTTACATCCTGCCGTCCGCACCGCTGCTCGTCTCACTCCACTCCGCTTTATTCAAGCAGGGAGTCCATCTGCTTCTTGTAATGGGTTGGCATTGCTGGATTCCGACTTCGGTTTCTCTGACTTGCAGTTAAAAGTGCCATATATATATATATATATATATATATATTAGGGTAACAGAGTGGAACCCTTGATAGAGGTCCACTCCAGGGAGTAGGCGCCCCTGCCCTTTTGTGAGCTCCAGTTCCCACTCTCCCAGTGGGTAGTACCTGGGTAGGGCCCCGTCCACAGGGT
Organism: Diploptera punctata; assembly: GCA_030220185.1. NCBI lineage: Eukaryota > Metazoa > Arthropoda > Insecta > Blattodea > Blaberidae > Diploptera > Diploptera punctata. The sequence goes on from JASPKZ010000782.1 coordinate 19,902, forward strand.
TACGTGGGGAGAAGAGAAGTCCCCAAAGCCGTAGTGAAGGCAACTTCTCTAGGAGACGAACACTCCGAAATTCCAGTTCCCTGCCCTCCAGGAAGAGGGGTTTGGCTAGAGGCTGGTAACCTCTACTAGTAAAAAATAACTTACTCATAAACTTCAGCAGAAGAAAAGCCGGATTGATAAACCTTATGACGACCACAGCAAGAAAAAGTATAAAAAGAGTTTTGGAATACATGACCAGCTTAAAATAGCGACTTGGAATGTCAGAGGCTTGGGAAGCAAAGAATTTGAACTAACAAAAGAAATGAAAAATAAAAGTATAAATATATTAGCTGCCTCAGAAACAAAGAAAAAATTGAAAGGATCACAAATGATAAATGATATGATGATGTTTTACAGTGGAGTAAGTCAGAAAGAAAGAGCGAAAGCAGGAGTGGCGATATTTGTGGATAAGAAATGGGGATCCAAAATAGACACGTATAATTGTATTAACGAAAGAATAATGACAATGCGATTTAAGCATAATAGAGGACATATGACAATTATAGCAATATATGCACCGGAGGAAGGGAGAGATGAAGAAACAAAAACATTTTATACTACTCTACAAAAGCAAATAAATAAGATAAACAAGAACGACATAATAATATTATTAGGAGACTTTAATGCTAGAGTGGGGAATCAACCAGTGGCAAATGTAATTGGGATCCATGGAGAAAATGTTATAAATAAAAATGGACAAGAATTAAAACAATTTGCAATTTTTAATGATTTTAAAATAACAAATACATTTTATAAGAAAAAAGATATTCACAAATACACATGGTCAGCACGAGGTTTTCGTTCACTGATAGATTATGTGTTAATCAATAAGAAAGCATCATCATTATTAACAGATACGAGAGTATTTAGAGGAAGTGACATCTATTGAGATCACTATTTAGTAATCTCAAAAATAAATATATTAGCGAGATGGAAGAAAACTAAAAACAAATATAGAAATAAAGAGACCACATTCAAAGTACATTTATTACAAGATAAAAGTATACAAAATCTGTATCAGAATAGGCTAAATGAACAATTAATATTAAAACCTACTTCCGAAGAAATAGACCGAGAATGGGATAATATAAAAGAAAGCATTGATAAAGCAGCATATGAGGCATTAGGAACAAAATATAAAATATATAACAAGAAGGGTTTAAGAATATGGAATGAAGAATTAGAGAGGATAATAAAAGATAAAAAAGAGGCTTATCACAAATATTTACAGAATAGAACACCAGAATTAATTAGAGCTGATTACAAACATAAAAGTGCAATAGCCAAAAGAGAAATTAAAAAAGCACACAAAGTCAGTTGGGATAGATATATAAGCAGACTAGAATACGATATACATGGGCAGCAAAAAATAGCCTATAAAGTAATGAAACATCTAAATAAACAAGAAAAAGATACAATACAGATCAATGCAATTGAGGAGAAACAATGGGAAGAACATTATAAAAAAACTGTGGTATAATGAAAATAAAATAACTAAAGATAACATATATGAGTGTGAGATAGGAATAGATATGATAACAATGGAAGAATTATCAGAAGTACTGAAAACAACAAAGAACAGAAAGGCAGCTGGAATAGACGGAATTAATATGGAATTAATAAAATATGGAGGATTTTTTTTAAAACTGAGATTATTACATTTTTTAAATTTATGTTGGAAACAAGCAACAATACCAGAAACCTGGACAACAGCAATAGTACAATCTATTTTTAAGAAAGGAGAACGTAAAGACTGCAACAACTACAGAGGAATAAGCATTTTAACTGCAGGCTATAAAATATACTCAAGAATCTTAACATTTAGGTTAAAACAAATAACACAGGTAATGTTAACAGAAGAACAAAGTGGATTCAGACCAGGGCGTTCATGTATGGATAATATATTTACGATAAAATAATTTATAAACAAAAGAAGAGAATATAACATGAAACACACATAGCTTTTATTGATTTTGTCAAGGCATTTGATAAAGTAGACAGAGGAAAACTCTGGACAATTTTAAAAGAAAAAGGAATTCCGAAACACTTAATAGCAGCTATAAAGAGTTTGTACTGGAACACAAATTTTGTTATAAAAACTAGAAATGAAGTAAGTAAAAATAAAATTCATACTAATCAAGGAGTTAAACAAGGATGCAGTATCTCTCCAGTTTTATTTAACCTATACATCAATGATATAATAGAAAAATGGAACGAAGAAACAAATAAAGGAATAAAATTAGATAAAACACACTACTTGAAAACATTATTATACGTTGATGACCAGGTAATAATAGCAAATACAGAAGACGAACTTCAGAGGAACATTTTTAAGCTACATAATATATGTGAACAATATAATCTCAAAATATCCATAGAAAAAACTAAGGTAATGGCATTCCAAGGGAAAAATCAAATCAGATCGAAAATAGTAATAGGAAACAAATCATAGAACAGGTGAACCATCTCAATTATCTAGGATGTGACATTTAATTTAATTATGATAATGATATAAAAATAAAATAGCAAAATTCCAGGGAATATGTGGTACGATAAAACGAACACTAAATAACAAAACAACAAGAGAGACCCAACTGAAATTTTATAAAATGTTGGTAGTACCGGTACTGCTCTATGGTTCAGAAGCCTGGATACATAAAAACAAGACCTAAGTAGGATAACGGCGGCAGAAATGAAATTTTTGAGATCTGTTAAGGGTGCACTAAGGAAGACAGAATCAAGAACACAGAAATAAGACAGGAACTTGAAATATTTGCAATAACTGATAAAATGGATACATATAGACAAAAATGGAAGCAACACATAGACAGAATGAATGAAGATAGATATCCAAAACAAATAACAAAATACAAACCTAAAGGCACCCGAGATGTGGGCAGACCTAGAAAGAGATGGGCCGAAGTCGGAACGGGTCAACAGACCTAGTCCATGAATGAAGATGATGATGATGGTATATATATATATATATATATATATATATACTTTTTGAGAAAGTTGGGCAAGATTATCTAAATAACGTGGAATATTGCACTAATTTTAACATTTTAAAAACAACTTACAAGAATGTGATTATTACAAAATTTTTTCGAGGGAACGTTTCTACTAATAGAGGAAAAATAGCAACACAGGCATTGAGTTGCATTCTATGTTGTAGACATATGACGATCAATTTTCAAATATAACTGCTGGAGGACTCAATATGCTGATCACATGTCATCCTATACTGGCTGGATGATCATCCATCTATGTAATTGGAATAGCAAGCAGCCGACTGGCCTTCTAAACCTGTCATGCCGTGGAGAAGTGCTATTACCAAAACATAATTAAAAAATACACATTTACCACCAAAGTTAAAAAAGGTGGGTTGTCTGCACGGTCAGTTGAGTCTCTACACCAGGGCTGTTAATAAATGCTTATTAGGTACGAAAAAGCTGTCCTCCCTCCTACCCGCATACAGGTGTACTCCCAGTGAAACAACCCAACTAACAAGTGAGTAGCAGTGTTTTACCTTGTCAGCTATCCGACGTAGGGTTGAATAAGAAGGGCGGGACCGTCTTTTCACACCTAGTGAGCACTTATTAAGAGGCCTGCTCAACATGTTCTGGGAGATCGGAAATTATACCATTTTGAATTGAATATGGCTAAGGGACAGGTAGGGATGGAGAAACCATTATATAAATTAGTACTCTACGTACAAAAAAAACTCAAATTCATGTGTAGGGCCTATTTATAATCTAAAGTACCATTTCTTACTTTAAAATATCCTCAATGATCGTTGCCAGAAATTACCGTAGGGTGTCCCAAAGCTGTGCGCCAAAGCATTGTTGCCTTAAATCATTCGAACTAGGTGCCATGTGCTTTTACAAACGCATCAGCTTTAAAATATCCTCAGAATTTTGTAGAGAATCCATAATTTTGTATTATATACCCATTAACTATGAAGAAAGAAAGAAAAAAAAAGTAACATGGTTTGATCATGCGGTTGACAATCGTTAAGGTCAGTGGGACATATTTGTGAACGTATTTTTCTCTTCCTATTTAAAAGAGAAGTGTACAGCAAAAACAAATATCTTGACTGAATATGATCTCATTATTATTCTTTTTAATGGAGTTTATCATAATTTTTTATATTATTAAATAAGACTTCGAACAATAAGAGTTGATGGTAGCATGTTCTGAAGGAAATGATCTAATACTTTCTAAACTCCAGAATACTTAGGCCCATCTAAATTAATTAATCTAGTTTTGCTATTAATTAAGGCACTTTCCAAGCAAATATTACGTCAATCCTTTTGCTACTTTATTTCTGACAAATATATTAATATAAAATCAATAACGATTATATATGAAGCCGCAAATGTAATTTTTTAAATGTATCGATACATTTTTTGATACAAAAATTAAGTTGATAATGATCCATGTCGCCATTAAAATATACTGTCATTTGGTTTAAGCATTGCCATCTTTATTGATACTTTTACGGATATAGATGGCCATGGTTTGAATAACCCTGCTTTCAAGGTTGTTAGAATAGTGCTTCTCCGTGAGTAATAGAATGTACCCTGTGACGATAAAAAAAAGTTTTAGTTCCGGTTTATTCAGCAGCTATGAGGTCCCGCTTGTTTATCGTGCTATTATTTTTGTAATCTGCATTAATCGTGTTGTTTAATCGGTTTATATTTGTTACAATTTTTTGAACATTTATTTGTGTGATATATCTTCATGTTAATGTGTTTATAACTTGTGATAAAAGAACAAATGTGTTTTGTTTAATATGGCTTCATTCGCTATCTGCAAGATGCAAGAGCAAGGTAGGCAAGTTTTATCATTACATATTGAATTTCCGTTTAGAGTTTAATACGTTTTCAGCAAATATTTAAAATCGTAATAGCAATGTTTTCAGTCATCTTGACTATATAAATATAATAGCATAGTTAAAGTAAGGTTATACTTTTAAAGTTAGAGAAATGGTTTGATGCAACAAGGGAACATGAAACGCCCATAAGTGTGCCGCTTATGAGTTAATATTAATTTATGTTAGCATATGAACATTGTTGGATTAAATATTACGAGTGGCCTTCTCTTCCACTCACCAGGATAAACAAATGAAATTTAATTACAAAAAAATATAATAATATTACAATACAATTATTGACAATTTTTTAATCATCTACCATCTATTAGTATTCTGAATGTCCTGAGTTTAAATGAAAACAGCCAAACTTGCAACTTTCCTTGGATTACAGGCTATTCTTTAGAATGACTTACCCTTGATTGTTCAGTTTATGTTGTGAATTATAACCCTAGGTTAGAGTAATTGAATTAGGTTAAGTGTGAGTTAGTTAGCTTTTAGATTCGTTACATTTTAAATGTGCCTAAATACGTAAAAAAATTGCTTATAATTGTTGCATTGGAGTTAGAAAATATATCGGGTAAGTTAAAGTAGAGAATTCCCAATTTCGTAATGTCCTTTTTCGTCATTAATTTATATTTGATATCTGATTATCAATATCAATGGAATATTATAAATTACTATTTTGCTTTGTGATAATGTTAAGTTATTAAAAAAATAAAAATGCTACGTTTATTAATTAACTGCAGATTGACTTGGAAAATCTTGTGGATTTCGTTTGTACCATTAATAATTATGGAGAGTGTTATTCCTTTTGAGAAGTTTAAGATTTTTTGATTTGACAACTTTACGAAAATGACTTTTTTTTTATTTTCAAAGAATAATAAAATATTATATAATTCTATGGGGAAAGCATGTTCATATTATGTATTGTGTATGTGGACCATTAGGATATTAGAAATTCTCAGCCTTTAGAGAATTGGAAACGCTAGTAAAAAAAAAAAAGCAAATCTAATGACTAATATGTATGTAGGCCTATGTATATTGCATTTATTTACACATAGTGAACATTTTCAAGCTGTGCCCGAATGAGAAGAGGCTCGTGCTAGGATACAATCTAAATACACAAAAAAATTATACAATTAGTAATAAAAATATTTACATTCATAGTATTATTAATATTCATAAAGTGTAGTTGTGATGAAAACTGAAAGCTTGAAGAAAAATAACATTAGTAATTTTAAAGCAAAATTATGTGAGGACATGGACCCAAAATAATAATAAATTAATGCAATTATTACAATAATGTTTAAATTAAATTACATGTTTTATACATGGATTGGTGTTTGTTTTACATGTCAATAGGTGAATTAATAATTTTGTTGCTTATTAGATATGTCTTGTAATTTCAGTTTTTAATTTGCCAATTTTATGAATACTGAGGTCTGACTTAATTTTCATAACGGTGTTAACATTTTTGACCGAAATAACTACTGTCTTAAGCACTGAGTTGTGTTATATTTGGGTTCAATTAAAATTAATTTTGTTATCTGAATTAGATTTGTAATGATTCTTATTTTTGTGGCAATGGACGCTCGATTCTCACCTCTGGAGTCTCGATTTCGCGTCTCGGTCATTTCCTGCGTTTCGTGGTGGGTGAAATGGAGTCTGTGTTTCTCTCTTTTCCCTACCACGAATTTCATTCCACCATTTCTCTACAGCCATCTCATTCATTTTGTTTCATTTAATTCCATCTGCTCCCGTGATGGCGCGTCAAACGTGTTCGGCCGGCAATCCTTGTTATTTATTGACATTCAATGTAAAGGGTTTCATGGCATCTCATCCTCGACCCGGTATTGTGTGAGACACATTGAGGAGGTTTATAAATGAGTATGTTTATAAATGTATTTAATATTAAGTACCGGTACATGTAGGCCTACACAAAAAAGAAGAGTCAATTACTGTTGATGAAAACGCAAAAATTTCCTCACACGGTTCACTAGATAACATTCTTTGCCTAATGAACTTGCATGTGTCCGTTGTGACTAAAAGACGTGAACACAACAGCTACTGTCGCTATGTTCTTTCTATATCCCAAAACTAGGGTTGAAAAAAGTATGGGTTAGGAGGCTGCTGCATCGTATTTAGACCTCTGTGTTTACAAACTGCACGTTGACACGCGGTATTCGGGACAGACGTCTAGTACAGTCCGCTTTGTGTAAGAATGAACTCAACTTTGCACGATTTTGTTTCGGCATTCTGATACAACCACACGTCACGTAAACAGGTCTATTACTGAGGGAAAGTCGAACATACACACTCTCCGCTCCGAGCAGGCAGTGGAGACGCTCGACAAAGACACGCATTTTGTAAACAATGTGTATAGAAATTAGTTACTACCCTGATTTCGATACTTTTTTCAGCCCTACTCATACCGTAGCGTGAGAGTTAAAAAAAAAACAAACGAACGAGATGTCTCATGCTTGATCCCAGGTTGATTTTTTACAGCGTATTTTTGTCATTTACACGGTCGTCCATCTAAATAATTAGATAACGTATGCTGAACTTTGAAAAAAAAGAGAGAGCAGACTTTACTTCCTTAAACAACAAAACATAAAAAAATAATTAAGAAAAAAGTGGTCATAAAATATATAAATATTGAAAAGTCAATTAGCTCAGTTGTTAATAAACTAATCAAATTTAGGTCTGATTACATGATGTAAACATAGTAAGTAAAATCTGTCATATCATTACATTTATAGAATTTCAGGACACCGAGTAGTATATCGCGATGACTTTGAGCCAAAACATAGGATTACGAACCTGACACCGTAGGTCCTAATCCATGACATGTATTAGTTTTCTTTAAAATAAGCGTTTTAACACACTTTGATAAAACCTTTAAACAATTGAGGACATATCATGTAATAAAATTAATTAAATTTCCAAATTTTATGTTCCGCACATAATTTATAAATTTCCCTTCAAAATTTCTTGTTTCAAAGAGGAATTGTAGACAGCCATAATTCAGTTAAGCACTGTCTTGTCCTTAAAGTCCTGTTGGATAGTCTGCGGTCTTGTAAACTAATTTTAATACATTAAAACATTTCTGCAGTAATATAAGTGGCAATAGATTTATCTTTGAAGTTCCACCCAACCTATAAATCTGTAATGAATTTCTGAGAGTTAAATGCACATATCACTCACAATACCTGAGTTCGGACAATTGACCTAAGTTGAATTTATAAACTTTTAGAAGCAATCTGTTACATAGCCATTTTTTTTAGATGCTGGTCGATTATAATATCAAAATATTTTATTTTTGTGTGCATTCAGTACTAGGAGAGCAAGTACACTTGTTACAGACCTTCTGAGCTAAATGATAATTACACTATTACCCTTTCACTTACACCCTAGTTCTATCATGTTCTATACCTACTGTACACTTTAAAATTTTTGATGTTTTGTCTCTTAGTATCCAATTTTGTTTTCCTTCTCTTTTGTTAAGCATACTTTACCACTTTTGGCAGACCCTAATTGAGTTTGTTAAAATGAATTAAATAATAGGTAATTTAGCGCAAATATCTTGATGTGCATGTTAGAACTGGTACAATTTATAAACTGTTTCTTTTCTTAACAATTCTTGTATTTCAACATCCACCGACATCTAGTACGTTCTCAAGATTCTCTGACTAAAAAGCGGAGATAAATAAATGCAGCAATAGTATTTATTTACCTGTAATAATTAAAAATACTGAATCAACCCATTTAATTGTTTATCACATTTTAATTCCTGAGTTTAACCTACATTTTAAGACGAATGATTTTTGGAACACATTATTTCAGCAAGTAATATTCACTAACTACATTGTTCTTCTTCTTCACTTCACGGACTAGGCAAATTGCTGTTCCACCTCATAGTTGTTCTGACCATCTTTTCACTGGCCTTCCTACATTCCTTGAACCGCTTGGCTTGTAGTTGAATGCTGCTCTTGGTAATCTTGATACATTCATTCTTTCCACGTGTGTAAACCATTTCTCTCTATTTCTCTGATTTTTTCATCCTATTGATATATATTTAACTATGTTCTTATATCTTCATTCCTTATCCGATCCAATCTTGTGCAGCCTTTTGTTCTTCTAAGGAAGTTAATTTCTGCGCTTTGTATTCTACTTTGCAATTTTTGGTCATTACCCAAGTTTCGCTCCCATAAAGTAATGCAGGAACTGCCAATGTTTTATAAAACTTCAATCAAGTATCTATTCTTGTTTTATTCTTTAATGTTTTATGTATAGTTCCGCATATCATTTGAAATTTCGACAGTTTCATATGTATGTCTCTTTCAGTTTTTGTGTTTATAGTAAAATTCCAACCCAAATAATTAAAATTTGTTACTTGTTCCAGAGGTTTGTTGTCTATTACGATTTTTGATCTTATATGATCGTTTCCCCAAAATGCCATTATTTTTGTTTTTTCTTTTGATATTTTGAAATTATATTCTTGGCATAACTACATTGTTAACATGACTATTTTGCTTTTGGTTAGTTTAGGCGTTAGGTTAGCTTCCATTACGTTACATCACGGAAGTTACCTTAAGTTTAACATCCTGTACCTCTTTGTAATTCATGTTCTATTAACGCATGTTATATAAATTAATAATGCAGAATATTTCTTGTAGGAAATCAAGAGGGAAAGCATCCAGTAGGTAGGCCAAGAATGAGATGGGAGAATAACTTTAACTATGATTTTAGGGAAGTAGATTATAATGGGAATGATCGGAAACTATTAGCTGAGGACAGGGATGTATGGAGAGCTTATATCCGTGCGGCCATGAACTTACTGGTTCGATAGTGCCAGTTAGTTATTGCCCTGTTCTACGTACCGACTGCGCTCGCTCAGTAGCTTTCCTATTATCGGTAACAATTTGTGTTTTATTCTAATATTTCACATGTAAGTAATTGTGATCGGAAATGTAACATAATATATCAGAATATCAGAAATGTACCATCCATCCATAGTATCCATAGTAATTCTGTCCAAGGGCAGGTCCTTCACTGCAATCATAGCATTTTCATGCTATGCTGCAGCTTTACTAGGGAATTCTAGGTGTGGTAGCTTCCCGTTGCTTTCCACACCGGTGAAGGATGATGATGATAATGATTGCCATATGATTTCGGGAACCGTTTGGGCCTTAAAGTTTTCCTGACATTTGTCTTACAGGTGAGGAAAAATCCCGATAAAAACCTCAGCCAGAAAAACTGCCCCGACCGGGGATCGAACCCGGGCCCGCTGCCTGACAAGGCAGCACGCTACCTCGAGACCACAGCCATAATGAGTAAAATTCAATCAAAACTCAGGTTATAATTTAATTTAATTTTTAGACAAACCGAAATATTTTTTATGAGTTCTGTCATTGTACATGAAGGTTTATAGTTTCCACTATGCAAGAGCAAGACTTTGTTTGAAACCAAAGGCAAATAAAAGTAATTGTAAGAGTGAATAAGAATGTGTCACCATAAGAAAATCGAGAATCATGATTATGGTTATATAATTATATAATATTAGTGTTAGTAATCCACCGCTGTTGTCTCCCAGCCTTATCACCCAGCGGGCCCGGGTTCGATCCCCGGTTGGGACAAGTTTCCTGGGTGATGTTTTTTCGGGGTTTTTCCTCACCTGTAAGACAAATGCCAGGAAACTTTAAGGCCCAAACGGTCCCCGAATATCATGTGGCCATCATTTTCATCATTAACATATTCATTGTTCAATATTAAGGCTTCTCCTGGCACATCATTACCATCATCACCTATCATATATATCATCGGTGCTACGTAATTCCGCCTTCCAGGTGCCCCAACCTCAGAAGTGGGTTACAATAAGCTATGCCATGAGAGTAAACCAGAATGTCGAAATTACAATGAATAAATAATATAGTGTTAGTTAAATTTGTTGCCGTATTTAATATCTGAAGACGAAAGTTATGTTGAGAGGACTATAGATACCCGACACCCTCTATAGCACAAAGTGAAATGTACTGTATATGCTTAATCAAATTTATTTCATGAACATAATAATTACAATAGTGGATGCGGTGTTATGTCATTACCACAATGCATTATTGTTGGTGGGGATGGATGATTAATGCTCGTCTGTTCTAATACCATCATGCAGCATGTAAAGATGATCAACCCTACTAATTAGTATTCACAACCTTAATTTAAGTAAAATAATTTCTACTCTCTGGCACTCGTAACTTAATCCAATTTTCTTCTGCGCTTCACTAATATTCTTATAACAAATGGCCTTGTAACGAAAATTGTAATAGTAGAAGAAGAAGAATAAGGATTTTATTAAAGTAAAAGTATAATAAAATATATACCGTACTTATTTACAAATGAATGCATAGCCAGGAAACAGAACATGCTTTTGATAGAACGTATCAATACACTAATATCTAATAATAATATAAACCAAACCAAAACGAAAGACAATATTACATTTAAATACTTCACAAATATAAACAATTAAGTAGGACTACTAATATTATTTAATATTACGTAGAAGTCATAGACTATTGTCATCCCAACTGAAAATAGATACAACTGTTATTCTTCTAGAAATGGATGCGAAACATGGACTGTTACTTTAAGGGAGAAGAAAAGATTACGAATACGGTATTTGAGAATGAAGTTCTTAGGATTTTTTTTTGATCAAAGAGAGACGAACAGACAGGTGTATGGAGAAGATAATAACAATGGGAAATCAGATGTAGCAAAATAAGATCAAGTTAAGTCTCGTGTCACGGCATATGATAAGAATGGAATGAATAGGGCAACTTGAAGAAAAGCGCCAAGTATAGGCCAAGAATGAGATGGGAAAATAGCAGTAACTACGATTTGAGCGAGGTAAATTATATAGGGGGTGGTTGAAAAACATTGTCTTAAGATAGAGATATATGGAGAACTTACGTCCGCGCGATCATGAACATGTCATCGATAGTGCCAGTGCGTTAGTTAGTAGCAGTCGTAATAATTACACTTTATTCATATGTTTATTCATTATTTCCTGAATAAGTATTGTAAGCCCATGTTTTCCCTTTACAGAGATTTAGGCGGTCTCCCCCCTACAGGGAAGAATTTGAACCATACTAATTTAGTTACACTTGTTTTCGTATAGGTGTCATTTTGAGTGGTCCGTATTCAGCGTTCCGCCTCATACTGACATCTAGGAAACCAAGGTAGTACTAGGACGGGAAAATTCGGTAAATTTTGCTTAGAGGCCTTTTTATTCAGGCTTAAGGATTTTTTACGAGCCTGAAAATCTTCAGACTCGGGAACCACGGTTTAAAGTCCCTCCCGGAGGACTTGCTCCTTGGATTTTTCCGTCCTAAAAAATCCATCGACCCCGGCCGGGTTTGAACCCGGGACCAGAGGCAAGGATCATAACCACTAGTCCACCGCGGCCGACTCCTGAAAAGTCTTGTTTTTTTATATTTCCAAGTCTCGTTCAGAAATCATCCCACGTTTAACCAATTATCTAGAGCTACAATTAATTTACAGGATGCTATTCTATCACAATTTGAATCTAGAAATCTTTCCGGCAACCACTGACCCCTCCAGTATTCCAAGTAGTTGCAATTTCCTAGGATATGTATTTCGTCGTCTTGACATACTCGTATATCGATTCGTCGGAATTTGTGAAATCTCCATGCCCCAAACCTAAAGAAGGCGAGGTATTTCCCTTTCAATCCAAAAATGTATATTTTAGACATGTAAATTTTAAACTTAAAGGCTAACAAAATAAATCATCCTAACATTATATTTGCTCGTTTTGTCTAAAGTAGGTGTGCCTCGGAATTTTAGGCCCTAAAATTAGATTTAGGTTCCTAAAATAGACTTCAAAAACTGCAAAATATGTTCTAAACTTGGGCCAGTTGTAATCGCACACTGGCCAGTCTCTCTTTTCGTGCCTGGCTTCTCTCTCATTCCCTGCCTCCAAGGCTGGTAAACAATATGAATGTTGTAATTTTAATAACTCACTCTAGCGGATCCCATTCACGGGGAATGACAAACGCTGAGTGTTCTAGAAAATGTCTCTACGTTTGGGTTTTAAAATGTGTTAACGTAACAGCAAAATGGGTGGAATAATTATGGCATTATAAACACATTAATTGACCGCAAAGTTATTGCGATTTTTTTTTGCATTTTTTATGTTCCGTTAAAATTATGAATATTTACCGAGTCTTGGAAGTGCTGAAGTGAGAGAAATTATATACATTTAGTTAAAAATTGCACTTTTATTAAAAAAAAACATAAAATATTAATGGATAAAAATAGGAACTTTAAGCACAGTAAATTAAAAAAAATGTATTGAGTTGCTAGTCTCTTACTAGGCGTCTCTCCAGTTAGTGGATAGGGGAAGGCTCACCAGGTTGATTCCGGGGAAGTGAAATTAATTGTTTGAGAGTAAGTGAAGGGGTATCAAGATGAAAGTAACCCGGAATGAAGAAATTTGGATTGGATGGGAGCAAAAGAAAATTTAAAAAGATGGAGATAAAATGGTTTGGACACATAATGAGGATGCAACAACAACGATGGCTTAAAACATCTCTCAGTGGTACCAGCAGAAAGGGGTATCCGGGGAAGACCAGAAGATCACGACAAAAGTTAAACAAGTTATTTCTTAGAAGAGGCTTCAAAAATTATGAATGGAGATGAGGAAGATGAATAAGTAAAAGGAAATAAATTTATGTATTATTTTTAGACACCCCTGGAATAGTACGAGTAATAAATATAAAAAACTCTTCTAGTTGGTATAATAAATAATATAATATTTTATGATACTTGTACCTACGTAATTAGTTTTCATTATTCCTTCACGAAGTCTGCCGCAGTGACTTGTGGTTATGCTCCTTCCTTTGGTTCCGAGGGTCGCGGGTTCAAACCCGGCCGGGGTCGATGAATTTTTTAGGACGGAAAAATCCAAGGAGCAAGTCCTCCGGGAGGGATTTAAGCCGTGGGTACTGATTCTGAAGATTTTCAGACTCTTAAAAGATCCATAAGCCTGAATAAAGAGGCCTCTAAGCAAAATTTACTGACGCTAACGTCCTATACCGTATTCGGCCTTAGTTTATGGTGTACTGTAAACAAAGTCACAAAAGGTATCCTTCCGCAGGCATCTGTGATTGGTGGAGCGATGGTACTATTTCACGCGCCATCTAATGTTTAACGTATTCAACACGACCGGCCATGTTGGAATAACTGGATTTCTCTCCTCTTCGTCTGCGCGAAATGGTGTTATATTTAAATTTATATAAATTTATACTTATTGTTCACCATTATTGTTTTTTCATATGTTATATTGTGTTTTATTACTATATTATTATTTTTGCGATAATTTTGTTCATACACAGTAGTTATCATCATCATTATCATCATCATCGTCATCATCATCATCATCGTAATAGTACATTCACGAATTTAGGCCATTTGTTGACCTGTTTTGGCCTCAAGAGAAACATAATCCGGAAGTATTTTGAGTGGTATATATATATAAATGTAGATTGATCAGGGAACTGTGTTTTCATCTACGCCGCTGGACAACGATATCATTAGGTTCATGTGGCCAATGAAATCACACTTAACCACGTGCTTCTGTTTACATTACAACATAAACTAAGACCGAAACCTGTATAGCAATACCTTTGTTGCCTGTTAGATGCCTCAATTGGGTCGGTATATTGACCATATGCCACCCATGACATCTGAGAGCAAATAAGGTAACTAAAAATTAACTTGGTCTAGTAACTCCTTACAAAGGAGAGGCTACGGCTCAGCAATGGGCTACGTCATTATAGATATAGATTCCTTCAGGAAATAAATAAATATAATACCTAAAATCCAAGGTCTAGTGATTACTTACCATTTCGTTTAGGTTTATTTTTATTGCTTGGAACTCAGCTTAATAATTACATTTTCCTGTTGGATAACTGTGAACAGTTATAACTGTTACAATTCGCCCTTATATACAGTACATCGTTTCGTTCTTCATAATTATAACACGCACGCGCATGTCGCGTCATAGTCGTATGCACTTTTGTACTATATTTTTTTAACATAACTCTTTTTTTATAATGTACATGAGTTCAACTTAAAGAGGCATGAGCTACGTATTTTATTGTTAGTGAATTGTCAAATTGCTCTGAATTTCTCAAGATATGCGAGATTTTATGCTATATCTGCACATAACGTTAATGTTAAAATAATTTTTAAGGTTAATGAAAACACAAAGTACAGAAATAAATATTAAACCTGTGGATTCAGTGAAAATTTTACTCTTGACCAAGTACACTTTTAAACTAGTTTCGTGGACATGAGTAAAAGTTTATGAACATTTTTTGAAGGACAAATATATACTTCAGAATATCAGAAATTCGTCAAAATGCAAGTACTTTGTAAGGTTAGATTAATTATAGAAGATTAACACTTAATTTGGATAATATTTGCTATTTATTATATTATGCATTCATCTGTACTCTTGAATCATTTGCATTACTGAATAATAATAATAATAATAATAATAATAATAATAATAATAATAATAATAATAATAATAATAATAATAAAAATAAAAATAATACTAATGATAATGACAATCTACGTCTTTCTACAACCAAACGAATTTAAACATAGTACAGATAATGTCCACTATTTTATTCTCTTTTTCCAGTGTTTCTTATCCATCGAAAGTTCTTGTAGGCCTTTCAGTTCCATACATTTTGTTCTATTTATTCAGTCTCCATTTGGTCTTTTTTTCTTCTTTCTCCCATCTAGTGTCCATTGCACGACTTCCTTTGCCAGTCTTTCATCTTCCATTATAATTACATGACCAAACCATTGTAATATTTTTTTACTGTATCTTTTTCTATATTCATTAAACGTCTTATTTCTACATTTCTTATTTCTTCTCTCCTTGATTTTCTAGAGCGGATCTATAAAGAAATCTAATTGAAAGGCTCTCATTTTCCTTCCTGGGGTTTATTTATTGTCAACGTTTCAACTTCCTAAGTCATCACACTGCACAGCTTTTATTATATAATTAAATTATTTTCTTTGTTTTAACCAAAACATTAATCCGTTCAAATAATAATAATAATAATAATAATAATAATAATAATAATAATAATGATGATGATGATGATGATGATGATGATGATGATGATGATGATGATAATATTGATGATGATAATATTAATGATGATAATCATATTAATAATGATAATAATAATGATAATAATAATGATAATAATGATAATAATGATAATAATGATAATAATAATAATAATAATAATGATAACCATAATAATGATAATGATGATAATAATGATAATTATAATAATAATAATAATAATAATAATGATAATTATAATAATAATAATAATAATGATAATAATGATAATACTAACAATACTAACAATAATATTAATAAAATTATTAAATGTCCCATTAAGGCAAAGGCCTCTTCAGAGAGGATGAGCCCTAGATGTCTCACTTGGTGAGCTAATACACGAAATATTAAGGCTATTTGTTGTTTGAGGTTGTAATTTGGTTCACTTACACTTTCTTTTATCCATTTTAATTAGTGTTGACACACTGTTGTCGGTCTCTGTTCGCTAGTCTTCTTATGTCTTTCAGTACTTCCCATTTCTCACTCTACTCGGTCAATGTCTTCTTATAATTTCTTCAACATCTCTACCCTGAGATAATGTTTTTCCAAAATCATCCTTGTATAATCTATTTCCCTCAGATCATGGTTAATAATAATAATAATAATATATAATAATAATAATAATAATAATAATAATAATAATAATAATAATAATAATAATAATAATAATAATGTTATATGTCTAGCCATGTTTCCTCGAGTCTTTATAAAATGTAAGCTATTCTGTTTTTACCTTTGAAATCTAGTAACCCACTTGTCTCTGTTAATCCATATAATCCCATAAGCTTATTTGAACGGTCTCTATGTTAGAATGAAGCATAGTGATGCTTACAGGTCTAATAATTTGTGACGCCGAATACAATATTGCAATACAAAGCTAGAGTTTGATGTGAAATGTCGGATGGATGTCAGTAACTGTAATGTAACGTGACATTTATTTTGAATCTCGTCCATCATTCGATCATCAACCATTTTAGTACAATGTTACTATCGATATTTATCGACTGTTTCGGCAATCAATCATTTAGAAACTTATAATTTCTCGTGATTAATGAATTAGCTCTTCCATTCAAACATATTGCATCAACTCATTCGTTTTTATTTCTTCCTAAGTTTAATCTCTCCCTGTGTAGCATGTTCTTTGTCTCTAGGACGTTATAGATTTCCACCTGTGGAGAGATAATTTTTAACTTAAATCAATAAACTCCAAACTCAATGGCGCAAAGATGGACGGTCATCTAGCCAGTATAGAGATAACATGTGGTCAGCATGTCAGATCTCCGAGCCGTTATAATTGGTTATCTCAACCTGGAACCGCTACTTATTGTTAGTACCCAAATTCCTCACGATGGTATTTGGGCAGCGGTCCCATACTGACTGAAAACCTATGAGAAAATAGCTTTCCCATGAGAACTCGAACAGCGTAAGTCCTATAGCTTTGCATCAATGCATCATGCCTTAAACCGCTCGGCGACGGTTGGAGACAATCAGTAGTTTAGAATCTTATAATTTATTGTAGTTAATAACTTTGTTCTTGAATTCAAATGCATTGTCTCAACTCATTCTTTCTCATCTCTTCCTAAGTTTAATCTCGTATTTTGTATCAAGTCCTATCCGGCCTTACAAGGCTCCATCTGCCAATCAGTAATTAAGAAAACGTATAATCTATTGCGATTAATGAGTTTGCTATTCCATTTAAATGTATTGCATCAACACATTCTCTCTAATTTTTTCCTGGGTAATTTCTCCCTTTGTAGGTAATTGACGATCCCTACATCATTTATATGACATTTATAAACATACAGTTTCTTGTGATTGAGTTTTGTCATTCCATTCAAATGCATCGCCTCAACAGTCTTCCTTAGTTAAATTTCTTCCTTTGTAGGCACTTTTACATTTTCTGCGCTTCCCGGGCCTTATAGAGCACCAAATGAACAAAAATTAATTTTAATTCTGGATCTCATTATTCAAGGTGTTTTTGTGAGGTAGAAATCAGGCCCATACACTCCCGCGGCAACTCTATTAAAGTGATGTATGGCGACTCTGTTATGAAAATAGTATCACCGATACTTACCTGAAATATACAATCAGATCTTCCATAGCCTATTTGAATAAGAGTTGGTGGATACTATGTTTGCACTACAATACGCTGCACGTCTGTATTATATAAACGTGATCTCGGAACTGAAGCAACACTTGTGCGAGTTTCAAAGTTGAGCGAGAAAATATTTTCTGCACGAGAAGCTATAATGACGAATCATTGAACTGTAAGAACTTCTTCGTGGGGATCCGATTTTATGGCTCTCTTCACGTCCTCGTAGGAAGATTTTACACATTTTTGAAAATACAAGGGCATGGAGGGTTTCCTAGATTGAGTGATGAGATAAAATAATTGAATTGTTGCCCCGAAAAGAAATCTAACCCATAAAAATTCGAAAGTTGAGTTTTCAGTGAATTAGGGTCGATTTCACCAACAGAGGTAGTATTACGACAGTTTAAGCTGTGCATTATACACGGGGAAAACTGGCGTAATACAGTTACCTCTGTTGGTGAAATAGAACCTTAGTGATCTATCCGGAGAATATCACGGCATTGTAAAACTACCCCTGCTCTCTTCCAGATGTTTTATTTTTAAATGTACATACATAAGGAATTTATTAGACTAAAAGTAAGATACATACAATGTTATTTACAAATATGGGTCGCACGGGCAGTAAGACTTACGGGACATTCCATACGAAATCGGCAAAAAAAATTGTGAAAATTGAACTCACATCTTTAAAAGTTTACAATTTTTTTACAGTGAAACTTTATGATATACTGAATATCTGAACCGAATTTCAAGTCTTCGCTTGGTGTAATTAAAGAGTAATAGAGCTGTCAAATTATCGTATTGTTTTAAATAGTCTCTTTTATAAAAATACATTTCTCGAAGTATGGCTATTCCCTCAACTTGAAAAGATAGTCACATTATAGATGATTTCATGCTCTATCGCTTGAAAATTAGTATGTTAATATTTACGTTTTTCTGAAGGGCGTAAATGCAATTAATACGCAATTGACCTTCCTCACCAAAAATTTTATAAAATCAAAAAATACCACATTATTACCTGAACACCAGTTAATTTTTTGTAATTAGTATTAAAGTGGAGTCTTGAAAGGAAACTACCAAAAATAATAATTTTTCCTAAAATTTCCTATGTGTAGACTGCCCGCAATACCTTTCGCGTGAGTGGAGATCGCTCGCTCGTACAAACAATGACGGAGCTACTTGGTAATAATCCTTTGCGCACTTACAAATATTTTTTATTGTTATTATCATCATCATTACATTATTTTTATTATCATTATTACAATTATTACATCATCATCATCGTGGACAAGTGGTTACTCTGTACGCCTCCGATTCCGAGGTTCGCGGGTTCAAACTCGGTAGGAATCAATGACATTTTAAAGGCGTAACAATTCTGAATGTAGCTTTCTCCAGAAGGAAGGAAATCCGTGAGTCCCGTGTCGTAAATTTATGGTACGTAGGAGAACCTCGCGCTTGAAATAAATTGCTACATAATAAACGCCATTAAATATAACAACCTTTATCGATATATTCAGTAGGCGGTTAATTTTGTGCTGATTTGGCTAATGTATAGTTTAATTTAAATTACTAAACACCTACGAATTCAAACTGGTAGGTCTATTAAAAATATTTTCTAGAGAGTAGTTTTGTAATGTGTTGTAATATTTTGTACTTGTACCCTACGCCAATGTCTGATGTTGAATATTGTAAAGTAAAGTAAAGTATTCCCACTACAGGCCTCAGGAGGCCCTTGGGGTAGTGGGAGGTTAAGGCTCCCACTTTTTCTGGACAATCGGCACTTGATGTCAGCCGGGTTGTCAGCCCTGCGTGACGGCCGCCTTTACCCCAGAACAAGCGTCTGGTACTCATTTTCGTTAGAGGCTGAGTCGACCCCAGGGCCATAGTGCCGCCAGAAGGTTTGGGTCAGTTTAAAAATCCTGACTCCACCGGGACTTGAACCCTCGACCTTCCGGCTTGTAGCGCAGTGCCTTAACAAGTAATGTTAAACTATCGATAATAATTTATAACAATTTTCATGCTGTTACAAGTAATATTTAAGAGGTATAAATATATTTCATTGGCTTGGTATCACTTACTGATCTTGCATCCCCTACTCATGACATATCTAAGATATTAAAATGCACGATAATATTAGCTTTTATTATAAGCTAAATTATTGTTATAGTGTTTAATTTAATGTCTAAACTTCCCATTATTCTCCTTTTATAACACAAAATGTATACCTCAACGATTATTCTCTCATTCCAGAAACATTTAAGAAATTGTAAAATTATATATTAACACATAATATTGTTAATAACTATTGTATACTAATATATGCATAATTAAAATTATATTTAACTTCTAACTCACCATTCAGTCTTTGTAGATCTGCAAACTTGTGAGTTAAAAACAATAAGATATTATTTTAAATTTGACTGTGACACTTAAAATGACGAGATGCACTAAACATACTGATGTAAATCAACTGTCTGAACTTGAGAATTGTTGATGTAAAACAGATGTTTAAGGAAGACTCGCTGATGCTGCATTATTATTGTTTGGTAGGAAGTGGTACGAGTATTAAAACATTCGGTTTTATTTGGAAGTGATATCTTATAACAATACTATTTCGTCAAATTTTTCAGGGTACAATAAAATACACTGAATAAAAAGTTATTTTAAGACTGAAATTAGTAATTATAAGATAATAAAAATTTATACCAGTTTATTCAATTAATGATGAGAGTTTTTATTATATAATATTACATTTAAACTGTAAGAAGATTACGAGTATTTGAGAATAAAGTTTTTAGGAAAATTTTTGGATCAAAAAGAGATGGACAGACAGGTGAATGGAGAAAACTACATAATAGTGAACTACATGATCTGTATAGGAAGCCAGATATAATAAAAACAATTAAGTCTCGAAGGCTGCGATGGGCAGGAAATGTGGCACGTATGGAAGATGAAAGAGGTGTTTGGAAATTTATGGTAGGAAAACCGGAGGGAAAGCGCCCAGTTGGAAGACTAAGAATGAGGTGGGAGAATAACATTATACATGATTTGAGGGAAGTAGATTATACAGGGGAAATTGGAAAAGTTAGCTCGGGATGGGATGTATGGAGAGCTTATGTCCGCGCTGCCATGAACCTACAGGTTCCACAGAGCCAGTGAGTGAGTTAGTTATAAATAATTTGTTTAATAATTCACAGTAAACGTAAGTATCAGAGCTCTTTACTTCTCACTTCAGCAATAAAATTTGATAAATAAATATCTACTGCGTAAGAATTAAAATATCGCCACTTTTATAAATTTACAGTACTGTTCCATTAAGCAGAACATATAACAATCTATTCGATTTAATGGCAGTTGAAAAAGTCACTGATGAAGCTCTTTCAATAAAGTACGCGCGCGACCTTGGTCGTGAAATGAATCTGCTGCGCCATAGACCCGCGAGTTTTTTACGAAAATAGAACAAAAAACATTTATATTGTCTGAACTATTCAACTCTCCAAAAGGGTAATTGCTGGAAATTAACCCTTATTACGTGGATAGTATCCTGTATTTTTTCCGTTTTCATTTTTTGATATGTACTGCAGTAAACCGCCATAAAACAGACAATTGACACCGAAAATAAAAATATCCTAATTATAAAAATAACACCCTTAAACTACATGATATCACCTATATAAATATGTTTGAAACAAATTTTTGCTGTTTACTGTTTCAGAAATATTAGTTAGTAAACGTTTTAGTTTATCATATTTACGATAATTTTAGATCATCATAACTACGAACCTGTAAATGATAAAAATTAAATTTCTGTATTAATACGTTTATAAATGTATTCACTATATTTAGGGATACACAAAATTAAAAATATAAATTGCAAGATTTTTTGCTGTCCGATTTGATATGGATTGTCCCGTACGCGCTGTTGACAGTCCGTTACAATAAGTTAATGGTTGGTAATAATATACTTAAAAAAATCACAATAATATTACAATTAGATAACAATACAATTACACTATACATTAACTTAGTTATGTAGAATTATTAAGAATTAATGGTATTGCAATTTAACATATTTATTTATTCATGAATGAGTGTTGTTCTTATCCTCCGCGGTTTGTCCAGATATCTACCCACGTTTATCCAATTTTCTGGACTTACCCCAACCAAATCGTAGCATGCCAAATTTTCACGATTCTGAATTTAGAAATATTTCCCTGGAACACTTATAAATGACGCCCACAATATTCCAACTCGTTACATTTTTCACTACTATATGTCTCTCGTCTTCAAAGCTCCCGAAAATTGGACATATTCGCATATCGGTACATATGTCGCTCATTTTTTTTAAAAAACTTCTTCCACAGCCTTTAACCAGAACCAAGCAAGCCCTGATCTCTCTTTAAGTCATAGATTGATTATATAAAGATTCTTTTCCCCATAATTGTTTTACGGTCTCTTTTGTAAAAAACAGTGATATGTTTACATTTCAAGCTAAGAGTAATCCATTTGACACAAACTGGCTGATTCAAGTAAAGTTCAAGTCATGAGGAGCAATTAATGAGCGTTAGATCTGTTTTCGGGGTAACTATTAAATTGTTTCCTAAACAAGGCAACAACTTAAGGCTGACGTGTGCATGGCACATGGCACGTGAGGAAGCGGTTTAGAATTTTCTAATAAGTACAGCAACATGTATTTAGATTGGATATGGATTATTGTAAATAAAAAAAATATATCTTGAAGATATACACTGAATAACAAAAGAAAGCCACCGTTTGATACATCTATAGAGTTAAAAATTTATTATACCTAGGCTGACATGTGATGGTTCATATGATCCATTGGACATTAATTTTTTCTTTATATGAAAGTTTCCTCTCTTGGTCGCATGTTGCACTGCACGCAATAATGGAACAATGACACTGAATGCTGAAAAAAATTCTGTGTTCTGGAATTTGATATAAATCATTTTGATACGCAAGTGGAAGCGTTTATTTTTGTATAGGTGTGTAAATCGGACTTCCTCCAGGAAGTCGAAAGATAAATTACATCAACAATTTGTCAAAACTAGTTGTTTATCTCCATAGAAAATAAGTGTACGTTCAGCAGACTCCGTTAAAGGCGTTGAGCATATAATTGAGATTTTCCAACGCCAAAAGTCCTTGCGCATAGCTTCTCGTGAGCTGGGAATGACGCACAGATAGTGTGAAGGATGTTGAAAAAATGGTTGCTTATGATACATACAAATTACAACTGTATCAGAAGATTAAGGGTCGGGATAGGAATGAAAGATTCCTCTTTGTGTGTCGTTTTTAAGAATCAGGAGGTAGTTTTACGGAGTGGATGTTTCTCAGTGATAAGATAACATTTAAGTTATTGAAAAATGAACGTCGTAACTGCTGAGTTTGGGAGACTGAGAATCCACGCGTTGTCATTGAGTGTGAACGATATTCACCCAAGCTGAATGTTTTCTACGCCATGTCACATTAGAAGCTGTATCGTCCATTTTTATTTATGATTGATACTATTAATGGCATACTTGAAAAGCTCAAACTTTGGTCAATGAATGATTTTTCTTTTAGAAATATAGAGCAAAGGTTCGCTATCATTGTTAGTTACCCAACATCTTAATCGGGTGCTTCCAGAACGCTGGTAAAGACGAACAACACCTTTTGTCAATATACTTATGAAATGGCCTCCACGATTCCCAGATTTTGATGTGATTTTTTACATAAAGGACAGTACCACGCGGTATACATAAACCTCAAATAATGATTGAAAAAGTAGCAGCTACAGTCACATTTGACGTCTTATTCAGAGACTGACAAGAGTTGGGCTACCTCATCGATGTTAGTTATTAGGCCTATTCACAGTGCCCACAGAGGTACTGTAATGCAATACCTCGCAGAAAAAAAAACTTTAATATATAGTACATTATATGAGCCATTAATCGTCAACGTAGATTATGTCACTGTTTGAATAATAAAGTTACCGAAATGCGACTTTTTTTTAGAGATACGATGTATTTTCGTTTTATCCCTAAACGTAATTAATATGTATAATTTAGCTTTACTTTATCATTTTTTTAAATTGCTGTGCCATAAATTCTTAAATATATGTGTGGTTTGCTATTAACATCTATTTGACTCATTCGTGGATACCCTTCACGTCTTTGAGATATGAGATATTCATTAGTATGTTGTAATTTAAACTTTTAATACATATAAATCATTTTCTTATTAAGAATTCAAATACAAATTGTAATGTTAATGTAAACTAATAAATCAATGTTAATCCACTGATCCCAGAATTAGCATAACCTACACCACGATCCGATATCTCGCTTTTGGCGGGAAGTTATCATAAGTAATGCCACGAGTGATTTTAAATTTATCTAGAGGATTTGGAAATCAAGAGTGGTATTTTTTTACGACTATTTAGTGAATAAAATTAAAGCAGTTTACTCACAAATAATTATTTAAATATAGTTATTTTACAATATTTATATATTTAATGTAAACGGCGATGTTTGAAAACAAATGAGAAACGTTTGGTTATGTTTCATTTGTTCATCACTGCAACTTGATCATACTATTTATTGCCAAATAGAATCGCAATATTGTAAGAATGCACCCTAGTGGAGAAAAAATGAAACACATCAAACTGTATATTATAACTAACATTATAGGTTATTCATTATTTTTTCGGGAACAACTCAATAAATTCAGTATTTAAAAACACAATTATTAAACACACAATTATAAAACACACAATTATAAAATGTGTAGATCGAGGGAACCTGTTTCATTATTTGCTATATTCAACGTATTTGTTAGAGACTCAGTCACTGCAAAATAATGCACTGACCTGTTAAGATTATTAAAAAGGAGGAGCTTTCTTTATTTCTGTAATCAAAATTGGATAATTATCAAGGTGAAACACGACTGTGATTGATTGTAAAACAAAATTCAATGAAACGTGATTGGTCATTGACTCCCATTTGGGGCATGAATTAAATAGTCAGAATAATAACAATAACCTAAAACACTTGAAAATTCTCTAATCCTAAAATGAGGTAGGTGAGGAACAGAATCTCCTGAAACTGATAACTACTGATTGGTTCACTATTATCACTGGGATGGACTGGACTAAAGTAATGTATATGTGTGTTTTTGCATGCTTCGGGTTCCGATATAGTCGGATAGATGACGTTAATCCTATTTTCAGTTTACACGCCACTTGGTCAGATTATATTTTACAGGTTATATACACTTGTGTTATGCATATATTTTAAGTGTTTGTGTAACGTAGTCTAAGTATGATGAATGACGGATGATGAGAAGGGAGAAAGCGAAATCCAAGTGCCAGCACGTAGCCTACTGCTGTTGTAAAGCACGAAGGAACCCCCTCCCCCAAACTTATCATCTCCATCCGAAGCACAAATAGCTATCAACAGTACCACATGCCTTCTTAATATTATGTATTGCGGAGGATTTGGAATTTAATCCAGGCATTTGGTGCACAATCTAGCGATTAATAATAATTATACACCGCTTCCGGTATCCCTCATATAAGTGATTGAAAATGTTATAGCCTACTTAAAACTTCCAATATCGCCGTATATCGAACTCTGATCCGATAGTCAGGAAAAGGCGCGCTACTACCTGAGCTAGCTCAGCGGGAGTTATAAATCGTCTATTAAAAAAAATAGATATATTTTTGGGTAAAGATGGGTCTGTAAGTTCTAGAAGTTACCTTAAACATTGGGGCAGTAATTTATAGGCTGGTAGTAATCTCACTAAATTCAGTGGTTTAATTATTGTGAATTGTTGTAAATAGTTAACGCTCTACCTCGGTAGCTAGTCGGTTCCTCTTTCAGGGTGAGCGCTGAGATTCCTATCTATATAGGGTTCGGAAGGAGAAATGCGTGGAAAACAGACAATAGTTAATTATTTAAATTATTTTATTTTTTTATCTCTGCCAACTTAAATGCACTTTACACTGTAAAGATAAAACTTTTCTGTCCCTGTCCTTCGATATTTCACTAATGAGGACTAGCAAATGACTTATGAATTTGAGAAATTTTCCCTAAGTCCATAATTGTTGTTACAAGACATTTAGGCCTAACCATATAATTTAGATCTTCTTCCTACCAGGTGTTGAGTATATGTCCCTTAATTTGTCCTCATGAGTTTCGTATCGAAATCAGGACCTTTCATTCCCATATATGGTCGTACACTCTAACTCTGATTTTGATTGGTTAGAATATTCAATCACATGTCTTCTAAGGGCGTTAATATTTTATTTAAGCTCCCACCTACATTTGTAATTTTATTCTCACGGCTAGGCAGCGTGTTTACCAGTTTGGGATTTCCGCGATTGTAAATTTTGAAGTTTGACTTTTTCTCCTAAACGTGATTTTTCAAGCTAGACCCAGCTTAAGAATTTCAGGTCTAATTTGAGGGGTTACCTATTTATGACCTATTTTATTTAGGTTTTTCTACCGCTCCATGTGGGAACTTTTTCCAATAATATGTATACTTCATTTACTTTCTATACTATATTCAGTTCATTCTTTGTTTATTCATTAATCATATTTCTTAATCACTATACTAGATTAGGGCCGTATCTTATTCGCTACAACATACACTTTCCTTATCATCATCACCACCATCATCATCATCATCACTGGAGAACAGTCCCATGCGAGCTTTGTGATCTCCTTCAGAATTCTAGCTTGCCATCTTTGTTCAAAGCCATAGTTGACAGTTTTTAACTCCAAATATAATTATGTAATTTAACACACAATCCTCTCATATTGGTCTTTTAACTTCTGGCTTTGATTTAAAGAATGTTTACAGTTCTCATTCTCACTAAATGTTCAGCCCATTTCAACCTTTCCCTTTTTATAAACATAATAAAGTCTAGTTCGTTGTATAATTTGCACAGTTCACAGTTTAACCCTTTCTCCGTATTGCATTTCACTTAACGGCACAAAACATTTTCTAAGGAATTTATGTTTCAAAAATATAAATATTGTTTAATCTAATTTTGACGATGACAGATTTCCAAATATATACGACAAAACAGATAATATAATAACTTCATACATTTAATAATAGGCTATTTGATTCTTTGTATTATTTGTACAGTTATTAGATATAGCTGTTTCTCCATATTCCATTATCCAACATGGCCAATAATTAAAGTTCATTCATAATATAAGTTTTACGTAACTAATCTACTCTAATTAATAAGAAAGAGGAAAACATTTTGACGTAAAGTTTACATGCTGTGCTCGTGGCTGATGTGAACGTGTTATCCGGCGATACCATCAGCCCCACGTTATTCAAGTTTTCAATTATATAAATGGTTCTAGTTTCAATTCCAACAAAATCACTACTCGTGTTCCTAAAATACACTATATCAGAGTTTGCTATCTTCTCAAACACCTAGAACCAACCCAAGTTTGTATAAATAACATAGAGAGTAAATTATATCATATGATCTGAATCAGTGGTATCCAACTTTTTTTCTCTTCACGTGCCTTCAGTCACTTTTCCATTCAAGTGAAAACAGTTCTCATTAATATTAGGTTTGACCTTAATAGGCCCTCGGAGTAATACGAGGTTAAGGCTCCTACTTTTATAAACAATCGACACGAGATGTCAGCCGGATTTTCTGCCCTGTAGGATGGCCGCCTGTACCCCTAGAACTGGTAGTCATCTCCGATAGAGACTTCATCACACGGTGCTGCTGGAATTATTAAGACTGTTATAAAAGTTTAGATTCCATCGGTAATCGAACCCGGGACCTTTCGGCTTTTAACATATTGGATTAATCAACTACGTTACCGCGTGCCCTTTGACCTTAATAGTGCGTGCTACTATTCGATAATTTTAAAAGCCATTAAAAGCGTTTTAACTGAAGTTGTAATTAGTTGAGGATGATTGAGATCTCGGGTACATGTTTTATTATCTTCTAACCTTTTTTATTAGTATTTATTACTTATTTAATGTATCTTCAATCTTTAACAGCTAAGGTCATTAGCGTCGCATTTTACTCTAGGGTGAAAGGGATAAAACATTTACTAAGAGGTCTTTTTTTTTAGGTTTAAGGTTCTTTTAGGTGCTGTAAATCGATGTCAATCTACGACACGGACCCCATGACTTTAGTTCCTTTCCGAAGGAGCCCATAAACTCAGAATTTTTATGCCCTGAAAAATACATTCAATCTTGGCCGTGTTTGAATTCCCGACAGTTGGAAACAAAAGCGAAATATGGATAATGCATGCCATTGCTCTTCCGTGTATTTTTAATTCCAAGATAAAATTCGTAGCATTTATTAGATCTGTTGAGTGAAAGAGAAAATCTGAAAATCTTAACTCACTAATAAAATAAGTAAAAATTAACAGTAGATTAGAATAAAGAAACATTTAAGAGTGTGTAGGAATAGGTAATGAATTAGCTTCTCCATAGAGAATGGATTGAAACAAGCAGATGCATTATGAGTTTGCGTAATTCCTATTCAATTTCGTTGTTGAATATGTCTTTAGGAAAATTAACAGCACACATTTGGGTGATTGACGGTCAACATTCCGACAACATGAATCTAACAAAAATATTAAGCCTGTGTTCTGTTTTTTTAAGATCTCATGTTTCTGAGACTTACGTATATCTGGTCTAATTACAATTTTATAGGCTGTATCCTAATTTTATTTTGGATAGTTAAGTCTTGATTCAGTATTTATTATAAGACCAGAGTATCTTCTGTACTCCTGTGAAGTAGTTGATAAAGTTGTAAAATGTGTTACAGTTTCGGGTATTTTCATTATATTTGTAAGGTTTTATTTTTAAGGAGGGTAGAATTTGAATTGGAATTTGCGATGAGCATTATTTTTCTTATTTTAGAACTAATATTGCTTATCTATGGTTTATTTATTTGTTTTGAACGTTTAAAACACAATATCAGAACATTTAAAAATACAATTTTAGACAAATAATAAAGCTTGTACAGTTAAACCTTTTTACTAGAAGTATAAAATATTGCCGATACATCAATTTAATTAGTGTAAAACATTTTTTATTGTTTCATAGTATGTTGAACATTATTATTCTATTAAACACTACTACATTTCCATGCTATGTGAGCAATGAAAATAAACAAATATGAAAGTCTAGCAATTATTGTAGACCTACGTATAAGTACGTATACTTTGCCCTCCCTCTTTCTTTATTAAATAATAAACAACATACACAGGACAAGCCCTAGCAGTGTAACCAGTACAGTTTTGCAGAATACCGTACATAAAAGAGTTAAATTGTTCCTAAAAACTACAATTATTAAATTTCATAATAAATGCAAATATTTTTTTTAATGCCCCCAGTATTGTCCTTTTAGACATTTCTGGTATTCTCTCCTGACAATGGCGTAATTGTAACCCACTTCTGAGGTTGGGGCGCCTGGCAGGCGGGATTACGTTGCCCAGATGATATGATGGCTGATGACAGTGGTGCGCCTGGAGAGCCCCTAATCCTAAGCTTAACCAAGATGAATATGAATTATGATGATTGCGATGGCCATATGATTTCGGGGACCGTTTGGGCCTTAAAGTTTTCGTGACATTTGTCTTACAGGTGAGGAAAAAACCCGATAAAAACCTAACCCAGAAAAACTGTCCCTACCGGGGATCGAATCCGGGCCCTCTGCGTGACAAGGCAGCACGCTACCTCGAGACCACAGCGGTGGACATGCAAATAAATATTAGAAATACCGAATAGAGTTTATGATTTCCTAAGACAAAATGGTTTCCATGGAAAAGAGATCTTAAAGAAGTATTTTGTGAATTACAGAAAATTAAATAAACATATCGAATTAGCTATTAAGCTCACTTTTTACTCTCACCGTATATTTCCTCTTTCTATTAACCATTGAATTATTTACGAATTGTGACGTATATGGAATTTATTGCTTCGTATATTAAAAAAAAAAGTCTAATATGTGGATTTAACGAAATATTTGAATTTTTCGAATGTATCTGTGACTTAACTAGATACCATGTAATGCATGTAAACACAGATTTATTCCCCCTTAAATAATAATTAATTTATGTTCTCAAATATAAACTGACAAATGTTCTAAAATACATAGCTATGAATTTAATGCAGTTTTGACCGTTTAAAACACAATATCAGAAAATACAATTTTAGACAAATAATAAAGTATGTACCTTTCTGGGAACTGGATAGAACATACATTACGCAAAGATAATTTACCAGTTGAGAAAGAGGCGTAAGAACGGAATCCTCATGAGCAGAGAGGAAGAGAGGGGCCAAAACAATTTGAATGAGAACCGTATATACCAACGAAATTGGAGGGATAGGAATAAGTTGGATAAAAAGAAAGATGATACAGAGTAGAATCCGTTGAAGACACCTAGTATATGTTCTATGCTCATCTTAGAAGATTATCAGTTATTATGCTTTAAGTCTGTGCATCGTGGATATAGCTTGATGAATAATTTTCTATATATATATATATATATATATATATATATATATATATACATACATATACATATATACATATTTCTTCCAAAGCTCTGTAGCTCCAAAACATTCTTGGAATATTCAGTCATGTTTTCAACTATCTTCTATGTCTTCTCTATTTTATAATCCGATTCGATTGAGGGTCTTTCCACTTTTCAGCGGTTGCCCTTTTACCAGTCGGCTGCTGGCCCTTCACATCCACATGTGTCAATCACAGAGGTAGATGATCAACAGGGGTGACATGTGGTTAGCATGTCGAGTCCCCCAGCCGTTATAGCTGGTTCCTCAACCTGGAGCCGCTACTTATTGTAGCTACCCAATTGCCTCACGATGCTGGGTGGGCACCGGTCCCATACTGGCCGAAATACCATGAGAAAATTTCTTCCCCCATGGAGACTCGAACCAGCGCAAGTCCCGTAGCTCTGCGCCAAGGCTTCCTACCTTAACCGCTAAGGCGCGGGACTATTTTATAATCAATTCATCATTTAGTCATGGAAACTTCTCAGACCCTCTGTCATATGAACCCATATTTCTTGATTGGTTTATTGTCTTCTGACCGCATATTTTTCCCTATGTGTGTGTTTTTATCTTCTACTTATATACTTGGAAAACTCATATAACCTATTTGAATTTGTATTTAATGTTAATTATCTATGTCTCTATTTTAAGTTACTGTGTAAAATTGAAAATCGATAACAACAAGAACATTAATACCTAACTCACTGACACTAACGAACCTGGAGGTTCATGGCCACGTGGACATACGCTCTTTATACATTATTATCCTATGCTAGTCCACCGCTGTGGGCCTGGGTTCGATTCTCGGTCGGGACGGGCTCCTGGGTGAGTTTTTTTAGGGTTTTTATTCACCTGTAAGACAATTGTCAGGAAGCTTAGGGCCCACCATCATCCTTATCATTATAATCATCCTCCTTCACCGGTGTGAGAAGCAACGGGATTCTACCACACCTATAATTTCATAGTAAAGCTGCAAAGCATAGCATGGAAATACTATGATGCAGTGAAAGACCTGCCCTCGGGCAGAATTACTATGGATGGATCCTATGCTAATATTATCCAATTATTCCCTGCATAATTCACTCCATCAAATCGTGGTTAATATTATTCTCCCAGGTCATTCTTGGCCATTCTATTGGTTTTTTCTCTGGGTTTCTTTTAAGTTTACATGCCCCTTTTTCATTCACGTTTCGTGCCACGTGTCCTGCCCTAGCTGTTTACGAGACATAACTGTTCTTATTACATCTGGTTTCCCATAAAAGTCATGTAGCTCGTTGTTATATAACCTTATCCATTCGCCTGTTCGCCTCTCTTTGGCTCGAAATTTTTCCTGAGCACTTTATTCTCAACGACTTTTCATCTCCCTTAAAGTAAGGAACTATGTTTCGCATACATACAATACGGAGGGTTGTTTCCGATCTCTGATAACGATTTGCCATGTAGATTGTGACGTTGCAGTGTGAGTCATCAGGACAGGAGTGTGCGAGGTGATCAAACCAGTCAGTATGCTGCTTCTGTTATACTCGCACGCGTGTTGCTCTCATAATGCCTAATAAGATAGACCCGTTTTGGGAAGGGTACATTACTGCCCTTTCCGACGCTAATTATAGTTATTCCGCGATTATTGAGGCTTGCAAAAACGTAATTTTATGGTGTCAAAGTGTGAAATTAGTTCAGTGCTTAATAAAAAAGGAAAGGGTCGCTTGGGATTCATTCCAAAAGGGGGGAAAAACGGGCAAATCCACGACCTGCTAATACCTGCACCCCAGATGTAATCAGAAAGGTCAAGGTCCTTATCTCTGGTGGTAACCCTGCCGCACAAAGGGTGATTGCGAACAGATTGGGAATATCCCTTAAAACTGTAAACACCATAATAAACAAAGATTAAACACGGAGAAGAGCCACAAAAGCAGGGTTCATAAATTGTTGCTACGTCACATTGCCGAATACCACACCAACAGCAGGAAACTATGAAAAGCACCTGACAGGTGAAAAATGGAAATGTTTGGTCACACTTGATGAAGCATATGTTTATCTAAGAGACTGCAACAAACCCCGGGCAATTTACTATAGAGAAAGGGGTGAAACAAATTTAAAAAATGGTATGCCGAATGCAGAGAAAGTTTCTACAATGGATTTATGGTCGTCGCGGAATATTGCTACAATGAAAAACTGACCATTCGTAGAGTAGCTAAAAAGGCCAAAATCATCTCCCAGTACTACCAGGAAGAAGTTCTCACCCCAATTTACCCGACTGAAATCCCAGCTCTCTATGGTACAGACAAAAACCAAGTCTGGGTGCACCAAGACAAGGCCTCCAGTCACACTTCGAGTACAACCTTGGCGTTCCTGGAGAAATGGAGCAGGAAACTGGAATACATGCTATTCCATTCAGCAACATCCAGTGAAGTCTCCTGATACATCACCGATGGACTTTGTGTCTTTGGACTCTTCAAAAGGGCACTGGGAAACAGGCGTCCTCGAACAATATACGGTCTCTGGAAAGCATATAAAGAGGAGTGGGAACTTCTAGACATGGCTGTGCTGCGTAAGAGTCTTCTGCAGCGGAAACTCCGATGCCGAACCATAGGTCGGGTGAAGAGCCATCAATTAGAGCATGCTCGTTGGTGGAGACACGGCTATTCTTAAGGTAAAACTTAAAAGTCATTTGTTATCAGAGATCAAAAATAACCCTCCGTATACCTGGAAGAATAATCGTTTTATTTATTTATACTTTCACATTTTGGATGCATAATAGTATTCGTTTCCAGATCTGAATATTTTTTTACACCTTATTCCTGTTATTAACGTTCCTAAATATTTGAATTCTGCCATTTCCTTCATTAGTTATTAATTGTTAATCTCCATTATATAATGTAGCCCATTTATACATGTGACCATATGTTTCGTTTTATTGATATTTACTTCCACCCCAGATTCTTAGTGTTATTTTATAGAATATGTGTTATTGGTTTTTATTATTTCCTCGCTATTACCTATCATTACTGAACCTATATAAGTAGTCTATCTCAACATCTTAATACTATTGAATTATACGCCCTCTTTATCCTCTAAATATTTGTTTGCATGCTCTAGTACACAATTGAATAGTGGAAATTTTACATCTTCTGGCTTTAACCAATTGTGAATTTCAATAGTATCTGAAAACTGTTTGGTACTCGCTTCCTACTCTTCGTGCCATTTAGACACATTGAAATAAGTCTTACTGAATTTTTAGGAATTCCAAATTCAAGCAGGATACTATCCAATTCCTCTTCCTTAATTAAATCGTGCGTCTTTTTGAAGTCTAGAATATTCAAATTCATAAGAAGAATAATTACAAACAGGAATGAAGGGCAGAGGAAAATAAACATAGGTCATAGGCTCAACTTTGGAAGTGCATATTATAATAATCCAGGTACACTTGGCATTAAAACTTCTCTAAAAAAGATTTGAACTTGTATATAATCATCATCATCGTCATGAACACTTTAGGTTTAGGCTTAGATGATCTTGTTGCTATAGCTCAAGATGATATATATATATATAAACTGATTTTCTTCCAATTATACTACATGGATGCAAAACCTTGTCTCTTCTTCAAAATATGAGACCATATAACGAGTATTTGAGAATAAAATGCTTAGAAACATTTTTGGACTAGAGAGAATCAGACAAGTGAATGAAGAAAACTACACAATAGTGATATACTTTATCTTTATGGGAAATCAGACATAGTAACAACAGTTAAGTATCGTAGACTGTGATGAACAGAACAAGTGACACGAATGGGAATTGAAAGAGGGGCATGAAACATTCTTGTAGGAATTCAGCGGGAAACCTCACAATAGGTAGGCCAAGAATGAGGTGGAGAATAATATTAACAGCGATTTGAGGGAAGTAAATTATATAAGGAATGATTGGAAAACATTAGCTTAGAATAGCGACGTATAAAGATCTTCGCGCGGCCATGAACCTCCTGGTTCGATAGTGCCAATGAGTTATAGTTAACAAATGACAAAATTATTTACATTTTTACCAAAATATGAGAGGTAAATTCGATGGGGATTGAATGTTTATCATTTATGATAGAATAAGTTTCTGGAGTTTCTGTTGAGTTTTTAACGCTGTCAATTAACCCAAACAGAAATAAAGTAATATTAATTTTGAAAAAAACAGTGGTTCTTCGGCTCCAAATATAGGGTCCTTTTTTATTGAATCTCCAATAATGTGAACCCTATTTCACCATCTGGCATGATATATGGTTTTAATACAGGATTTTTATAAGAGCTTAAAATTACCTTCTTCTTCTTCTTCACTTCCTGGTTTAGGCAAGAGTTGCCTGTTCCGTCTTCACTAATAGATCTAAGACCATCTCTTCCGAGGACGTCCGACATCTCTTCTTCCTCTTGGAAAATAATGGAAGATTTTATTTGGTAATCTTCTTTCTTCCATTCTTTCTACATGTTCTTTCCACTGTATCTTGTGGTTAAATATCTTTTCTTTTATGGAGTAGATCTGCAGTTCTTCACGGATATCCTCGTTTCTTATCTGGTCCATTCTAGTGCAGCCTTTTACTCTTCTTAAAAATTTCATCTCGGCTGCTTGGATTTTACTTTCTTGTTTGGTAGTGGTAATCCAAGATTCACTCCCATACAAAAGGACAGGGACAGCCATTGTTTTATAAAATTTTAATTTTGTTTGTTTATGGGCTTTATTATTCAATGTTCTAGCTTAAAATTACCTTGAGTTATAATTTATGAGGCAACGAAGTTGTGAAAGACCACACCACTGGATCCCATTAAATTTATCTCTCATAATTTTCATACTATATGAATAATTTTGCTGCTTTATAACTCCTGTAACAAAAATAAATTATAACTCAAGGTAATTTTAAGCTATAATTTATTTTTGTTACAGGAGTTATAAAGCAGCAAAATTATTCATATAGTATGAAAATTATGAGAGGTAAATTTAATGGGATCCAGTGGTGTGGTCTTTCACAACTTCGTTGCCTCAGGCGCAGCGAACTCGAATTTGATTCCCGTTCGGGACAAGTTTCCTAGGTGATATTTTTCAGTGATTTTCCTCAAAGTATAACAAATGTTAGGAAACTTTAAAGCCCAAATAATCTCTGAACACCGTCTCACCATCACAAACATTTCTTATCATATTCGCTTTGTTTAGTATGAAAGTATGAGTGAATGGTCTGTTTTGTCTTAAATATTCGTGTTGTCTCGAAAGTGGTCCTGGTCTTGAACTTATCTTATATCTCATCCAAGGATACTTTTTACACACTTTATATTAGCTTGACCTGTATCTGTCTATCTATGTAACGGAATATTTCAACACGATTTTCACCCACTTAAAAACATTGGATCGACTTGAAACTTTGCATACTTGTAAAGGACCAATGGCAATACAATAATTTCATAATTGTTTCTAAGATCCTGGTCAGGATCATCAGGACATCAAAAAAAATAAAGACCGGTAAAATAGGTTGCGGACGTATCGACTTTTTAGTCCATCATTGTAAGAAATTAATATTATATCCTCTGGTAGCTCAGTTGGTAGAGCGATGGACTGTAGTGGTATATAATTTCAGTAATCCATAGGTCACTGGTTCAAATTCGGCCCGGAGGGTTTTTTAGGAGAGTATTACTTTTAGCTTATACTACAATAGTATCGAATTTAAAGATATTTGCATTTTTATCTTATTCTGTAAAATATTAATGACAATTTTGTAAACTTACCACATTGTAATTTATCCAAAAAATATGAGAAGGATACGATTATAACTGTAACTATTTATCTATATTAAAATATTCAAAAATATCATAATAATGTTGGATAATAATAATATTAAAAATATAATTATATTTGTAGATAGACACTAAAAAATCGTAAGCAATACAATTTTCATGGGATTCCGGTTTATGACAATCAACTAAACTAAAAAATAAAACATAAATAATAGTTTAAAAACTAAAACAACACGCTTTATTAGAAAACCGAACTAAAAAATGAAACAATTTTAATTTCCAACGCGCTTGGGATAAAATTAAAGTGGCAAAAAAAAATCATTTCCATCACATATAGAATAAAACTAGAGTTATCTACAAAAAACAATAATTTTACCTTCAAAAGCTTGGGGTGTTTTTTATGGTTTTTACGTTTTCTCCTTAGAGACTTTACTTTTACCAATATCTGTTTATTATCAAATATATTAAATTATATAGAGCACCCCACGCTTTTGATGGTAAAATTCTTTTTTTTTGTAGATAACTAGATTTATTCTAGATGTGTTGGAGATTATTTTTTGTTAACCACTTTAATTTTTTTGAATGGAATTTATTGCCTTTTTTTCCAGAATAAAGAAAATACATATGCATTTACATTGCGCACGGGCCTGCTTGGCCGTACGTGCATTATTTTTCCATGAATAAAAAATAAAACTAATCATAATATAAACAAATACCTACAAATACACCTGTATCAAAAACAATACAGGCTACATATAAGTAAAATCTATGTCTACACTACATCACAATAATATATATGTCTACATTCACCCATATTCCGTACATTAATATAAAAAAATTCTAGAAAACAAATTTAAAAAAACACACCCCCACACATATACACACCGCACGCTCATACCCCCCTCCCCCCGTCCCTGCAGGCATCAAATACACTATCAGACTATTGAACTTATCAGACCTACTTATTATATAATATAATTAAAGATCGAAAACAGAGACCATATTGAGATTCTTCTTATTGATAATACATATATCCTTAATCTACAATTTTGTTATATCTCAATTTCCTTACTACTTTAATTTTATCCCAAGCGCGTTGGAAATTAAAATTATTTTTCATTTGTTAGTTCGGTTTTCTAATAAAGCGTGTTGTTTAAATTTTTAAACTATTATTTATTATGTCTTAGTGTGGCCAATGAAGTATGTGTGTGATCGAGTGTGTAAAATCCTCCCCCGACAGGTCATGTCTCTGTAAGACCGGGTGGCGTCGGACATTTAATTACCTAAAAAGGGGGAGGTTAAACTAAGGTAATGAATGAAAGAAAGAAATATTCACTGGTAATTATCATTCATTACATAGTATATTACATTGTTTTTTAATGATTTATACACTATTGTCGCTTCATCTCAACAGTTAAAAAAGACATAAAAATATGAGCATAAAGTAAAATTACGTATAACATCATAAAACCAACCACAGCAGTTTTGAGTTTTTTATAGAGTAAGAAACATAATTCAACATATATTGTTTCATGTAGGATACAGACGGACTAAAGAAATTAAAATAAATTTGCGTGTAAATAAATTGGGAATGATTTTTGGTTAAAGAAATGATTCACTGATGATATTGTGTCGTGAGGATGGTGTTTGTTATGTGTGGCTGCCTAGTTTAGAAGAAGTAACACGATAATGTGTAACCACAAACACAAGACCGTGACATGTGGTGTGTGTCTATTTGTGTTGATTGGCGTTTGTGGTTACCAACTGATTTATCTTCTCCGACCATTATATCATATTTCACAATATATAGAGGCACTATCAAAATTTAGCACTCAAACTTCAGTATATAATTTGCTTCAGCATTTTATTCTTACAGCATTGAATTACTGATTACTTATTGTAATTTAAGAAGTCCGTCACGCTGCATAAAGCAAATTATTTTATGTTTGATATATGAGTCTTTTAAAGCCAAAGTGGTGTAACTCCATTAATTATTGTTTTGAGATATAAAGACTTTTAGTAGAATAGTAGTTTAAAAATTTGAGAATATTCCCCACCAAATGTTCTCAAAATTGATTGTTTTAGCTCATGTATGTTCTTTTTTGCCTTTATCTCCACTTTATAAGTAATTTATAAGCACTTACACTACTTGTCTTTACACAGATTGAGGATATATTTCAAGAATGAACTTACATAATCAACAAAAATAATATTTTTATTTTATTTAAAAGGTCCACAGTTGTGGTCTCCAGGTAGTGTGCTGCCTTGTCACGCAGCGGTCCCGGGTTCGATCCCCAGTCAAGACAAGTTTCCTGGGTGATGGTTTTTTCGGGGTTTTTCCTCATCTGTAAGACAATTGTCAGAAAACTTTAAGGCCCAATCTGTCCCCGAACATCATCTGGCCATCATTATCATCATTAACATATTCATTAGGTTTAGCTTGAAAAATGGAAGCTGATCAGACATGTTCTCCTTGTAAAAATTTGTAAATGGATTCGATTTCCGATACATTCCTTGATTTCGTGATAACTTGAAATCAGTCAGAAGGGCAAATATCTATTGAGTCTTACTGTACAGTTCAATTGAGCCAAAGTTTGAGTCGTTCGAAAGATTGGAATGACCACCGATCATAAAATTTTGATCAATGATTTCAAAGTTGTTGCCTTCATTCAAAACTAGGCATTAATAAATGTAATGCCATTTCCCAGTACCGGTTTCGTCCTGTGCATGTATCGCTTTATAATACAATGTGTGTTGCTGTTGGTGCTCTACATTTTGTGTGTTTGTGGAATATACGTACAATTAGGAGCAAGTTGATTTCATTACACTAGAAGAAAAACAGTAACTGGAGTTGCCCCATTTTGGCTATCAACAGATAGATATCACTGCTGACTGCATGGACTTCTGATGCAATTTGTGGAGCAGTTTGGGGATCTAGGAGTTAAACCACTATTCCTGCAGGTAGTTTTACATATCCGCAGATTTTTTAAAAAGTGGAGTTACACCACTTTGGCTTTAAAAGGCTCATTATATGGACCGCAGTGAAAAGGAAGATTTTTTTTTTAATTTTTGTTTTCTGATAAACCTTCACTTCTAATGGTCAGATTTATTGATGTTTTGAGAATACCTTGTTCGTTTTATTTTGACTATTATCATCATAATCAATCTCATCAGAACACACCATTAATGAATATAGGCCAATGTTGACCTGTTTCGGTCTCAACTAGAGAGGGTCTAAAAGTTCGTTTTTGTGGACGTTCAGGTCGTCGTCGTTTTTGTGGGTGATACCGAAGAACTGCATTAGGGATCCTGATTGATGACATTCGGGATACATGTTGCGGCCATCTGTCTATGTAGGTGGATATATTTTCTTCTAAAGATCGAATGTGGAGTTCTTTTAAAATATCTTCATTCCTCTGATGTTCAAATAGAGTACATCCAAGAGTTCGGTGCATGAATCTCATTTCTGTAGCTCTTAATCTGGTCATGCCTTTCTTTTTAGAACCCAGATTTCACTTCCTTACAGGAAAGTCGGCAGGGCGAGAGTTTTATATAATTTGAGCCTTGAATGTTTTTTTTTGTACAAGATGTGGTTTAAAAATATTATTTATTAAGTCTAATATTTGAAAAAAATTGTGAGATTTATATTAAGATCATTCTCGCCTTGAAAGGAGATGTTACATCCTCGGTAGGAGAAGTCATTAACTTGCACTAAAATCGTGTTCTCAATCACTATTTTGTTGTGTATTGGATCGGTGCCTCGGAATGTCATTACTTTTGTTTTATCAGTAGAAATTTTCATACCATAGTCTTTTGTGATGTTATGTAGAGTCTATCCATTGTAATTCCGCCCGAGAGCAGGTCTTTCACAGCAATCATAGCATTTCATTGTATGCTTTACAGCTTTACTAGGGAATTATAGGTGTGGTAGCTTCCCGTTGCTTTCCACACATGTGAAGGATGATGATGATAATGATAAGGATGATGATGATAATGATAAGGATGATGATGATGATGGCAGGATGATTTTCGGGGGACCGTTGGGTCCTAAGCTTCCTGACATTTGTCTTACAGGTGCGGAAAACCCCGGAAAAAACCTCACCCAGGAGCCTGTCCCGAGCGGGAATCGAACCCGGGTCTGCTGCGTGACAAGGCAGCACGCTACCTCGAGACCACAGCGGTGGACTTATGTAGAGCAAATACATATTTTTTTAACATATCTTCAGATTCAGCAATTGCTACCTAGTCGTTATCAAATATCATTGTGTTAAGTTTTATGTTGTTTGTAATCTGAATTTCGAATGTGTATTTTTCATGCCATTGACATAGTATTTCATCTATATATATATGTTGAAAAGTGTTGGTGATAAAGGACAGCCTTGTCGTACTTCTTGATTTTGAATTCCAGAATAAGCTAATGCATTTTTGTGAGTTCATGTAGATGCAGCCATCATATATATATATATATATATATATATATATATATATATATATATATATATATGTGTGTGTGTGTGTGTGGTGTGTGTGTTGTGTTTTTTATGCTTACTAAGTAGGATCGGTAAGTTGTGTACAGAAAAGTTTAAAAAATATTTTCATGAAAACAACCACAAAGTCTTCATTCTTTCAAAATTCGCTAAGACAGCAAATCACGGACTGAAATATTGTTACAGAATGTGGATAGTAGATTATGTATTTAATGCACTAAAACTAGTGAATATAAGGGATTTGTATGCATTTATTCAGTTTGAAATTGTGACAAGATGGTGGCTACTTGTGACAGGATTATCACGTAAGGCTGGTTTAGTGTCCAGGATAAGATACGAGGACTAATTTGTTGCTCGGGACTAGCTCAGGTTAGGGTTCGGTAAGAGCTGGATTTTCACCAAAGGTTCACGCAAGGAAAATTAAAGTGATATGTTAATAGGTAAATGACTGGAGGCTGCCGTGGAGTTAACACAATGAATCATTTATTTTGGTAGATGTATACACCAGTCGGTCCTCCGACTGCTTTAATAATAGTAATAATAAATAATAAATAATAATAATAATAATAATAATATAATAATAATAATAATAATAATAATAATAATAATAATAATAATAATAATAATAATAATAATAATAATAATAATAATAATA
Organism: Diploptera punctata; assembly: GCA_030220185.1. NCBI lineage: Eukaryota > Metazoa > Arthropoda > Insecta > Blattodea > Blaberidae > Diploptera > Diploptera punctata. Next base: position 61,601 of record JASPKZ010000782.1, read on the forward strand.
ATAATAATACTTTATTTATTCTGGCAGAGTTAAGGCCATGAGGCCCTCTCTTCCACTCAACCAGCACAGCTTTCTTCAGTTCCAAAGCACAATGTAGGAGATGATCTAGTAATGTGCCCTGTTCGACGTCAGGCTAACGTGTAAGTGCGCCCTATTAGACTGGGCCAACAAGCAAGTGTTTTCTGTTAGACGTAGGGCTAACAAGCAAGTGTGCCCTGTTAAACTGAGGGCCAACAAGAAGTGTTGTGCGATACTCTTCGCGAATAATTTATTTAGTTTATTAGGTATTTTATGATCCCGCCCACATATATGCTTTGGGCCTCTTTACAAATTAACAAATGTTACAAGTTTCGGGGTTGGTTCCCCTCTTCTATATATCATATTTCCAAACATGCTGGTTTACGTCCATTTTTCATTACTGAGGGATGTCCAAACCCTCTATATATTTTTCTTAGGTTGGCAAAAATAATTATATACATTTTTCCTATAACGGCTTACTAAGTGCCACATCTCCGATAAAGACGTCTCCTGTCATGTCAATATCTTCTTATCTTAATTGGTTTTGGAGAGCATCCCATGCTCGTTAACATTGGAAAACCTGTCATTTTTGTATCTTATTGTGTAAATGTAATTTGTTAGTTTGGGGATTATGTCCAGTTGACAGTACCTTGGCCGTGTATTACAAAGGGACAGTACGAATTCCTTTCCCTATTGTGTTCAGTAACGCGGCCGATGGAAAAACATGAATAATGCCGGGCTCATACTCAGTAATAACTCTATGATGTTGGTAATTTATTAATATTTATATAAAAATCGTATACTGTTTTAATTATCAAGTTATTCATATTTTCATTGTATTACAAATGGTTCCCTGATTATTTTGAATATAAACTCAGTATACTTCGGATTATTATTACTCTTTTATATTTTAGCGTATATTACATTTGAATAAATTCTTTTTTATTATATTAGATACTGGGAAAAAATTCCTAGACCTAATATCGGTACAAAATATGTTCTAGAATTTGAAATATATGCATAAAAAATCTATTTTCAATGAAATTCACAAGTTTCTTATAAATCGATTCAAGTCATATATTATATATATAGCCTTTGTAATATCGCCGTACTTTGGGAAAATTCTATCTCCAGTTCTAATTCCTTTTTTTTCTCGTTATTTTTCATATTTTGTTTAGACCAAAAATCATACATATTTTCAGTTAGCTAATAAATATATTTTTCCGTATTAGCTTGTTCTATTTCTTGAAAGTTAAAGATAGTATTTGTAAGTATCAGATAAAATGTGTTTCATGCTACAGGGAATCAACAGATGAAATTCTTTTTTTGTCATCAGTTTGTCACTGTAAATGGGCAGATATGGGTATATAAAAAAAACTAACAAAACTTTATACAGTGGATTGATGGGAATGTCATCGACGAAAGAAAAATTGTCCTCTGCCAAACCCGGGACAAATATAGAGATTACTAATATTATAAATCTTTATTTTATTGTAAACTAGCTAATACCCGGTGTGCGCTGCTACTCCTAAATAAATGTTAATGTGTTTTTACCACCAGCCGTACGTTTTTATGCTTGCTCGGGGATCTGCTTATCCCGATCTTCTTATCGTTATTGTGAGCTATCCGAAGAAGATAAATATATGCTGTCGCGGACTTTTTTGTAGAGTTTTTTTGTGATATTCAATTCTTTGTACATTAATTTGGTGTATTTGTTATGGTTTAGGCAGTGTAAGCCATTTAATCGTCAAAATAGGGACTTCATTTCACGTTTTTCTCTATAGGGATGAAGATGTTGAGTATTACAACTCTCTTATAGCCTAATGTTCATCCCCGGAATTTCCTGAACGTTTTTCAAAAAGCCCCATCTCAATCGGATGAACGGTATGGCGGAGCACGCTTGCCTGGGAATCTACTTATCCCGATCTTCTTGGCACCGATGAAAGACAAAAGTGGTTATTGTGAGTTATCCGTAAAAGACAAACATACGCTGTCGCGGACTTTTTTGTAGAAGTTTTTGAATATTCAATTCTGTGTACGTTAATTTGGTGTATTTGTTATGGTTTAGGCAGCGTATGCCATTTAAGCGTTAAAATAGGGACTTTATTTAACGTTTTTCACTACAAAGAGTGATTTTTAGGGGTGAAAGGGTTGAGTATCACAACTCTCTTGTAGCCTATGTTCATTCCGGGAATCTCTTGAACATTTTGCAAAAAACACATCAAAATCGGATCAATGGTATGTCCGCGCATAGAATACGAACAAACAAACAAATAAACAAATAAAAATTATTTTTATATATTAGATTATAATATCTATTTAACCCTGCTGTAAATATTTTTGATATATTATAAATTCAATAAAATACTTATAAAATCAAATTTTAATTACCAAATAAATTCAGTGAAAGAATAACTTCATTACATTATATTATCTTCTAATATATAAAAATGAATGTTTGTTTGTTTTTCGTACTTTATGCGCGGCCATACCGTTGATCCGATTGTAATCGGGCTTTTTGCAAAATATTCAGAAGATTCCCGGGAGGCTATAAGAGAGTTGTGATACTCAACTCCTACACCCTTAAAAATCACCCTTTGTAGTGGAAAACGTGAAAAAAGTAGCTCTTTATACGCTTAAATGGCTTACGCTCCCTAAACCATAACAAATACACAAAATGAATGTACACAGAATTTAATATCTCAAAAAACTTCTACAAAAATGTCCGCGACAGCGTATCGCTCATTTAATACAACGTCACAATTCAAAACTTTTCGATTTTGAATTATTGGTACTACATGAAAGACAAATCTTAATTCTATATTCAGGACGAACGACATAAGCTATTGTATGCAATGAGTTGGTATAGTAATTTGATATTTATGACAAATATAGGCAAAGGTATATGGATTTCAAAACTTTAAATGCTTCCCTTGAAAAACTATGTTTTTTTGAGTTATGACGTTGTTGCAGCAAAATGAGCGATATGTTTATCTCCTATGGATAATTCACAATAACCATTTTGTCTTTCATTGGTGCCAAGAAGATCGAGACAAGTACGTAGATTCCTGTGCAAGCATGGTAGCACATGGCGGGTATTATTTTACAGATAACTCAAACTCACAATAACGAATTTTGTGTTTTAGCTCAATTATGCCAAGACGATCGAGATAAGTAGATTCCCGGGCAACACCGGGTAATCGGAACGGGGAGTCTTAAAATAATTACGATATACATTTATGATTATTTTAAATATTATTTATTCAACTAATCATAAGTACATTAATTTTCGTTTTCAGCTCATTTATGCCAAGAACATCGGGATGAGTAGATTCCCGGACAACGCCGGGTAAACAGCACGGGGTATCTAAAACTAATTACGATATTCATTTTTCCTATCACTTATGTAACTAAACATAAAACACATTAATTTTCGTATTTCAGCTCATTTATGTCAAGAAGATCGGGATAAGTGGATTCCCGGGCAACGCCGGGTAATCAGCACGGGGTATCTAAAAATATAAATTTATAATTATTTTTCCTTTTACTTATTCAACTAAATATAAAAGTTTCATTTTTTAGGCATAGCAGCGCACGACGAGTATTAGCTGGTATATTATAGTATTCTTATTGAATTTATTATATATAAAAATACAGCTACGAATTTATAAATGAAAGAATGGTAAAATTAAGACTGCGTATACAAAGAGGATATATTACAATTATCGGAAATATATACCCCAGATGAAGGACCAAATAGAGATGAAGTAATAGAGTTTTACGAAGAACTCCAGAAAGTCGTAAATAAAACAAATAAACATGATTACCTTATTTTAACGGGAGATTTCAATGCACGTATAGGAAATAAACCAATACCAGAAACCACAGGTAAAGATGTTGAAATAACTATAAACAATAATGGAGAACTTTTAATGGACTTCGTCACCTATAATAGCTTTAAAGTAACGAATACCTTTTTTCCACACTTAGATATTCACAAATATACATGGAGTGCCAGAGGAAGTAGAAGTATAATTGATTATGTAATTATAAATAAAAAACTTTCAAATTTAGTTCATGATACTAGAGTATATAGAGGACCTGATATTAATTCTGATCATTTTTTAGTGATGTCTAAAATAGCTATTCCAACCCGATGGAAGAAATTGCACTATGATAAGATGGAAAATAGTGAAACATTTAAAGTTCACCTATTATAACAATACTCCATTAAAGAACTATATCAAAAGGGATTAGACCAGTATATTCCAAAAAATCCCATAAGTAGAAATATAAATGAAGAATGGGATGAGATTAAAAGAATAATAACTCAAGCTGCAAAATAATCTTTAAGAATGAGAAAGAAATCATATTATAAAAACTAAACATTTGGAATGAGGACTTAGAACATCTAATAAATGAAAAGAAAACGGCGTATCTAAATTATCTTAACAGGAAAACAAATGAATCATTAATTGAATACAAAAGAAAAAGCGCAATAGTTCGTACAGAAGTTAGAAAAACCAAAAGAACAATGTGGGATAAATACAGGGCTTCCAATATAAAACCGGACACGCCTCACGGGGTTTCACCCGTCAGGCTGCGCTCTCTCCTCGTCCGCATTTCACTCTGCCAGCCGCAGAGTGTCCGGTTTTATACTGGAAACCCTATATATAAGTGATATAGAACACGATGTACATGGAAAACAAGAAAAGGCATACAAAATTATGAAACATTAAAATAATGAAACAAGAGATACACTTAAATTAAATAACATTTCAGAAGAAAAATGGATAGAATATTATCAAGAATTATGGACAGAAAAAAATCAGAAGAAAATGAAGAAATAATACAAGCAGATGAACACTTAGATTTAATAACCATAGAGGAATTAACAACTTCTATTGATCATTTCCATAACAAAAGACACCGGGTATCAATAATATGAACATAGAAATAATTAAATATGCACCATTTTCTCTAAAGGTTCGTCTTCTAGATTTTATAAATATATGTTGGAAATTTGGATATATACCCGAAGAATGGAAAATCGCCAAAATATACCCTAGAATACTTTTTTGTGTAATTGTTCTTGGATGTGATGTATCTTCCTTATTATTTTATTTGAAATTAAGTTTTATTTAATTTTTATTTATTTGAGTTCGTGATATAAAAAAGGAAACAGACAAGATTGTTCTAATTATAGAGGAATAAGTATATTGAATAGTGCTATAAAAGTTATGCCCATATTCTAAAAAATCGCTTAAACATAATTATAGGAAATATAATATTGGATGTTCAAAATGGATTCAGAAAGGGAAGGTCCTGTTCCGACTGTATATTCACAATGACTCAATTATTTGAAAAGCATATAGAATTTAACATCCCAACATATATTGGATTTATAGACTATGAAAAAGCTTTTGATATGGTAAATTGAAATAAATTAAGGGATATAATGACAAATAAAAGTATTCCACATCATTTGATTATGGCTATACAAAATTTATATGTAAATAATAACATTGTAATAGACAGGGGTTTTAAATCTAAACGTAAAAAAAATGGTAACAATAAATCGTGGTGTCAGGCAAGGGTGTCCTTCTCGTTTTAATTTATATATAGATGAAGTTATGTTAAAGTGGCAGATTAATTTAAATAAACATTTTTAAATAAATAAAACTGTTGGATACAATATTATTTGCTGATGATAAAGTAGTGATTTCCAGTTGAGATGATGATCTACAAAGAGCTATTTTTAATTTGGAAAAATAAGTGCCAATTACAATTTAAACATTTCAAAGACTAAAACTAAAATTTTAGCATTTAAAGGACATGATACCTTAAGAGGAAAAATAGTAATTGGTAATAAAATTTTAGAGCTGGTGAACAGTTTTAAATATCTAGGTTTCAATTTATCATATGTTAAAATTGAAGATATTAATGACAAAATAAATAATTTTATCTAATGTTTGGCACTATTAAAAGAACCCTTAAAACACAGAAAAGAAACAAAAATTAAAAGTTTATAAAGTAATGGCTGTTCCTGTATTGATGTATGGATCAAAATGTTGGACGATCACTAAAAGACAAGAGCAGAATGGAAGCAGCTGAGATGCGATTTTTAAGAAATATAGCAGGATATACTCTGCTGGATAAGAAAGAAATGAAGATATAAGAAAGGAACTAAATATTTTCAAACTTACAGACCGATTAATTAAATATAGGAACGACTGGAAAGAACATATTGATAGAATGCCAGAAGGAAGATTTCCAAAATGATTGCTAAATTATAAACCGCACGGAAGGAGAAATGTTGGTCGCCCACATAGAAGGTGGTCTGAACAATTTTAACAATTCTAGCTCTCATGAAACCGGAATGAGCCAACAGGCTTCATCCCTGGAAGATGATGATGATGATAAAATATAGAAGGGTTAAATTTATATTATAATTTACAATAAAATACAGATTTATAATAATACTAAACTCTATGTTTGTCCCGGATTTGGCAGAGGACAAATTTTCCTTCCGTCGATAATAATATGCCATTCCCATCAATCCACTGTTTAAGCAAATTAGTATTGTTAGCTGTTTCTTTCCATATACCTATATCTGCCCACTTACAGTGGCAAAATGATGACAAGAAAGAACTTCATATGCATCATTTTATTTGATACTTGCAAATACTATCTTTAACTTTCAAGGAATAAAACGAGCTAATGTAGAAAATATGCCCTCAATTATTAGGTACCTGAGAATATGTAATTTATATATGATTTTTTGTCTAAACAAAGTATGAAAAATAGCTAAAATAATTAGAGCTGGATATAGAATTTACCTGAAGTACGCAATATTATATATACTGTCTCATAAGTAATTTCTTATTTAACAAAATATTATTTCATTGTTTTCTGATAAGAAATTATTATACTACTCTTTCAAAGTAAATATAATTAGATTCATCAGCAATCTTTCAGCGAGGTTTATTATTTCCGGGACGGTACCAGTCTCTGGTTTTTGTTGCGAAGAATTCTTTGACACCCACTTCCACATCGTCAATGTTTTCGAAATTTCACGCAAGAAATGGGCCATGGTTCAAAACAGACGATAATCTGAAGGAGCATGTCCAAGCCTACATGTTGGTGTGAAAACAGTTCGATTCTTCCGAATTCCTGAATTTTGTCACGATTGTTTGTGCAGGATGGGATCCCATAGGACAGGTACATTTAAATGGAACAAAACGTATTATATGATTATGAAGAACTGGTAGAATAAAGTTTATAGTAGGGGAAAATGGGAGTAACCCCGAAAATAACCACCCTGCCCCGATTCGTCCACGACGAATCCCACATCAACGACCGAGACGCGACATCCAATGACCGTCAGACCCAGAAATGGAAGACGAGTATCTAACTGCTTGCGTTAAGGAGCAGTCTTTTGTTCGATCTAACTATTATCGGTTATCAGTCAGTGCTGCAATTGTTCTTCCTTTCACAACATAAGAAAAATCAGGATAGTAGATTTTAGAATTTGAACTCGGGACTTTCAGAATAAGTCTCAAAACCATCGCCTGATCTGTTTCGGTTCGGAAGTCTTGTTGATGTATAGAATTTATTTAGGAAAATATGGAAATATGACACATAATTTGTAATGTACAATTTGATAAATAGGTAATGTTATTTTTAAGCTTGGATGTAGAGTTTTGGTGACCCCTGAAGTTTCAGAACATTTAAGATTGTTCAGATTGCAGCCACGGCGCCAGGGATATTAAAACGAGAGCGTTTATTTGAGCTCGATTAAAAAGAACATGAACCCCACCCCTAGTTCTCTCTCAAGTCCTTTTCAGAGATGCAATCTTACCAAGTTTAAATATTAAATTCCTTTTCAGACCTTATTAAGTGTATTCAACTTATTCAATCTACGTTATAGCATTAGAAACTGTATAACTAATTGAACACATAATATTCTGTGCTCCCTGAATAATTATTAAAGAATATTCCAATGTTCGTTTTTTTAATAACCCGCAAGTTAATTATTTATAAAGTAACTAATATCCAAGGCTCAAAACGAATCGGTTATATTAAAAGGAGTCGAATTTTCAGCTTAATATAGACTTGTACGTGTATAAAAAACTATAATAATTTTGAAGTGTTAGTCTTAATTACAAACTGGGAATGAGATTCAGAAATAAATTCAACATATCTCCATTCTGGAAATTATTTGAGGGAGGTAAATTATATAGGGGATACTGAAAAAAATAGCTCTGGATAGGGAAGAATGGAGAGATTATATACACACGGGTATGAACATACGGATTCCACAACGCCAGTGGTTAGTTAATTTTAAAATGTATTAATGTGGGCATCTGCCGCGGTGGACTAGTGGTTATGCTCCTTGCCTCTGTTCCCGAGGGTCGCGGGTTCAAACCCGGCCGGGGTCGATGGATTTTTTAGGATGGAAAAATCCAAGGAGCAAGTCCTTCGGGAGGGACTTTAAGCCGTGGGTCCCGAGTCTGAAGATTTTCAGGCTCGTAAAATATCCTTAAGCCTGAATGAAAAGGTCTCTAAGCAAAATTTACCGAATTTTCCCGTCCTAGTACTACCTTGGTTTCCTAGATGTCAGTATGAGGCGGAACCCTGACCAGGGACCACTCAAATGGCATCTATACGAAAACAAGTGTAACTAAATTAGTATGGTTCAAATTCTTCCCTGTAGCGGGAGAGCGCCTAAATATCTGTTAAGGGAAACATGGGGTTACAAGACAAGATTAATGTGGGCATGACATGAACTTGCAACAGTTCTGAATTTCTAATAATATATCGTACATTGTGTAGTGGGTTAAGGCAGTACGCTACAAACCGGAAGGTCGAGGGTTCGAGTCCCAATGGGGTCAACATTTTTAAACTGTCACAAACCTTCTGGTGGCACCATGGTCCTGGGATCGACCCTGCCTCTAACGGAAATGAGAACCAGACTCTTGTTCTTGTCACGCAGGGCTGACAGCCCGGCTGATATCAAGTGCCGATTCTCTAGAAAAAGTGGGAGCCTTAACCTCGTACTACCCCTGGGGTCTCCTGTGTCCTGTAGTGGGATCACTTTACTTTACAGTTATATCTCCAAACTCCAGTATAGTAAATTTGATGGCAAAACAGTTGTAGTTACAAAAAAATCCTAGTCACATCTTAAAACTGTACAGAAATCGGATTATTTAATGGGAGACATGTCTCTGCCAATGGTAAAAGTTCCCACATTTGCAGATTTCTACCGATATATCTCTATCGTTTCAAATTTAATCATAACCATTCTAATATATATACATCTATTTTTTTTATTAGCCTGGTGGAGTTAAGGCCATGTAGCCTTCTCTTCCACTGATCAGGACAAACATATGTTACGTTAGAATAAAGCAACCACAATTAACTTTAATATTAAAACCTACATGAAAACCTGACCATTAATGTAATATCTATATGAGTAAGATAATAATGTTACTTAAAATTGAAATTAAAAATAAAACTAATAATAAAATGTACACAAGCAAGACAAGCTAAATTGTTCTGTAGATAGTCCTTATCTAATTTACATGAACAAATATATATAATAAATTAACTTTTCGGTTATCAGTAGGGCTCGGATTTTATGTAATATCAAATTAAGAAATGTGTACATAAATATGTAACCAAATATTGTGAAATATGTAAATAAATATGTAATAAAGCAATTATATGTAAAATCCAAAATGTTATTTCTTTGCTATAAAAAATAAGTCCACATAGTCAAATCTCTATGTTAATTTTTAATCAATTCACTTCTATACAAAGTACAGTACTTGAAGTACAAGTGTCAACCATTCAAGCATTTAAGCCACATTGGATCGGTGTCCACAATTAATTATAATATACTTTTCCAAATGTTCTGTTGTCACGCAGTCTTCTGTCTGACAATATGTATTTGTAAATTGAAAAAGATCGTTCAACTTCGCAAGAAATCAACGGTGCATATTTATAGAGAGGGATTGTGCTAGGAATAATATTCTCAGGGGGTTCTACATTTTCACCATTAAATAAGCGAGAAACAGTGACAAAAGAGTTGGGTATCCAGAGTTCTTGTTTAGCACAGACTGCAGTTTAGTGGAAACTACACCACCCACTTGGCCTGGTACAATATTGATCTTTTGAACTGCATCTTCCGTTATTTCCACAGCTTGTTGGAGAGGCATACATAAAGTTACCAGTTTCTTGATGCTGTTGGGAAGCCAGCTGAAGTGACTTGAATTGTATGATACTGAACTGAGCACTTTAGAACTGTTGAATGCTAACAAGGTATCATTCACACACACTGCAGGATCAGAAGAAAAGTTCTCAATCACTGACTTCATAGCTTCGAAGTGCTTACTGTAGAAAATTACAGCTTCGATCCATGTTGCCCACCTTATCACTGGCTCTGAAGGCAGAGGTACATCAGGTAGCTGCTCCTTGTAGCGTTGTACATGATAAGGACATTTTAAGAAAACCTACTTCGTTGCTGATATCAGTGTATTTACTTCTGGGAATTCATGTCTGTCTCTACCACTCGTTGTAATGCATGAGCCGTACATGTAGGATGCACTAAGTTTGGATAAAATACAGTAAGGGATTTGCCCGCTTTTAACATGTATGGAGCTGCATCTGTGTATATCAATAGGACCCTCTCTTCTTTTACGCCATCTAGCCATAGTACCTTAAGTCTATCATTAATGAATCTAGCAATGGTTGAACTATTAGTTACCTCCAAAGGTTTACAATAAATTAAGTAGGATTTTAATGCAGCTTCAGATTCCATCTTGCCCACAGTTAGGTTAGCGATAAAACGGCCTGCAGCATCCGTCGTCTCATCAGCAGAAATCCATATAGGTGAGTTGACTATATCAATCCTATGTCAACATAACAAGAATCCAAGTAATTCTTCCTGAGAGTGGACTCGTCGGGAATGTTGCGGTTGCAAAATTTTTGTAAGAAATGTTTAAATTCAAGTACCTGAAGTTTGTTCCAGGGTATGTTCCCTGCAACCAACGCCATACACAGTGCTTTGTAAAATTCACTATTAGATGGTGTAGGCTGTCCCTGTAACTGTGTAAGTAGTACCTTTTTCTTTGAAGAAACTCGTTCTTTATTTTTAATATGCAGATTGCTTCGTAAATGTTGTAGAATTTGAGATTTCATCGTACACCCAATACGTTTATCACAAGTTTGACTGTTTTGCCATCAGTGATTAAAGCACTGTCTACAGAAATCCACGTTTTTTTGCAACCGGTGTCATGGTTAAAATTAAATGCAACTGACTTATACATTCTGAAACGTTTGAGAACAAGGAAAAAATGTTTAAAACAAGTCATTGTTGTCCGCATCGAACTCTTACAATTTGGCTTTAAATGCAACGGAAGTGTATAGGATTGACGACAATGCATGAGAAGCACAATAATAAAAAATACAATTGTTTTCCCTTTCTTGCTTTGTAACGAAAATTAATGGGATTGACGAAAATTTATAATAATTCCGCAAAACATATTAAAATATGTAAAATTATATACTATGGTGTGAGATATGTATTATAGTCCGAAATATGTAAAAATATGTAATTTAAAACTTTGGAATAAGGGTCGTTTCAGTTTAATTCGTCGACATTTTAGCTTTTTTTTATAACTACATACACAGCACCAAAATATGTAATTACATAACATCCGGGCTCTAGTTATCAATATTTAAAATACCAACTTAAAATATTTGTCAATCTTAATACTATTTTTATAAATTAAATTAAATTATTATTAATTATTGATATAATACTATCGGCGAGGTATACAAGTTAGTCTGTTGTTAAATAATTTTTAGTTTGTTTTTTAACGTTGTTAGTTTGACAGTCTCTGACATAGGGCGGAAGAGAATTCCAAGTTCTGGCTTGCAAGTGAAACTATAAAAGATAGCAATTATTTTTATAGTAAATTGATATATTTTCTTTATCTGGACGCACTATTACTGTATAAGATGGGATACGTTCTTACAATAGGCTGTTTTTAATTAGAAAACAAAGTTATAACCGGACATCTGCAGAGAAATAAGCATAAATACACTAGCTTTGTAAGTTACTCAAGTAAGGGATGACCCTTGCCTCACGTGGAGATGTCCGGGTATAGAGAGACATTATTGCTATTATTATTATTATTATTATTATGGAAAAGCAAATGCCAAGAAATAGAAAGTTATATAGGAGGATCACAATCATCGGAAGTATGGAGATTTCTAAAAACACTAAAAACCAACCAAGGATCCAGTAAGATAAATTTGTTAACAAAATTTGACGCAGAAAAACATTACAAAGCTTTACTGTCAGAAACTAGAAATGAGTTTATGGAAACAATAGAAAATCCAACTACAGAAATGAACGTCCTGGAATTTGATACAATAGATATAGAATTAGAAATTCAAACCCTAAAGAATAAAAAGGCACCAGGGCCGGGAAACATACCCAATGAGTTAATTAAATATGGCCCAAAAAATTTAATAGGTAGATTGAGGGACTTGTTTAATAAGTGCATTGCAATACAGAAGATTCCCGATGAAAATAAGCTACATTGTACCAATATACAAGAAGGGCGATAGAAGAGATGCAAAAAACTACAGAGGACTAAGTATAAATAACACATTATATAGAATATTTACGAAGTTATTAAAACAAAGTTACAAAAGATATTAAAGACAAATTAGGAGAAGATCAAAATGGATTCAGACCAGGAAAGTCATGTGTTGACAATATATTTGCAATACAACAGTTAATTGAAAAACGGACTGCAGTTGGAGAAGAAACCCATTTGACAATGATAGATTTAGAGAAAGCTTATGACTCAATTCCGAGGAACAAATTATGGGAAGTATTGGAGAAATACAATATTGATAGAAACCTAATAGAAATTATTAAACAAATGTATAAAGATAACTCCGCTTATGTTAAAATTGGAAATATAATGTCTAATCCTATAAAAACCACAAAGGGATTGAAACAAGGGTGCAGTCTTTCACCAATTTTATTTAATATTTATGTAGAATCCACATTAATGAAATGGAAACAAAGGTGCAAAGGTATGGGGATCCCAATAGGTAACAGATTTTTGCTGACATTACAATTTGCCGATGATCAACTGGTTTTAGCGCAAGACATATTTGATATGGAATTCATGATAAAAAGGTTGAAAAACACATATGAATCATGGGGTCTCACAGTAAATTTACAAAAAACAGAATATCTGGCAATAAATAGCAATGAACGAGAAAATTTAATATTGGAAGAAGGAATCCAAATAAAGCAAGTGAAACAAACTAAATATTTGGGAATAATTATGGATAACATTGAAGGTATAGGCAAAGAGAACATAAAACATAGAATTGAATTAAGTAGCAAAATAATATCATCGTTAAATTCCATATGGTGGGATAAGCATATTTGGAAAGACACAAAAAAATATATTGGTAAAAACATTGGTGGAATCTGTTGCAATGTATGGAAGTGAGGTATGGACAATCAATAAGTACTACAAGAATAGACTAATAGCTCTAGAAATGGATTATTTACGGAGAAGTGCCAGAAAGTCTAAATTAGAACATGTCACAAATAAGGAAATTAGGAAACATAATGGAAGCAGAAGAAAAGCATAATTGAAAGAATTGAGGAGAAGGAATTAAAGTGGTTGGGACATGTCTTAAGAATGGAAGATGAGCGATGGCCGAAGCAACTATATGAATGGCATCCGAACAGAAAGAAGAAAAGAGGGGAGACCAAGGTTAACATGGAAGGAAAACATGAAAGACAGTAATGCAAGCTAGAGGGCTAAGCATCGAAGATCCCAAGACCGTAGGCTTTGGAGGTTTGGCACGGGAAGACGACAGCAGCTGTAAAAACCCGAAGATAGATAGAGATTATTATTATTATTATTATATTATTATTATTATTATTATTATTATTAAAATAAATTAATATCGCTGTAGATAATTTAGCTTTGTTAAAATTTGTCCGTATTTTTGAACACAGAAGCTACTGAAATTAAATATCCGAGAAGTTCAGCTGGCTGCAAACTTCTAGACAGAAGAAGAAACGAAGATATTAGAAATGAGCTAAATATTTTTAAAGTTTTAGATAAAATAAAACGATCTAAAAACCGGAAATAACATGTACAAAGAATGAAAGATGAACGCATACCAAAAAAATTATATTTAATTACGAACCAACATGAGACAGGAATGTTCGTAGACCGAAAAAGAGAAGGATTCATCTTTTTGAATTAGAATCTATGAGACTGGAAGAAGCCACATGGGTTTAATCCGTGAATGCTGATGATAGTTGTTTGGACATTGTTTGTTTATTTAACAAACTTATCCAAATAGGGTGTGCAAAAAATTACCAAGTATACTTGGCATTAGAGAAGGAAAATAATAAAAACATTAGATCATATAGAGACAATACATCCTTGTTTTGAGTTAATATAATAGGCATAGAACAGGATGGAAACTAGAATGTATGTAAAATAGTAATTCTGAACGAAGGGGATATATGGTAAACTGATATATCGTTTTCTAAGAGAAATAAGAACAATTGTTTGCAAAGAAAAGTGCCATACAGAGAGAACAGTAATTAGTTAGCGCGAACAAGCGCATTAGTTTGAAGGTGTTAAGATGCCCCTATTTCATTCCTCTCACAGTGCTGGAATCCATTTTCTGTAACACTGCGGACATGTGTTAATCGCTGTGATCCCTCACTGTGTACAGACCATTGTCAGCACAACTTAATACGTCATCAACTGATCTCTTCTATCGCCTTTATAAACTTACCCTTCATTAACTGTGGGAATGAATGTTACTTCACACAAACAACAATTCATATTTTACGGCGTTTGTAGCCTAGATGTAACGGCTACAATGATCGTCTCTAGTTCCGTGTTTCGTGGATTCAAATTCAACAGGGGCAATTATTATCTTGGTTTCATAGTTTTAAAGAAAACATATCGCCTTATGAAATTGAAAGATTACTTTTTCATATTTGATGTGCTGAATTCTAGTATTTCAAACATTCGGGAGGCATGTATTAATACGAAAATATTAACATCTTCACTCCAGAATTAGGCAATTGCCCGTTCCGACTTCATAATGCATCAGCCCAATGTTTTCTAAGTCTTCCAACATCATGTCTTCCTCTTGCTTGATAATTTCTTGCTAACAATGGATATCTCTCCTTACTCATTCTATTCATGTGATCAGTCCACTTTTGTTTATAATTCGTGACTTTATCCAATAAAGGCTACACTTTTAATACTACTATTATATCCTCATTTATAATTCTATTAAGTTTTGTAGGGCCTACATCCTTTAACTTGTCTCAGGAATCTCATCTCCGCCGTCAGTTTTCTGTTTTTTCGTTGGAGCCCAAGTTTCACATCCATACAATATTGGGAATTGGGCCAAAACTTTATACATTTTCATGTTTGTTTCTTTTTTAAATTTAATTTTGAATGTTCTCTGTATTATTCCACATACCGTCTGAAATTTTGGAATCATTATTTCTCTCCATATTGAAGCTAATATCAAAGCCCAAATAGAGAAGAAATCAAATAGCAAATTAATACTAATACATTTCATGGTAAAATTCCGTTGATGTATTAGAGTATATGTATGTATGTATGTATGTATATATATATATATATATATATATATATGTACAGGGTGGACCGCTCGAATGGACCTAATTTCAATTGCTTGTTACTGGCAAATGGTTGAAGATAGAAACTTAAAACAACGTTCATATTACAGAAAAACTCACCAAGTTTTGATATCCAGATCACCACATCTCTATATGAGCCCCAGCAGTCACTGTGACGATATCAAAGCGATGAACAATTTCTTGCCAAGTACGTTGGAGTATGTCTTCTGGAATGTTCTCAATAGCCTCTATGATGCGCTCACGAAGATCACGAAGGTCTTTGACTGGGGTGGTGTAAACTTTATCTTTGAAATAGCCCCAGAGAAAGAAATCCAGTGGTGTTAAATCGGGAGATCTCGGGGGCCACGCGATTGGTCCTCCCCTACCAATCCAACGGCCAGGGAAAATGTTGTCCAAAGTCGTACGAACTTCATTGGACCAGTGGGGAGGAGCACCATCTTGCTGGAAAACGATGTTAGGCGGCTGCAGTTGTTCAATTTGTGGAAAGAAGAACTGCTCCAGCATGTCAAGATATGTGGTACCACGAACAGTTTCTCTCGGCGAAGGAAAAACGGTCCAATGACCTTATTATGTGACAAACTGCACCAAACATTCATCTTCGGACTATCACGAACATGCTCTTGAATAGCGTGAGGATTCTCCGATCCCCAGATCCGCACATTATGCCGGTTTACCTTGCCTGACAAATGGAAAGTGGCTTCGTCCGAGAAGAAAATCTTGGTCATGAAGTCAGGATCAGCGCCGAGACGGTCCAGCATCGTATTGGCGAATTCCACTCGTTTCGCGGCATGTCATTCGGCTCCAGACGTTGCACTAACTGCACTTTATATGCGTGCAGTTTGAGGCGTTTGTGGACAATCCGTTGTAATGTCGATTTTGGTATTTGAAGTTCCCCGCGAAGCTCTTCTTAATGACTTCCGGGAGCTTCGCTCAAATGCGGCTTGAACATTTGCTACCATTTCATCGGATGCTCTGCGACCACCACCATGCTTCTTCAACACAGATCCTGTAGCTAATAATGTATCACGCCACTTCTTTATGCTTCTAGCAGTTGGAGCATCACGGTTAAACACACGCCGGAACTCCCTTTGAACTCTAATGATTGATTTAAACTCCGCATACCACAAAACAGCTTGCGCTTTCATCTGCGGAGTCGCCATTTTCACAAACAATTAAATCTAAGAACGAGAAACGTATCTTTGTGCCATCTACCGACAGGATTCGAAACTTGGTGAGTTTTTCTGTACTATGAACGTTGTTTTAAGTTTCTATCTTCAACCGTTTGCCAGTAACAAGCAATTGAAATTAGGTCCATTCGAGCGGTCCACCCTGTATATATAATTGTGTACCTTTTACGGTATCAAATGTTAAAATTATTAAAACATTGCAATCCTTTCGAGACCAGTCCCATCTCAGCAGAAGAAATCAATTAGGAAATTAATACTAATACATTTTATTGAGGTGTTAGTCAGTGTATATGATGGAATTTCGGTCAGAAATTTGTGTTTTAGTTATTGTGGATATTAAAGAAACCTCTTCAGGAATTACGCGATTAAGACTTTATTTACAAGATGCTAATAAATTAAAAACCTGTAATTTTAGGTAGGTATTTAAATTACTAAGTTCTAAAATATGGTTGAAGTTAACTGTGGTGAAATTGGGTCTACATATCTTATATTGTGTGTAGTCAAGTGAACGCATAGAAGTTACAGTGGTGTAGGCCTAAGTAATTTTGATCAGCAGAAAATTATAATCATACAGTGCATTGTACAGATTCAATTGAAACCTCTATGTTTAATTTAGATTCAGGTAACATATCTAAAATTACAACATTCATCATTTTGGTTTCCGAACTTATTACTATAAATATGACATAAAAATAAAAATAAACATTTGAACCGGGATTTGAACCCGAGACCTCTAGCTTTATATGTTAGTGACATAACCACAAGTACACTCACACTCCTAGCACAACCATTATTTTTCCTTCCTTAGATATGATTCTCAATCATGAGAGGTGTGTGTATATATATGTATACATACACATACATAGGCCTACACACACACTAGAAGTCCCGGCCACGCGTTGCTGTGGCTAAGGTATACGTTAAATTATACTGTAGTAAACTAAGTGAAATTATTACTTAACGAATAAAGACGGAAACGTTATAACCGGTATAAAATTTATTATTATCAATATATTGAAAATAAAATAAACACTGAACACATTTAAATTATGAAATAATCAATATTTGTAATTCAATTGAAATTCGCGGTTACAACAAAAAGCACAGCCACCTGGATCTCTCTTTGTTAAATAATAAACCAATTACCTTACCAAATTACCTTACGCCGCCATCTGTTAGAATCGTACGGAACTCACAGACTCTTTGTTAAATAATAAACAAATAATTTGCAATAAAAAATAATGCGACCATAAATTTACTTATAAACTACCCTATGTCTCAAGTTGGATCAAACTGCACACAGTGTGCAAAATTTTATTAAAATCGGTTCAGTAGTTTAGGATTCCATCGCGGACAAACAACACGATATTTTTATATATTAAGATATATATATATATATATATATATCTAATATATAAAAAATATATAGCGTTATATTAATTTCTGGGAAAGAAAGAAAATACGACTGTATTTGTAAACAATATGTGTTCTTGTGTGTGTGTACACCCCATACATCCAGCGGTGGGGACACGGGTACTGACTAGCGGATTTTCTTAACCAGATTATTTTAGTTACGCTTATTTCACTACATATGCAAACGAGTCACACGTGGTTACCACATCGCCTCAATGAAACATCTAGTAGAAAACTAATGTATTAGTTAGATGGATGAAGGTCGGTTAAAGTTTGCAAAGAGGCATTTTTATTTTTATTCAGGCTTGTGGTTCTTTTACAAGCCTGAACATTTTGGGACCCATGGCTTAAAGTCCCTCCCGGAGGACTTGTCGCTTGGATTTTTTCCATCCTAAAAATTAATTGATTCTCGGGACTAAATGCAAGGAACATAACCACAAAATGATCGCGGTCGACTTTTTGTGTAAAATAACCGATTTAATTCTGATAATGAAATTATGAATATGGTGAAATGGGTCTCGGTAGTAAAATTTAAACCCAGATTTTGTCTTGACCTAGTATTACAGGTAAAAAGGATCTCAGTCATATTTGCCTAACCTGGATTTCAAACTCAGGATCTCCTGAATGTGATTCTAGAACACTACCACCTTATCCTACTCGCTCGGTTATCAATGTTTAATAGACAATGTTAGATAAAGTTTAGAAGTAGAACATATTAATAAAATATACTTTTTTTGCTATTTCAGATTCCACCGCTGTGATCTCGGGGTAGCGTGCTGCCTTGTCTCGCAGCGGGCCCGGGTTCGATCCCCGGTCGGGACAGTTTTTCTGAGTGAGGTTTTTATCGGGGTTTTTCCTCACCTGTAAGACAAATGTCAGGAAAACTATAAGGCCCAAACGGTCCCCGAAATCATATGGCCACCGCAATCATCATCATTCATATTCATCTTAAGTTAAGCTTAGGATTAGGGACTCTCCTGGCGCACCATTATCATCATCACCCATCATATCATCGGGGCAACGTAACCCCGCCATCCAGGCGCCCCAACCTCAGAAGTGAGTTACAAGTACGCCATGCCAGGAGAGAAACCAAGAATGTCGAAAGAAAAACCTGGGGCATTTGGGAAGAAAAAAAAAGATTCAGTTCTTGATATAATGGATTCTAGAGCTGTCTTTAAAACAACTAAGCCATTACTTGTAATGAAATTTAGCCGTTATAAATTATACAATTTTTAATATCGGGCTAAAATTGCCAATTAGAGTGGAAATATATCTGGTCATGTGTTCATTTGCTATTTGAGGAATTACAATAATTTAACTGGAATTACATTGATGTACACGAGTTCAGGGGGTCGGCAACCCATGCTCTTTGAGCATGCCATTGTAGTTTGTTTCTTTACAAATACCCAAATAATATCTAATTTTGTGTTTGTGAAGTTTTTTAAACGGCGATGTTGAATATCAGGCTACAACATTTATTCGGCAATTGGGCTGAATCACCACTACTACTACTAGTTTTTATTAAACGGATATGTTTGGATTTTTGCCCTAAATAAAAATTTTACCAGTGATTTTCCAACTTTAAAAATTGGAAATTTATATTAATATAGGCCTACGTATATATTAGCCCAACAAAAGTCTGTCACGAAGGAACTGAGTAAACTAATTTCATTCTTCAGCAAGACCAATTTACGGTCCGAGTTCGATAGTTTACGAAATTAATATATTATTTTTTATATTAAAACGTATATACCAACTAACAAGTTTTATTTACGAGGAAACAGAAAATTGCGCCCGGTAGAACGTTGAGAATATTCCACTAAAAATCTATGTATCTAACTAACTCACTGGCACCATTGAAACCATAGTTTCATGGCCGCGCGGACATAGGCTCTTCATACATCCCTATCCTGAAATAATGTTTTCCAATCATCCCCTGTATAATCTACTTTTCTCAAATTATGGTTATTATGCCATCTCATTCTTGGTCTACCAACTGGCGTATTCCCTCTGGTTTTCCTATAAGAAGCTTCCATGCACGTATTTCATTCCCCATTCGTGCCCACCGCAGCCTACGAGACTTAACTGTTCTTAATCCCCACTATTAATAGTTTATTTTGCTGATTATCGAATTGATATTACATTTCTTATTCAAATGTTACATGCTAGTTTGGTTGCGATAATATGAACATGGCGGCCGCTAGAGCGATTTTTAAATTTCGGCTTTCAGTTATCATATTTTGCTGATTTTTGTAAAATAACTTTTTAGTTTTGTTTCAATAGCATATTTCATTACGAAAAATAAAACAAAATTAAGTATAAGAGTGTATTTTTAAATTTTTGGTCTCCTCCTAATGGTCCGATTTTATTGGCTACTCGACTCCTGCTACGAGTATTAACTGATTGCTATATGCCGAATTGGTACCGAAAGAAAGAAGCGCTAAAGTGTTAATATATATATATATATATATATATATATATATATGTATATACACATATTAACGCTTTAGCGCCTCTTTCTTTCGGTACCAACTCGGCAATATATATATGTTATAATTAAATGTTTAACATTGAGCAATGCAGTCCCGTCCAGGCATTTATTTTTCTTATCATATATATATATATATATATATATCAACGCTTTAGCGCCTCTTTCTTTCGGTACCAACTCGGCAATATATATATATATATATATATATATATATATATATATGTTATAATTAAATGTTTAACATTGAGCAATGCAGTCCCGTTCAGGCATTTATTTTTCTTATCATATATATATATATATATATATATCAACGCTTTAGCGCCTCTTTCTTTCGGTACCAACTCGGCAATATATATATATATATATATATATATGTTATAATTAAATGTTTAACATTGAGCAATGCAGTCCCGTCCAGGCATTTATTTTTCTTATCTCATATATATATATATATATATATATATATATATCAACGCTTTAGCGCCTCTTTCTTTCGGTACCAACTCGGCAATATATATATATATATATATATATGTTATAATTAAATGTTTAACATTGAGCAATATGGAATGAGTAAGGAGAGATATCCATTGTTAGCCAGGAACTATCAAGCAAGAGGAAGGCGTGATGTTGGAAGACCTAGAAGACGTTGGGCTGATGCAATATGAAGTCGGAACGGGCAATTGCCTAATCCCTGGAGTGATGATGATGATGATGATGACATTGAGCAATGCAGTCCCGTCCAGGCATCTATTTTTCTTATCATATATATATATATATATATATCAACGCTTTAGCGCCTCTTTCTTTCGGTACCAACTCGGCAATATATATATATATATATATATGTGTTATAATTAAATGTTTAACATTGAGCAATGCAGTCCCGTCCAGGCATTTATTTTTCTTATCATATATATATCAACGCTTTAGCGCCTCTTTCTTTCGGTACCAACTCGGCATATAGCAATATATATTAGGGTCGATGTTTTTAAAATACATTATGAAACTCCGTTGAGGTTATGAGGTTACTGTGTTAAAGTTTTAATAATTGTATAACAGTACCTGATATCTCAGTCGTTCTCAATAATTTGCAGTGGTTTTTTTGTAGGAGGCCTTTCGATAACTTATGTATCATCTTCTGCTTTCTTTTTGGTACTGACTGTTGTTGGTAATTATTTTGTACAGAGGATTATAATAAGGAAATGATTAACAAATTGATTATGAAACAAAAGAGTAAATAAGAACAAACAAACATCACACAATTAAGTAGGGAAATTGATAAATGAGATAATAAGTGGGTACCCTTAACATACACAGGCATAGAAACACAAAAAACAGCAAAAATCCTAAAAAAAATGACAAAACATAAAAGTTGCCTACAGAACAAATAACAAACTAAATAATATAATTTCAAATAAAATAGAAGAAACAAACATATATAAATATAAAGGAGTTTACAAATTAAATTGCAATAGCCGTAACAAATTTTACATAGGAAGAACCACTAGAAACTTCACAACAAAATTTAATGAACATTTCAGAGATTTCATAAAGAATGAAGGTAAATCCAGTTTTTTCAAAACATGTAGTAGAAGCAGGACATCAATTCAAAACAATAGACAACGTATTATCGATACTGCATAGAGAAAACGATGTATCGAAAATCAACATTCTCGAAGAATTAGAAATCATCAAGGAAACCACAAATAAACACCTGCTGAACGAGAACATACCCAGCAATATAAACCCTCTGTACAAAATAATTACCAACAATAAGCAGAAGATGATACATAAGTTATCGAAAGGCCTTCTATAAAAAATCACTGCAAATTGTTTGAGGAAGACTGAGATATCAGGTACTGTTATACAACTATATTAGGGTTATAACTTTTTGGACTTTTTATGAAATAAAATATTTCCTGTGCAATGGATGGTTGAACTTTTACTTAAAACTATTCAAAAAGGCCTTTATTTCACTGAGCTTCTAGAATAGGTAACCCCCAAATATATTTATATATCAATATTTAATATTAATTTTGGGGTGACCTTTTCTTGAAGCCCAGTGAAATGAAGGCCTTTTTCGATGGTTTTAAGAAAAAGTACACCCATTCATTGCACAAGAAATATTTTATTTCAACAAACAGTCCAAAAATATTTCCTGTGCAATGAGTGGATAAACTTGTACTTAAAACCATTGAAAAAGGCCTTCATTTCACTTAGCTCCAAGAAAAGGTCACCCGCAAATATATTTATATATCAGTATTTAATATTAATTTTGGGGTGACCTTTGTTTGAAGTTCAGTGAAATGAAGGCCTTTTTCAATGGTTTTTAAGCAAAAGTTCACCCATTCATTGCACAGGAAATATTTTATTTCAGCAAACAGTCCAAAAATATTTCCTGTTCAATGAATGGGTGTAAAATATTTCCTGTGCAATGAATGGGTGAACTTGTACTTAAAACCATTGAAAAATGCCTTCATTTCACTGAACCTCAAGAAAAGTTCACCCCCAATATATTTATATATCAATATTTAATATTAATTTTGGGGTGACCTTTGTTTGAAGCTCAGTGAAATGAAGGCCTTTTTCAATGGTTTTAAGCAAAAGTTCACCCATTCATTGCACAGGAAATATTCTATTCCACAAAAGTCCAAAAAGTTATAACCCTAATAATATAGTCATTTTTAGTGTCTACTAAAGATGATCGATGAACAAAAAAATAATGAAAACTATTTTCATGAGAACAATCTCAATGGCTTCATCATTCAGAATTCGGTAACAAAATAAACTATCACATGGACCTAGTTATTAAATGAAATATCTCTCGTCATGAATTTACACACCAATTTATTCATGAAAATAAACCGCTCTAAAATGTCTTCAGCAACGAGATATCTGTTTTGGTCTTACAGATCCAGACCTATTATAGCCCACGTAGGTCTTCTTGGTTATATCATATTTTCGTAGTCAACCTAAGTGTCTTCTGCCTATAGGTTTTGTATTTAAAAGCTAATTTTGGGATGTGATTTCATGTCATGCTTACTACGTATTGGAGCCATTTTTCTGACACAATTTTCCCTCTCCAAGTGAATTAGCATTTAATAGAATAAATCACATCTGCCGAGATGTAAATTATGGATGACTTTTATGAACATTCCACGCTAACGGAGCCTTTATATTTCTAGTAGTCCTATGTATTTATATATATTAGTTCTTTATTGTGCGGATATAGTGTGTCTTAAACTAAAATATTCGAACTACTAAAATTTATCTAATAGATTTATAAAATACTAGAAGTCCCGGCCACGCGTTGCTGTGGCTAAGGTATACGTTAAAAATTTTAAAAGTTGCTGTCTTTCAGTCAGATTACTTAAAACTAATACTTACACACGAAATTAATAATATTGAAAATAAAATAAACACTGAACACACTTAATTATGAAATAATCAATATTTGTAATTCAATTGAAATTCGCGGTTGCAACAAAATGCACAGCCATCTGGATCTATCTTTGTTAAATAATAAACCAATTACCTTACCAAATTGCCTTACCAAATTGCCTTACACCGCCATCTGTTAGAATCGTATGGAACTCACAGATAATTATAACTCTTTGTTAAATAATAAACATAATTTGCAATAAAAAATAATGCGACTATAAATTTAGTTATAAACTACCCTAAGTCTCAAGTTGGATCAAACTGCACACAGTGTGCAAAATTTTATTAAAATTGGTTCAGTAGTTTAGGATTCCATCGCGGACAAACAACGTGACACGAAACTTTTATATATTAAGATATGTTACGTACCCTAATAGGACCTGTCAAAGTGACAACGTGTATTTGACAACGTATACAATGAAAAATAAGTGACAAAATTGAAATTTTGAGTTTGTACAGAAGGTAATGAACAATCTAGAACAGCAGTGTAATCCAAAATTTTAGGCCTAATCCTGAATGGAGAAGGATATATGAACTAAAGTTTGGAGATGGACCATATAGATGCTTTCTCAAGATGGTGATACGATATTAAATGATGGTTATATTACAATTTGTGCTATGAGTTTTGCCAGTTCCTAGTTGCTTCAGGAACGATTTCATTGTAGGTATTGTACCTCTAGTGTCTATAAGTAGGCCTAAAACTTGAATGGATATAGTGTCCAGCTAGTATTTAAACTCTCACTTTATAAAATCGTATATAAACCTATTCTTAAGATCACCTAATACCGCTATGTACCACAATGATAAGATTGCATGTCAGTATTTATTTATTTATTTATTTACGTAGCAGCTTTCAGAGTGCTTTACATCTTCCTGCGCCCAATTAATCTAGTGTCATTCTCCTTCACATCTCTTTATCATTCCAATCTCCATTGCCCAATCCTTTTGCTGCTCATAAACCTTAATCCTCCTTATTTTGTGTGTCCTTTTCTTCTTCTTCTTCTTCTACGAATTTAATAAACGACGAAACAAGCTAATAAAAGGGCCGTTCTAGGAACATGGAATGTACAAGGGATTAGAAATAAGACGGGAAAACAGTGAATAGCGAAATACAAATAAATGTCAGTATTTTGATGACATTTAACATTTCCTTGGAGTGATTTTTACCCAGTGTAATATAAAAAGATGAAATAAAATTATTAGCTATGTGGCTCTTCCCTGATTTAATGTTGTCGACCCTGCGTCAGGTTTGAAATACTCTCTCATCCTTGTTCTCGTCCCTAGATTTGAAAGTTTGTAGAACGTTTTACTACCAAATACGCTACATAATTAGTATTGGATCGTATAATCACATAGGCAAAAATTTTAAAATTGTACACTGAACATACAATACACTTTGCTGAATTTATACAGAATTTGAATGAATTACACTTCATAACTATAACAGCTTTATAAATGGCCTTTGTTTGGACCAACGAGAGACTTTGAGATGAATGGAGAAAACTTAGTAACAGTGAGCCACATGATTATGATAGGAAACCATATCGCCCACCAGATACAACAATGACACAACTAAAGAATGAGCAATTTTTTATTTATATACATAAGAAGGCTTCATATACCTTCTCTGTAGACTAGTTTGTTAAGATAGTACGCTAAAAGCCGAAAGGTCGCGTTTTTTTTCTCGATGGGCTTAGGATTTTTAAACTGGACCTAACCTTCTGGGGGTACATTGATCCTTGAGTATACTCAGCCTCCAACGAAAATTATTACTTTACTACATGTTCTGGTGGTAAAGCCCCCGCCAGGCATGACAGATATCCGGAATGACAGATCATGCTGATTTCGTAGAAAGGTGGGAAGTTTATGTTCCTACTACCCCAAGAGCCACTTAAAGACGTGATACTTTATCTTACTATCATCCCGATGTATATAACTAAAAATGACTATTTAACTCATGCCCTAAATGAGAGTCAATGACGAATCACGTTACAATGATTTTTTATTTACAACCAATCACAGTCGTGTTTCGCCTAGAATTTACCAACTAAAATTTATCATAATAAAGAAAGCACCTCCTTTTTAACATTCTGAATAGGCCATAACATTATTTTGCTGTGACTGACTCACTAAGAAATACGGCTACTAGATTGTATATATAGTGCATGAATGTCAACACATACCGCATGCGGGAGTTAATATAAAACATTTGTAGCAATTGATTATACCACCAAAAAAAGAAACCACTGTTTGCACTTTCTAAATGTGTTTTTTCCCCAGAAAAATATAATTGTCATATTTACATCATAGGACAACAGAAAAGAATTAATATACAGTTTGATGTTTCATTTTTTCTCCACCAGATTGCATTCTTACAATATTGCGTTCCTTTGGCAATAAATAATATGATCTGGTTGCAGTGGACGAACAAAAGAAGCAAATGAAGCGTACCAATCGTTTCTCATTTGTTTTCAAACATCGCCGTTTACATTAGATGTATAAATATTTTAAAATAACTATATTTAAATAACGATTTGTGAGTAAACAGCTTAATTTTATTCGTTAAATAGTCCTAACAAATGCCACTCTTGATTTCTAAATTCTCTAAATAAATTCACTCCTCACTTCGTGAGTCGTGAATTTACCGATAATTTGGAAATCACTCGTGGCATTACTTTTGACAAATTTTTAGTGGTGTCACTGTTGCATACGGAGAACGATATGGTTAAGTTTCTGAGCCTGCGATGGGCAGAACATGTGACAAGAATGGGAATGAAAGAGGGATTTGGAGATTTCTTGGTGAAAAAATCAAATTAAAACCCTTAGTGTGTAGGGCCTATATCAAGAATTAGTTGGAGTTATAACATTAACCTTAATTTGTGGAAGATGAATGGAAAAATTAACAAATGATCGGGATATAAGGAGAGCTTATGTTCGCGCTGCCACAAAGTTTCGGGATCGATAGTGGCAGTGAGTTATATATGATTTGTATTGTGAAATAAAGGAGTTTCCATGATGGATGAAAATTGATGGAAATAATGGATGATAAGTACTTCAGATGGCGTATAGCGTACATGTGTAGAAAAAGTGGTAGCACCACTTGTATGTGTCAAGTGCAGTGACATGGGACCGTCAATGTCACATGACCTCTACATTTAGTTCTTTCTTCCAGCACAATTAATGTTTTGCTAGTTTGCATGTGTACTACAACTGCTCTTGTGGACAAAATACCTCATTTATTATTGAGAACATCATCCCCTTCACTGGAGGTAGATTTAGCATGCCTCTACTACCATATAGGCTAAAGAGTGGATGAGCGCAGATTTTAACCCTTTCATGCCCAGATTAGTCCCTGAAATAATGAAGTTTAAAGCTGAGATATAGGGTACTTTGTGAATCAGTCTTTGAAATACTATTATTGTTGCTTTTAATATAGGTTTTTACCTTAAGGTTATTATTATAATTATTGTTATATTATTTAATTGTAATATTACTGTGTTTTCTTTATGTAATTGTAATGTTATTGCTTTTTTTGTTGTTTATTTTCTTCACACTAGTAGCAATTATTACTTTATTGTAACGGACTGTCAACAGCACGTACAGCTTACTGCCCGTGCGACCCATATTTGTAAGTAATATTGTAAATATCTTACTTTTTGTCTAATAAAGTCCTACTACTACTAATTATTATTAACTAACTCACTGGCACTATTGTACCCATAGATTCATGGCCGTGCGGACATAAACTATCCACACATCCCTATACTGAGCTATTTTTTTCCAATCATACTCTGTATATTTATTTCCCTCAAATCATAGTTAATTTTTTCTCCCACCTCGTTCTTGGTCTACCAATTGGGCATTTCCCCTCTGGTTTTCCTAAAATAAGCTGTCATGCCTCTCTTTCATTCCCATTTCGCAGTCTACGAAACTTATTATATCTAGTTCCTATTAAGATCATGTAGCTCACTATCACGAAGTCTTCTCCATTCCCCTGTCTGTTCATCTCTCTTTGGTTCAAACAAATTCAAGAACTTTATTCTCTAATACTAGAAATATTTTATCCTCCCTTAAAGTAAGAGTCCATGTTCGCATCCATATAACTGAGAGAATAACAGGTTTACGATTTTTGAGAGTAGTTGGGACAATAGTCCTTGTAATGCGTATTATTATTATTATTATTATTATTATTATTTGATTGCGGGTGAGCCCATGTAGGACTACGCAAAGTACTTAGAGGCGTTTCCTTTGAGCCCAAATGTCTTTCATTCTTTTGCTATGAGCTTGTTTTCTATCATCTGTCCAAGTTGTTCCAGTTTTTTTTCTTCGGTTTGTCCTCTTGGTAAACTTGCCACTTATTCACCTTAATTCTAAATGTGTCTCTATAGTTATTATTATTATTATTATTATTATTATTATTATTATTATTATATGCCACTTAAAATAATAAATGACTTGATATATTGTCATTCGCCATCTTCTGTCCCAATAGAATGCTGTTAAGTTTGTACCACAATCACTTGACTAATGTTCTTTGTTCATAATGAACCACTTTCTTGACACAAAATACATTCTGTAGATGGTGGGATGGAGATTCGATGTAAGTCAGTCATGACCTAGAAGGTTACCTGAGCATTCTTGATCAATCGGTTTTGATAAATTTTCTTCTAATAAGCTTTTTCAATTTTTTTTTATCGCACGATTGCTTCATTTGTCTTCCGTAGGAAGTCATACTCTGTATTTTTAGCTCCTTAAAAATACAGAAACAAAGATCTTTAATATGGATGGAGCATGTGATAAGCATGAGGGACGATCAATGGCAGATCTTCAATTTGGAACATCCTAGGAAGACCAAATTCTAAGTTTAAGGAAAATATGCTGAATTTGGAAGATACGTTGGATAGAAATAAGCGGAGACTAGGAGAGGGAAAGTGGCCACTGCTTTAGAAACCCATATCTAGGCCTATATTAAAACTTCATGAACCCCGACCGGATTTAAACTCGCGTACTTGGAAGACAGAAGTCAGCATGGAAACCACTATTCTACTAGAACATACTCATTTGGGAGCTAAAATTCCTGTTAACGGAAACAAACAACCACCATTGAACTGCATTTTGTCCTGAATTATTATCAAAATCATTATGTACCAATTACAGTAGTAATACACATGGTGAATCCAAAGTCTACAGAAATAACTTTTACAAGTTTTTAAGGGATGTTTTCTGAGTGTTTTTATATAAAGAACCCATTGTCTCCGATGGCTCAGTACCGAGTACTTTCATGTTTACGATATGTATAATCAACCACCTTTGTATATGTTTATTCGGAATATGATTGTTTCCAAATTACAATGTTACACTCTTTAAAGTAATTGCTCAAAATATCCACCACATGATCACGACAAACTTCACAGCGACGCCTAATAGATTGTCGGCGCGAACTCTAGCACATCCTAAAGAAATTGGCGCACATCATCAGCTCAGCTGCTGCTACAATCCTTAGCAACCAGATCCATACACTTTTCGAGAAGTGTCGTGTGCACCAGGCTTTTCACGTGGCCTCAGAAGAAAAATTCAGTGGGAGCAAGAACTGGTAATAGAGCTGATCATGAAACAGGACCTTCACGAACCGTTCGTCAAGGTATCCTCAATATTCACTACAAAATATGCCCATGTCCAACATGTTGAAACCACATACGCCTGCGAATTATCGGCAGCAAGGAGGGCTTAGCATAAGCAAAAACTATGAAATTAATCGTTAATGATCGACTGGAGATCATGGGTTCCTTGTATAAAAACACTCAGAAAATCTCCTTGAACATCTTGTGAAAGTTTGTGGATAGAATTTGTAGGTAACCGTATATACTGTAGGCGCATATATAATCAAATTAAAGACAAAGTAATTGTTAATGATTTAAAATATTTATTTTATGAAATATGAAATGTGGATTATTAATGCTTGTTTCCACTCATCGTGGATTCGTTAGGTCTCCCAGTATATATTTAAAATATCCAGAATCTGGTTAGTTACTTGATCATTTGCGTATTAAAAAGTTATAGATTTATATTATAATGTCCTGGAGTTTTTTTATTCTTCATTAGTTTTAACATCATAAACTTCTTTCCTTTCTTTCTACGATACTAGTAAAATTCATGGTGATTTTCCGTTGAGGTATTAGTTCACAGTAATATAGTGTACGGTTAAAAACTATAATATAGTTACCTTGTAGGTCCGTCTCCTCAACTTAAAAGAACTTAAGTTGAGGAGACGGACCTACAAGGTAACTATATTATAGTTTTTAACCGTACACTATATTACTTTCTTTCTACACTGGTTTATTCTCAGCTTGGGCACCAAACTACAGTTTTTTATAGTAGTGAGTCCATTCTGACTCAGAAATAATATTAATTTCAGTTTTTTTTTTGTTTAAATATTTCATACTTTTATTGATTTTGGGCTCCAAGCATATCATTCTCTATGTTGCTAATACATCTTTTCCTTTTTTTCCCTTTTCTTTTTACTACTTCGCATTGTTGTTTATATAGTTTCTATCTTGATCTGTACCAGTTGTGAAACCTTTTATAAAGGTTTTTATCACTAAATTTAGTTTTAATAGCTCCGTTATATATTTGTGAGCCTTTTATAGATTTTTGCTATTTGTCCTAACACTTGTAATACTGTTTATTTTATTACACTTTTTAGTTCTTCCCATTTTAGTTTTACATTTATTCTTGATGATCCATGCATTCTTCAAGTCTCTGACAGTATAATTTTGTAATAGTCTTTGTGCAATAAATTAATTTTTAAGCTTTTATTTTGTTTTCGATTGAAAGTTTTATGACATTTTACATCCATCTGGAGGAGATTTTTTTTTGGATTTCAATTCAAAATGATCTTATGATATACCATATCTTCCATACACTCTTGTATATTGTGCTATTAAGTTAATTTATTGTTCACTAATATACAGTCAGTTGTGGAACAATTTCCTAGACCAGCATAGGTATATTTATGAATATCTCTGTGACGAAAAACAGTATTAGTTTTTGTTTCAGCAAACTGAATGTTGCAAAGTTTATCATCATCTTCCCGTTTTAATTGAACATTTATTCTTCATTATTTATTTTAATATTTGATATAGACTTTTTCCTATACGGGCGTTAAAATCACCTATTACAAGATAATCACTACTATTTCATTCTACTTACTGTATTAAAATGTTTTTGCAGTGCTCCAAAAATTTTTTACTATCTTTTTTATTCTCATTACTTTGTGCATACACCCAAATTAAAAAAAATCTTTTGGTATCTTTACCCGTAGGTTGACTATTCTATCTTTCATAAACTTGTAGCTGTGTATTCTCTTCCTAAATTTAGAGTTCAATAGAATTGCTATTCCAGCTGAAGAATTTTTCTTAATTAGAACCTTGTTATTCAAATAAAATTAATTGGACTTAGAATCGAAAAATAGTGATCATTTAATGGAAATTATATTGGAATAGCAATTTTATTGGAAAATTCAGAATAACAATATAACGGTGCCAGCGGCTCCTTTTTTATTCATATTCATATTATTTGATATCTAAGATCATGTCGCGTCTATTTGTTTTAACTTAACTGATTACCCTGTGTTGCTCAAGTATTTTTATTCCGACTTTCTTCTTACGATTCACGAAAATTATACAGCATGCTCTAAAATTCCCATTACAATCTTCTAGGACTTGTAGAGGAGACTTAGTTGATACTATTTAAAATTGGAGACCGTATCCGGAAACTTACCGTGCTACAGAAGTTTGAAAACAAGCATTGCTTGAACGTACGTCACGTGTCTCAACAATTAATAGCTTCGCGATTCGTCCGCTTGCAGAGTTATATGATGAGGGGCGATTACGTCGGATCACATGGTGTCAATTGACATTTATCCTATCTCTCGGAGTTGGTTCGAGTCTCACTCACGTGTCTTTCAGTGTTAGAGCAACGTGGTTGAGTACATTTTTGATGAATATACCGACATGTTCTTCTGTATGGCGAAATGGAAGATCTGCTCGTCGCCTTTATCAAGATCATTTTCCATAACGTCCGACTGCATCGCATACCCTTTTTGCCATAATTACGCAACGGCTTCGAGAAAGGGTACCTTCACCGGCAACAGGAATAACTGTGGTGCTCCAAGGAGACGCCGCACTCCCGAATTGGAAGAGGTTGTACTGCATCAAATAGAAGGGAACCCGTCAACGAGTACACGAGCAAATGCACGTTTAATGCATGTTGCTCCTAGCACTGTTTGGAATGTTATGCATGAACAACAACTAGATTCATACCATCTCCAAAGGGTACATTCACTACTGCCAGCCGATTTTGCTACACGCGTTGAGTTCTGTACGTGGTTTCTGCACCGCTGTATCAACGAGCCCATATTTCCACGACGCATTCTCTTCACAGATGAATGTACATTTACTAGGGATTGTGTACTCAATTTACAAAACAGCCATGTCTGGGTGGACGAAAACCCTCATCTCGCGCATGTCCAGGGATTCCAACACAGATTTTCAATTAATGTGTGGGCAGGTATTCTGGATGGTCATGTGATTGGACCGTACATGCTTCCATCCAGGCTAACGTGTTCCATCTGCTTGCTCTTCCTACAACAAGTTTTGGGTGTGTTGTTGGATACTGTGCTATTGAACGTCCGTCAAGACATGTGATTTCAGCATGACGGCCCCCTCACTTTTCACTTCATGTTCGGGAACATCTGGACCGACGATTCGAACAAAGATGGATAGGCCGAGGTGGTCCATTGCATGGCCTCCACGATCATCGGATTTGACTCCATTTGACTTTTTCTTCCAGGGTCGTATGAGGAGTTTGGTTTATGACATTCCTGTAGAGACAGAAGAAGATCTGGTGGCACGAGTTGTGGTTGCTGCAGGAGAGATTGCAGTTACACCAGGTGTGATAGAGCGCGTCTACTAAAACATCATTCGTAGGTACAATGTGTGCAAAGAAGTTGCTGGTCGCCACATGAACCGCACTTGTAGTGGATCTGAATGTTAACCATCATTTCAAAAGGACAAAAACTGTAAACAAAAGTATTTGTAAAAAATGATTCAGTTTCCATTTTGTTTCTTTGGCTATTAATGAGTTGAATTGTAAAACAAGTGATGAACTGTGCCACGCCTCATAAATTGCTTGTAAAAGTGGTCGTATTAAAAACATGTTTTCAAACGGCTGTAGCACGGAAACTGCAAGTTTCCGGGTATGGTTTCCTATTCTAAATATTATCAACCCAGTCCCCTCTACAAGTCCTAGAAGTTTGTAAGGGGAATTTTAGAGCACCTGTATATTCGACTGAAATATCAGTGTTTTTGGACATTTTATTTTTCACGCCGCTGCTAATGGGGGATGCACTTGGACTTAAATGCCATCGGGAGTATCACTATTCATCTCAGCAATTCCGAAAGCTAAGGATTCGACATGAATCTAGGTTATTTTAATTTTAGATGTCACCTTCATATCATCTCCTAGGGGTTTCTTACCTCCTTACCCCGGGCTTTTTCAGATTGTAATTCATATGTGTAGACTACCAAGATCGATTAACATTTTTCCAGATATTGCAGAATTATGCTGGCACATACTACATAGTATGTATATAATAATAGTTGAACTTTATTAGACTGAGAAAAATAGTAGGCCATTTAAAACATAATTATTTACAAATGGATCGCATGGGCAGCAAGCCATATTACGTGCTTTTGACAGTCTGTATCAAACCAAAGCAGTAGATAACATTATAATTGCATTGCAAAATAAACAATTAATGTACGTAGTAAAATTATTTAATATTAAATATTAGTCATAATAATTATACTTTATTTATAATATTGATTTATCCGCGAATTAATATTGTCGTTATTTTACGCGTATTGTTCAGAAATCTACCCATATTTAATACATTTTTTGGACCTACCACTAATTTGTAGCATGACAGCTATATTGATTTCGTTATATATATTATGAAAAGAAAAATAAATGCCTGAGTCGGGATTTGAACTCGAGTCTCTAAACTCTATACTTTTAGCGTTCTAACCATCTCTGCCACTCAGGTATCCTAACACAAACATTTATTTTTCTTTTATATGTAGTATTCTCAATTTACGCGAGAGGTAGCGGGAAGTCGTTCTAACTGCCATCTAGTGGCCACCATAACTGGTAAGCAAATTTTAAAGAGAATATTTACTTTATAGCAGTAACGCTTGTATATTTAGATGTTATAACTCTAATTTTGACATTTGTCAATAAAGGCAAATATGATATTTGCGTTAGGATACCGTACCTGAATTGCTCAGATGGTTAGAGCGCTAAACGTATAGAGTTTAGAGACTCGGGTTCAAATCCCGCCTCAGATATTTATTTTTTCTTTTCATATCATATTTGCCTTCATTGCCAAATGTAAAAAATATAGTTATAACATTATATATATATATATATATATATATATATATACATACAATATATATATATATCAGGGTTTGAATCCGGAACCTCCTCAACTCAAGTCTCAGACGCTACCACCTCAACCCACTCTCTCAGAAACGAATTTTTTATATCAACGCTAAAAGGCATAATGCTAATCTCTCTGTGTCTCTTTATATATATTATTTATTATTGAATCTCCAAATATTTTGAAACCTTATTTCACCACAAAGGCATGTTAGGGTTGTAGCTTACTATAAAATAGTATACTATATATTGTAAAGCAGAAATATTATCTTATGTTTTCAATGAGTGTTATGAAGACGGCATTTTTAAACATCCTGTACACGATAATTGAATATAGCAAGTGTATTGATGGCAGAATAAAGTTCGTTTAATAATGCCATTGTTCAATTAACAGGGCCATTAAATCAAACGTTTACTTTGAAATAGCTAAGGCAGCGGCCACTCAAATCAATAAAAATGCTAATGGTTAAATAAAACTGAATGTCAGTAGGAGGTCAATCCGTGAAGTGACAACCCCCGGGGGTTGTAACCTCCGAACTGCTTTCAACACTCCCCTTCGCAGCTGAATGGGGTTTGTTTGCATATGAAAGCCCTGACACGGGCACCCAAATAGCACTTGACGTTATCCAATGGCATGGGAATCTGATTTCCACATCACACTGAACTGCAGTCCTTCCTCCGATCAAATTCACCATTATACAGTTATTCTTAATATCGAGTTGATGCTTTAAACCAAATAAGAATAAAGCTAAGAAAATACTTTCTTCCTCTCTTTGATTTTAATTTTAGCCATTTTATACCTGATTGGTGTCACGACCTGCTGTAGTCTTAACTAAATTATTTTCGGCATTTACTGTATAAACATGGGCCAGACTGTTGACCTTAATCAGTTGTTTATAATGAACGAAAACATTTCCAACAAATATATTATTTTACTATTATTTGTTATTAATACACAAGTGATCTTCTTGGTGATAAAATATTAAAATATATATACAGTCAATATGCCCAATTCACCAATTAATGTTTTAAAATGGTCAACACGTTTCCACAGCCAAGCTGTCATTCTCAAGACCAGATATTGACTGGTCTTGAGAATGACAGCTTGGCTGTGGAAACGTGTTGACCATTTTAAAACATTAATTGGTGAATTGGGCATATTGACTGTATATATTTTAATATTATTTGTTATTTTGGAAACAGGATCGTGCAAAAATAATATACAACGCACGTTTGTGAAGTGTTTTACAGAATCTCGGAAATTAAAAACCTTGCTATTGCTCGGTTTTTAGTCATTTCCTCGCTTCTGTAAAAACCACTTCCCAACCTCGCATTGTAATATACTATTATAATAATTTGTTTTTTTATTGTTTTATAAACAATGTAAGATAAATTGTGAAGTTAAGGATTAAGAACATGAAAGAGAACTGGACCAAAGTCTTTAAAAAGGAACAATAAGCATTTTGTAATGCTAAAGGAACCAAAGGCTAAAACATGAGAGAATCCAATTAAAAGTTAACGTCTGATCACTCTAAATTACAATCGTTCAACAGTAAAGATCTGTGCTGGAAGGTTAAATTAAACAAAAAATACGCTTTCGTTTATATAAATTACAAGTCTGGCAAATATTAAACAGAGCTGTGTTGCATGTTTAAATGCCCTTACTGTACAATTAACAACAACATATTTACAGCAAGCTCGCGGCTTGAATACACAATGTTACAAATGTAATGTTTTACAAAACTTCATATATAACATGGGCTGGATACAAACTTAACAACATTACAATTCCCTGCGAGCCAATATGCTTACATACTCACTTCTCATCTAGTTCTACGTGTTTTGGAAATAAATGTCGTAGATTAATTGAAACGTATGGTTTCGTTATTCCAGAGCACGTCCTAGTCTATTAATCATAGATCATAAGATATTTTTCGATTAACTTTGTAAATACATCCATTTACAATGGCATAGCGCACGGGCCTGTTTGGCCGTACATGCATATTCCTGTTTGACTATTAAAAATAAGCATGAATAAATAAATTTACACATACACACACAGACACGCGCATGCACGAACGCAAATCTGCACTCATACGTAAACGAACATAAAATATATTTACTCATCCATTCACATGTCTGCGTGTATCTTGTGCAGACGACTAGGTCACACGATAACTGTCTGCTAACAATCCCTCTACACAGGACTTCTTCATATTCTACCTCTTTCACAGTAGTCTCTGCCCGCTCCTGGATTTTCCTCCCTCAATATATCAGGGGTTGTCGCACACTTGCCACTTTTAAGACACGCTTATACGATTATTTGCTGTTAAATCATTTTTTTTCAGAATAACATTTATTCTATACCATTAAGAGTATTTTTTCTTTTATTTTTCTATTTTGTACGTTTTATATTTCATTTGTTAAATCAAGAGTAACTCAAAATATATTATAAATAATAATTGTATTGCAGATATACAACGTAAGATTGTGTTTATTTTAACTTAGATGTAAGAGCAATTTTTGTACCTTTTTCTAACCTGGCTGAGTGGTAGACAAAGCCTGCCACGTAAATTAAAAACTATTATTATTATTATTCCATTATTTGTACAGTATAGTCTACAAAAACACATACATACACCCCCCTACACACATTGTTAAATATAGTATAAGATTATTCAACTAAACACTTAAGACAGGAAAGCTATTTATTAAACAATGCTCATTTTTTAAAGCAGCAATGATTTATCACGGAACTAATTAAATCAGAATAAATTTAAATTAAAATAAATTTTTATTTTGCTATATTTGTTGGCTTAATGCGTCATATACAGGACAAGTCAAAATGATTGACCTAATTTCATAAATTTATTCTGTGAAATCTACTGAACGTATCATAATGTGAGATAGGCCTATATGCTCAGAAAGGGAAACTCTCAAAGTGTTTTTCAGTCATATCACAAGTGTTCTATGTGAGCACCTCGTGTAACACGACACACATCAAGCCGATAGTCTATCTCTTGCCGAACCTCGTGTAGTGTGTTGCGGTCAATCTTTGCAGTGGCCGCAGTGATGCGAGTACGAAGGTCACCCAATGTTGCTGGAAGTGGTGGTACGTAAACAAGATCATTTACGAAACCCCACAAGAAGAAATCACACGGGGTCAAGTCGGGGGAACGAGGTGGCCAACGAATGAGAGGTTGATCATCCTCAGATGCACGGCCTATGCAGCGTTGTTCCAATGCCTCATTGAGTTGGTCTCGAACACTGCTATGGTAATGCGGAGGGGCACCATCCAGTTGAAGAATGAAATCTGCACTACTATCTTCGAGCTGTGGAAGGAGCCATTGTTGCAACATATCCAGAGAAAAACATGTCCTGTCACTGTGGGTTTAAGAAAGAATAAGGGCCCATAAATATTTTCATGGGAAATGGCACAAAACACATTCACTTTGGATGAATTGCGTTGGTGTTCCACAATTGCATTGGGATTAGCAGTTCCCCAAATTCTTACGTTGTGTCTACTCACTTTCCCAGAAAGGTGAAACGTCGCTTCATCACTGAAAATTACCCTTTCGGAGAACCCATCCTCCTCCTTTAATGCGAGCAAATCAGCACCAGAAGGACGCTCTCATATGATAACCACTGTCTTTGAAGGCTTGTACTAGCTGTATGCGGTAGGGTTTCAATTGTAAACGTTTCCGCAGAATCCGCCGTACAATTTTCTGTGGAAGTTCCAGTTCCCCTCGCTGTCCGGTAGGTTGACTTCTGTGGACTCCGCTCGAAACATCTGCGAACACGTTCCACTGCCCCTTCCCCAGTCGAAGGACGGCCAGTCGATTTTCGCTTACGTATGCAACCCGTATCTCTGAACTTTGCATACCACGTACGAATT
Source organism: Diploptera punctata (assembly GCA_030220185.1). Taxonomy (NCBI): domain Eukaryota; kingdom Metazoa; phylum Arthropoda; class Insecta; order Blattodea; family Blaberidae; genus Diploptera; species Diploptera punctata. Next base: position 100,294 of record JASPKZ010000782.1, read on the forward strand.
ACCTTTCCAGTAGGTGGGTCTCGTCCATACTTGGTACGGAAATGCCGTTGATCACTAGCCATAGAGATGTTTACATGGTAATCAAGCACACAGAACGACTTCTGCTCTCCAGTCACCATAATTTTCTTTGCCTGCTTCTAGCGCAGTGTAGCGGCAGAAAATGAAACCACTCGGGAGGGAGACTAAACTTTGAGAGTTTGCCTTTCAGGACATATACTGTATCTTGCATTATGATTCGTTCAGTAGATTTCACAGAATAAATTTATGAAATCGGGTCCATCATTTTCACTTGCCCTGTACACGTAGTGGAAGTTTCGAGATCATCCCACCCAGTTCCTGTCTATAAGTAGTGTGAAAGTCGAGACATGCTCAGTACCCCCTATGGCTACAATTGAGATTCCAGGGTTTATTCCAAAGGCAATCAATCACTGTTGATGAAACTTGGCTACATAATTTCGATTCAGAGTGCAAACCTCACATTTCTGAGTGGAAATTATCTTCATTACCAACCCCTAAAATCAAACGTGGTTTATTCTGCTGAGAAAATTATGATAATCTATTTTTTTATATCCATGGAAAGGTTTATCAGCATGTCATACCTGCATACACAGAAGTTACTGGAAATACTATAGAGATGTTCTGATAACTCTCCAAGGCCATATCAAGCACTAAAGGCCACATTTCCGTGTAACAAGCAGGTTGCTGCACCACGATAATGCGACACTGCATATCGCAAATAATGTTACTGAACACCTAGAAGAAATCAAAGTGAAGTGCATCCCTCACCGGCCCTATAGTTCATATTTAATACTTTTAAAATTCATTACGAAACCGCCGTTGAGGTCACTATTTAAAAATTTAAATTAGGTACCTGAGTTCTCAGTTGTCCTCAACTTTATAATGATGTAAAAAAAAGTGTTTTTACAAGTGACTTTTATTACATTCCCTAACTTGAAAAACATCTTCGTGGGGTGACTTTTTCATCTTCAGAAACAGTAATGAAGGCTGCGGAGGCGTTTTTGAAAGACCTGTCAAAAATGGTTTTCAGCATGTCTATGCTGACTGGTAGAAACACTGGAACAAGTATAATGCATCCAATGGAGACTACTTTGAGAAGGACCATCAACATTCTGAAGATGAGTATAGGTACGTTGTCGAAAATTGATAATTGTTTATTGAATGCCCTCGTATAATACAATTGAAGGCTGGAAACAATCATATTGACGTTCTCATTATTAATACTACACATTTCTTCATATTCGTTTTGTTTCGTATGAATGAGTGAATGGTGTGGCTGTCTTAATATTCGTGTTGTCTCAGAATTGACTTTGGCAATTAATATTTATCAATTGGTGAACCAGAACAAAATTTAATTTTGGAGACTGGAGAAGCAATAAAAACTTGTAGTGAGATCACATATTTAGGAATTAAAGTAAACAAAAATGGAAGTTATGAAGAGGAAGTAAGAAATAGAAATTATAAAGGAAAATTGGCAATTGCTTGCCTCAATGGAATATTGTGGGATAAAAATATAAGTAATAAAAATAAAATGAATGTATATCATACAATTGTTAAAAGCATCATTACTTAGGGAGGAGAACTTTGGCCATTGACAACAAAAACAAATGAGTATCTTTTCGCAACGGAAATGGATTTTGTACGAAGGGCAGCAAGAATTTGAAGAAGAGAAACAATTAGGAACTCAGTTACAAGGGAGATAATGAAGACTGAAGACACTATTTTAGATTATATTAAAACTCAGCAATTAAGATGGTACGGACATGTCCACCGAATGGAAGAGGATCGGCTACCAAAATCTGTTTTGGAATGGAAACCTGAGGGAAGACGAGACAGAGGAAGACCTAAAACCTCCTCGAGTCACGAAATATGTTTATATATGAAGGAGAAACATCGACAACTAGGAGATTGGATGGACCGACAAAACTGGCTATTGGGAATCGGACGATGTCAAAGACATTAATCAACCGACGATCTATCTATTAATCTAACCACTAGTCCAGATAGGTCCTTCAAGTGCTTGTGCCGTCAAGAAGCTATGTGTGTAATCCAGAGTTATAAAACATCTCTCGACAGGTTGTGTCCTCTAAGGCCCGTGTGTAGTGGGGTATGTAAAAATACGGAGGGAGAGGTTAAACTAAGGGAAAGCGAGAGGGATAATGTCGGAACATTTGCGCTCTTACTATCTATTTCTATAATCTGTTAATTTTCAATTATATTTATGATTTTAAATTTGCCTCTAATGACCTGTTTTCTATCATATCCAATCTTTGCATCCAGTCTAAAGTGTGAGAACTCTCATTTCTCCTTTGTTCCCCATATCTAAGTTTCATTTAAAATTCTAATTACTACTCTATTAAAAATTATATAAATTATCGATGACGCTCCGGTGTATTGGTAATTGCTATGTTCGCCCCTGGTTCCAAGGTTCACGGGATCAGATCCGGCCGGGTAGATAGATTTTTCAGATTGTAAAAATCTTGAATATAGGTTCATTCGGAAGGGAACTAAATACATGATGTATTTTACGGAATAAAAGAGAACATCAAGCCTGAAAATAGAGGTCTCTGGGAAAACGTATCGGCCCTTTCACTCCAGATTACAGTTGCGACGTTAATGACCTTAGTTGTTATACAACTTCGTTGAATAAAAGCAATAACAAGACATGTTAAATGATGACGAAATGAGGATATAAGAAAAGAATTAAAAGTGTATCCGTTATTGGATAAAGTCACGAATTATAGACAAAAATGGATTGATCACATGAATGGAATGAGTAAGGAAATATATACATTTATAGCAAGATATTATCAAGAAAAGGAAGACGTGATGTCAGAAGATCTGGAAAACGTTGGGCTGATGCATAAACTCGGAACGGGCAATTGCCTAATTTTTGGACTGGCAACGACGACGACGATGATGATATGTTATCTACTATTTTAACAATAATTAGTGACACTTCAGTTCGTAGTTACTAAGGCAACATATCCTATACCTTTTATTCTAACAAAACACGCTATCAAAACATTAAAATAAGGATTTAAAAAAACTTAAAATACACTTTAAACTACATAAATAAACTTTACTTAACTTTTCTGGAACTATATTAATAGTTCCATCTTGGATTGCTTTTAAATTTTTTCCTGATGAACCGTGAAAATCACCTTCCCCGCTCATATTTACTTTAAATTCATGTATGAAACTAGCACCCAAAATTACAGAATATAACAATATTTGTTTGATTTATGGTGTATTTTTTCTCTCTCCAAATCCCACATTACTCTTTCTCTAAACATATAGTTTCCGCAATAAATATATTAGATTAAATATGCTAGTGGTTCGAATCCCGGTCGGGAGAGGCTTCCTAGTTGAGGTTTTTTCAGGGTTTCATCACCTGTAAGACAAATGTCAGGAAGCCTAGTGCCGAACGGTCCCTAAAAACCATCCGGTCAGCATATCATCATTATCATTCCCATTATTTCACCGGTGTGGTAAGCAACAGGAAGCTACCGCACCTATAATTCCCTAGTAAAGCTGCAAAGCATAGGGCCTAGTATGAAAATGCTATGATTGCAGTGAAATACCTGTCCTAGGCCAGAACACTATAGATAGAAATATACCAAGTATACAACATGCAGTAAAATACTCTGAACGTAGATAAAATATTGTAGATAACACGTTACAAAATTAGGCTTAGTGACACGCTGCCCTTATTCGTAGAACATGACCGACGCATTGTTGGCCGGCTCTTGAATTTAGCGGGGTGCATTATTATCCATGTAACCGTATTTAACAAATAGTGCAGTTGACAACAAGTAAAGAGAATATTTATGGAGGCGAATGTATTTTTTTCAGTGATTATAAGCGCACTTATTTTTTTTTCATTAATAATGTTACGAGTGATTTCCAAATCATCGATAAATTCACGAGTCACTTCGTGAATTTATCTAGAGGATTTGGAAATCAAGAATGACATTTGTTAGGACTATTTAAAGAATAAAATTAAGCTGTCTACTCAAAATCAGTATTTTTTTAGAGGAATTAAACCCAATGGGTACAACGTGGACACTACACACACCCAGTCCCAAGGTTGAGATTTGTTCAAAATCAGTATTTAAATATAGTTACCGATATTTTAAAACATTTATATAGACTATTTAATGTAAACGGCGTTGTTTGAAAACAAATCACAAATTTGTTATGTGTCATTTGTTTATTCACTGCAAATTGATCATATTATTTATTGATGAATAGGATGGCAATATTTTAAGAATTCACTCTAGTGAGAAAAAATGAAACACATCAAACTGCATATTATAACCAACATTATAGGTTATTCATTAATTTTTTAGAAAAACGACTCAGTAAAATCATTATTTAAAAACACAATTATTGAACACACATCTATCAAATATGTAGTTCGAAGGAATCTGTCATTTATTTGTTATATTCAGTATATTTGTTGGAGAGTCAGTCACTGCAAAATAATGTTCTGACCTATTCAGAATATTAAAAATGGGAGCTTCTTTATCACAAAAGCAGGAGTAGTAAAGATAATTCGATAAAAACAGAGGTAAAACACGTCTGTCATTACTTGTAAAACAAAATTCATTGAAACGTGATTGGTCATCGACTCCCATTTGGGACATGAGTTAAATAGTCATAGCAAATCCTTCGCTCTCCTGATTAGACAGCGCTACGATTCTCGAGAGTAACGAACTGCCTAGGATGCGTGCCCCTATATAATATTTTAATATTACTAGTAATATTTTAATTCTATAAATTATTTTTAACACAGAAAGGTCGCCCATTATCTTATGTTTAGGTGTCCGAAAACACCGGAAAAATGTCAAAATTGTTGACCTAACATCAAATTAATTAATTAAATAAAAATAAAACACAGTTTTATTTGATTTTCATATTTATCAAGATATAATTCAGTTACAGCTGTTTCGGTTCACTGCACCTTGTTCAGACATGTTGAATTATGAATTGTGTTATTATTGTAGCTGATAGTACGGGTTTTCCGTTTACTTATTTAAACTTCAATGAATACACACGTTTTATATACATTTTTTCTTTTCACTTTATTTCCTTCTCCACAATTATCACTAAATTTTCCAAACACAGTTTGATTTAACAACTACATTCCTTTGAAGGTTTATTTGACAATCACTTATAACACATGTATTCACGTAGACTTTCACGGCCGGAGTTGCTATGATGATCTTGAAGAAGATTTTCGGGCTGTAGGCCGTGGTCGTGAGGCTTGTAGTTCCCTGACGTTTCGCCAGAGGGTTTAAACAACCATTGAGGATGCCAGACGCAGTCTCTGGCTAAACGTCGGGGAACTACAAGCCTCACGACCACGGCCTACAGCCCGAAAATCTTCTTCAAGATCACTTACAACACAGTTGCACACACAATGCTTCCTCACAGTCTCACTCACAATTCACCTCTCGCCATCCAACACAAGACTGGGGGTCATTCTGACCTCGCCACATATTTATAGGCGAGTAGACGGAAATTTCCAGGTCCATGAACGAGATGTTTCTACATGGAGCCCTCTCGTCTTCGATGTTTCTCGAACGGGGGAATAGATGTTCGTAGAACTCTCTGGCTATTAGCCAAGAAAATTCTGTGGATTCCACGACTCGCGATTGGCTATTCGCCAATCCAGTCCACCAATTTGAGGTTTCTCTCGCCGGCCCGCGCATTTTAAACGCCGCTACTACAACGCGTCACATTATAGTACATATCAACTGGTCTAAGCAACAATACAACAATAACTGATTTAAATTTTTAAATTTAACAAAGGCGATTCGTTCAAATTAAGTTGGGGATTTAACAATTTATTACTACTTTTCAATTTATTTATTATTATAGACCTTTTGGAGGCTGTAGGAATAAATAAATTGAAAAGTAGTAATAAATAGTTAAATTCTCAACTTGATTCGAATGAATCGCCTTTATTAAATTAAAAAAAATAAATAAATTATTGTTGCTTAGATCAGTTGATATGTACTATAATAAAACAATTCATAATTTGTTAACATGTCTGAAGAAGGTACAGTGTACCGAAACAGCTGTAACTGAATTATGTTTTAATAAATATGAAAATCAAATAAAACCGTAAGTTTTATTTTTATTTAATTAATAAATATGGATTTTCATCAAGTAAACACCAACTCAATTGATTATTGAAATTAATGTACTCAGGCTTGCTGTTCGCATGTAATAGTTGATACAACAGTTGGTTGCACTTGGTCTTAAATTAAACTTTTATTTAATTAATCTTTTTTTTCTTACTTGAAACGAATGAAACATGTGGAGAATGTAATTGACATTGATGTATTGCTAGATACTGGCATTCAGTGCAGGAGAATGTGATGACACAAATCTGGTAACTGCTGAATAATATTGGAATCGATTTCAATTAGACACTTGTTGTATATTAATTCGTATTGTGTTCTTGCTACCTCTGCACAGCGCTTACATTTCCATCAAAACATGTCATTTCATTCTCACATACAAATACCAGAATGGAAATGAATTAAACCGAATACATTTACCTGCTACGGAAACAGTTCAAAGAACTACCGGTACCTCAATAAAATTGAAATAGGCCTACATTCCAGTGGATTTTCTTACGTATTGGTATTCAGGGTAACGAAATAGCAGGCAGTTTAGCAAAAGAAAGGAAGGAAAGACACACACAATCAGAAACAGAGCTATTAACTCTCACAGATATCTATTATTTCAAATCAAATACAAACAAAAATATGGCAATTACCACGACAGAACTAGGATAAAGCGAAGAACTCTGAGAAAAACGCCGATTTTCAATTTTGCTAGGAAAAGTTTTAAAACCATATATTGGAGACGATAAGTTTTTACTTGTGATAGCCTCCTGGGGTGGACAAAGAAAACATTGGGTTGTATGATAATGTATTCATACATTTACAGTAAACATTCATTCCTCGAAATTCACATCATTTTACCAGACCTGTGATGTTTATTTATATAGACAAGTAAAACAAATAATTTCGTGATTACAAAACTCTTATGTCCTTTCTGAACAGAAATGACAAATAAATACTTGAGAACATTGCGTAATAATCCATTCATTCATTATATTTCCTCCTTTGATCGCCTGGTTTTATATAGACATGATAAAATATGCATGATTCACTTTAAAGATGGTGGGAAGCCTGTGTGTTTTTAAAAACATTCAAGTATATTTTCCAGCAGATTTGAAAAAGTCAGATGTACTTGTGAAGAATATGTCATTCATCAAGTGCTCGTGGTGTTATCTGTGTTTTTATGACTATTTAACTCATGCCCCAAATGGGAGTCAATGACCAATCACGTTTCAATGATTTCTGTTTTAGAGTCGTATTTCACGAAATATTTATCAGTGTTATATTTACCATATTAGAAAAAGCTCCTTTTTAATATTCTGAACAGGTCTGACCATTATTTTGCAGTGACTGAGGCCATATGAAACACGGCTACCAGATTGTATATATAGTTTCATAGATGTCAACACACAGCGCTTGCAGGAGTTAATATAAAAACATTTGTAGCAATTTATTATACCACCAAAAAAAGAAACCACTGTTTGCACTATCTTAAATGTATTTTTTCCCAGGTAATAATCCACAAAAATATAATTGTCATATTTACATCATACGACATCAGAAATGAATTAATATAGTTAGATGTGTTTCATTTTTTCTTCAGTAGAGAGCATTCTTACAATATTGCGTTCCTTTGGAAATAAATAGTATGATCTGGTTGCAGTGATAAAAGAAGTAGTAGAAGCGTACCAATCGTTTCTCATTTGTTTTCAAACATCGCCGTTTACATTAAATATATAAATATTTTAAAATAACTATAGTTAAATAATGATTTGTGAGTAAACAGCTTAATTTTATTCGTTAAATAGTCCTAACAAATGCCACTCTTGATTTCCAAATTATCTAGATAACTCACTTTGTGAGTCGTGAATTTATCGATAATTTGGAAATCACTCGTGGCATTACTTATGATAAATACCACCCAGAACAGAAACATGTGCAAAAGAACACAGGTTGCTTACTTGTTAACTACAGACAGGAGTAAATTGTATGCATTTCTGTGTAATTCATTTTGTTTAACTTGTTAAGTCTTCTATGTTTTAAATTAAGGATTTCGAAATTACACATTAGCGATTTTAACGCTGCCAGTAGCACACAGTTTTGTTGGAATCTTAACTAATATAAACAAGCAATAAACATCATACAATTTTACAAATCAGTATGCAGTTCGGTTTAATAATATATTGTAAATGCTTCTTGAAGAATCAAACGTTGAGAATAAATGTATCATTTTCAGTTTATTGCCTTAGAACTTAATTTTTTTTAGAGAATGGTTATGGGATGAAAGTATAATAGTTTATACATGAGAAAATAATAATAATAATAATAATAATAATAATAATAATAATAATAATAATAATAAATATATAAAGGGTTAACCAATTTAGATGTATTTGAGGTATAGAAGAATATCAATAGATGATTATTTTAATGCTATAATTTAACTTATTCTTATCATCAGACATCAATAGTTACCAAATTTATTATTTAAAAAAAGCTAGACGGAAGTAGGTTTTGAACCAAGTCTTCTTGTTCTCAGCCAGGCGCTCTACTGAGTTCTCTACCAAAGCAGACTAGGTATAGTGGACTCAGAATGGTATATGCTGGCCCTAACCGAGACCGGATATCACATCTCTCACAATACATAACCGTAGATAATTAATTAGGTCTACTCGGAAAGTTATGGAGTTGTGGCACCATGTTTAAAGGTGGTATGAGTGCTAGGACTATTTCCTTTCATTATATATCAGTTTCATTAGAACTCATTAGTCGTTTTTGAGTGGTTTTCCATGTTAGTCGAGGAAGACTGAAATCTCAGGTACGATTTCTATTATTTTAACTTTTAACGTTTTCTGAAATCTCCTTTTAATACTTGAATCCATTTTAAGAGGAAACCTCGCATCATTCTATGTGTAGGCCTGTTTTTTATAATAATATAAATTAGTTGAGTTATTTGTATTTTGTAGCTTCTGTCTTCATTTGCCAGTAGTAACGGAACACGCCGGTGCAAGCGCAATAGCGGGCAAAGTGAGAGCCGCTGCAACGCTGTAAATGGGTTTCCGCTTAAAATGGATTCCCTGTATAAGGCACATATGTTGGTTAAATAGGTCTATGATAAGTACTGTACTCGTAGCATTAATACCGATTAAAAAACTTAACAAAGCTATAATTATGTTACAAATATATATCCAATAGAATATAAATGTTTATTACACATCATTTATTTATTTATTTATTTAGCCTTGTGGAGTTAAGGCCATGTGGATTTCTCTTCAAACTCACCTGGACAAACATATGTTACATTAGAATATAATAATCACAATTAACTCTAATATTAAAAAAACTAAATGAAAATTTGATCAACTAAGTAATAGCTTAAGATTAAGGTAGATAACATTAACTAACTAACTAACTCACTGACATTATCGAACCCGTAGGTTCATGGCCGCACGGATATAATCTCTCCATACATCCCTATCCTGAGCTAATGTTTTTAATCATCCCCTGTATAATATACTTCCCTCAAATCATCGTTAATGTTATTCTCCCACCTCATTCTTGGTCTACCAACTGGGCGTTTTCCCTTCTAGTTTTCCTACAAGAAGCTTCCATGCACGTCTTTCATTCCCCATACGTGCCACATGTCCTGCCCATCGCAGTCTACGAGACTTAACTGTTCTTATTGTATCTGGCTTCCTATAAAAATAATGTAGTTCACTTAAGTAGTGTTCTCCATTCACCTGTTTATTCATCTCTCTTTGGTCCAAACATTTCTCTAAGTACTTTATTCTCAAATACTCATAATCTCATTTCCTCCCTTAAAGTAAGAGTCCATATTTCGCATCCATATAAAACAACTGGTAGAATAATAATTTTATGTATTTTCAGTTTAACGTTTTTTGAAAGGAGTTGGGAAGTCAAGAGTCTCTGTAATGCAAATATTAATGATAATTAAAATTAAGACCATAACTAATAATAAAATGTACACAAGCATAATAAATTAAATTGTTTGGTAGACTGTCCCTATTTAATGTACATAAAAAAGAATACAATAGTTCATTAGAACTATTTAATGTACATAAAAAAGAATACAATAGTTCATTAGAACTAATTCGTCGGTTAAATAAAGTTTAAAACAAACAACTGAAAGTATTTGTTAATCTTAATACTAATTTCACAGAATAAATTAAATTATTATTAACTGCTAAATAATACTGTCAGTGAGGTGTATACGTCAGTTTGTTATTAAATAATTCTTCAGTTTGTTTTTGAACGACGTTATAGTTTGAAAGTTTCTGACATAGAGCGGAAGGGAATTCCATGTTCTGGGAAGTGAAACTACAAAGGTAGTGCATAATACACATCTGTGATGAGGAGGAATATAAAAGACAATGTGCTGATGGAATCGCGTAACTAAAATGTGTGTTTGTGTGTCGGAGAGTCTAATGAAGCGGCGTGATAAGCAATTAGAGGATGATGTAGGTAGTATTTTGTAAAGAAAGGATAGGAAATGGACGACAGTTGTACGATCTTAGAGGAAGCCACGATAATTGTTTGAGGGGCGGTGTAACATGATCAAATTTGTGAATACCATAAAACGTGCACAAGAGTTAGCGGAATTAGTATATATATGGCTCAGTGAATGCACGCAGTTACCCCGACTGGGATCCCAGGTTAAATCCTGAGGTTTTTTGGAGAGGTATTGTTGGAGGGACATACGGGTATTTTTTTAGGGTTTACTTGGGTTCTCCCGTTTACCTAGTTTCTTCCCAAACAACATTCATCTTCCCTCCCCTTCGTGTCATTTAATTTGTCATTCAATCATTTCATACCACGTTTCACTTCAACTCATATTAGGTAAAACTATTTTGGTTTGGCGAACTACAGTTGTTGAAAATATACGATTGTCGGGATCTAATCGAGTGAGCTTTCTCCTGACTCAGAGCCTGAGTAATAACCTAGGGAGTAGAATAAGGGTCAACCGGAGGGCTGTAGTCCCTCCTCGCGGTCATGGGCGCAACCCAAAGAATGTCCGTATGAGTCATGAATGCACTCTTGATATGAAGACCCATAACAAACTACATAACACCTTTCTTTCCATTAATTTCATAACCGCAATCTATCATGCTGGTCGTAGTGCTAAGACAGCTTGTCTTCCCAGTTAAACAGAAATAGAATAATTAGTATATTATTTAACGGGCTCAGATCATTAGAGCTGCAATTCAAATCTGAGCATGAGAGAGCCGACAAAATTTGTTCCGAGGCGTTAGATTTCAGGCTTCAGGTTCTTCTACGTGTAAACCTATGACACGGGACCAACGATTTTGCTTCCCTTCAGAAGGAAAGAGTATTCAGGATTTTATGCCCTTAAAATACCGCCAATACCAGCCCGGGTTTGAACCAGTAAATCTCGGAATCAGATGTTAGTCTTAAGATGACGTAAACATTCTTATAAACGCTTTCTTCCGAAGGCAACTCAAATTGTGCATCCCATGTTTTAGATTTAATGCTCGAAAAATAACTTCAAATCTGAAATGAGAGTCCTCTGTGTAAAATGGTTTACCCTTTTCAACCCATATTTGTATTACGACCCTAATGCCCTAACATATAAAAGAGCGTCAGCAAGTAGAATAGCCTACTAAGATAAAGTTTTACTGCGTTTCAAGAAGAATAGAAAGAAGAACGGAACATTTCTATTATAAGTTGAAAGTTTTCTGAAAGTAACTTAAATTTTGTTTTGGAAATGTTATAAAATAACCATCTAACAATTTTCTTTAGCTTGTATTTATTTTGTATAAAGAATTTCGTCAGGTTCACGACTTGTATTTTCTAAAGTTGGTAACAGCGGTATACTCTAATTAATTAACGAAAGTGTACAGATTCTCTGTCTGGATAAACCGACTATTTTTAAATCTAGTTTTGCCAAGTTGAGGACATTCCGTTATTCATTTAAGTCTGTGTAGAGGTAAACTTTTCTGCGGATTTTCTTACTAAGAAGATTCCACCATTTTCTCCTTAAAACACTTAGGCTATATTAAACACAGTGTGATAAAATATTTGTCACTCTCTATAGCCAGCCTTTGGTATTTCGAACGACGCAATTCTGATAGTATCTCTGGAGACAGCAATGACCATCTTTCGCTTAAAAATCGCACCAATCATGACCTATGGGCTAGAAGTGATTTGAAAGAACCTAAATAAGGAAAACCTAGAGGAAATAGAGAAAGTCAAAGCACACTTTTTAAAGACAGCGCTTAGCGTATCAAAATACACGCCTGCACGCCTAACTTACATACTGACAAAGGAACCCTTCTTCATAGAAGAGCTCCACCTGGACCTTCTGCCGGCAAACAGATGCCTACAAAGAACTGCTGAGGGAACTAAACGAGAAAAGAGAACAGATATGACCTGAGTTATACGCAACGGATGCGATGATCTACAGGGAATGGAGAGGAGCCAGATACGACCTCAGACACACCGTAACGAGAGTCACGGTCCATGGTTTCTACCACAGAATATGTACAACAGTGAAGCGCCATAACCCAGAAGAAAAGTGCAAGTGCAAACTATGTGGGTCGCACTGCGACCGATGTCACCTATTGCAGTGTAAAAACATAGGAACATCGATAACCGACTTCTATAAGACATGAAAACAATTCTTTCTACATGGCCATTGGCTGCAATAATACCTATTATTAAAATTCTGATACAGTGGAGGAAATTGGTATAAAGCCACTTGTTAAAAGGGTTAGCACAAGTTTATTTACTCTTTCGTTGGCATTTTTCTATATCAACTTAGGAGGTGATTGAGTATAAAACACACAAATAATGTCAAAATTAATTATCCATATCCGTCCAAAAAAGTACTTGAAAACTGAAACCATTCTCACATATGGGTGGAAATTAGTATAAAGGCACTTTGTGTATTTCACAGATTAAACCAAAAATACTGAGCGCAAAGTTTATAACAAAGTTCTAAAATTTAGTTGAACCTCCATTGTTGTTAATTACTTGGAAGATTCTCTTTGGCATTGACTTGATGAGGGTGCTTATTTCTTCCACTGAGATTGAAGCCCACTCTTCCTGAATAATATTTTTCTGCTCAGTCACTGTCCCAAACTGCCGTCCATTGCGATACACACGCCTTGCCAGGATCCCCCATAAGTTCTCAATCGGGTTTAAATCAGGACTTCTGACTGGCCACGTCAAAAGTGGTATTTCTTTCTTCCTGAACCACTCCTTTGATTTGGCAGACACGTGAATGGAAGCATTATCTGGCTGAAAAATTAGATCTTCGCCAAATTCCTCATACATTCGTATCAATTAGGACTCCAGAAGCTCCTCAGTGTAGGACTCGGAATTCATCTTGTTGCGTATCCATGCTATTTTTTATCTTTCTTTAAAGCAGAATGCTGCCCAAATCATAACGCCTCCACCACCGAAGTTTCTACTCATTCTAACTTGCTCTTCAGTACGGAGGTCGTTCCAATAATACTGAAGGCCATCAGGCCCATCCAGATTAAACTTCTTCTCATCACTGAACATTACTTTATTCCATTCTGAGGCCCAGGACATGTGTTCTTCAGCAAAAGTCATTCTAGCTTTCTTATGTGCATTGTTCAGAGGTAGTTTACTAAGAGTTTTTTTTTAATTTTAGGTTCTTGTCTTCTGACAGAATTTGTCTTACTCGTCTGGCTGTTACTGGCAACTTCAAATCAGCCTGAATTTGAGAAGAAAACGTACTCTTACCTTTTGCTTTACTTAAAATGAGACGTTTAGTGCGCTCAGACAATTTTCGTGTCCGTCCATATTTCCTGTTTTTTTCATATTGTGAGCCCAGTTTGACAAAATTATAAATGACACATCTTGAAGCCCCAATTTCGTAGGTATTTGTGAATTGGAAAGGCCCATCTCCTCTAAGGCACTAACTCTTGATTTGTCTTCATTTGATAGAGGCTTTTCACGTGGCATTGTACGTACTGCTGACTTGTAACTGATGAACGATGCTCACAGACACGTCGTCTGCATGTAATTGCAGTGTTTTGTTTACATTTGTCTCTGTAAGAGCCAGAAGTTGACCTGGCTTTATACCGATTTCCACCCCTAGGACAGCGTTTTCTTAGATTTTACGTATTATTTACATATATAATAAATACAAAATGAGGAGACCTGTATGAAATTATGTCCAAGATAATTATATGTAATCTATGGCACACATACGGTATTTGCATAAATATTTCAGGTTGTTTTACTACTAAAAGTTAGTGGCTTTATACCAATTTCCTCCACTGTAGTAGATACGAAACCAAAACGACCAATTATAAAGGGTGTAAATTATATAAACAGTTTGTGTCTCTCGGCAAATGTATTAAAAAATATCTAATAACAGTGTGTTTTTATTTGAAATAAGAATTATTTGTAAGGTTGGCAGTAGGCCTAACATATATCTTACTTGCAGTTTCATTTTAACTTATTTGTGTTTGGAGTTAAGCTGTTGGGTTTAGTCATTCATAGTGATATAGTGGAGATATGACTTACCATTTCGTTATTTGAATGTCCACAGCCTTCGTTTATCATAAGTAATGCCACGAGTCGTTACTCGTGAATTTATCTAGAGGATTTGGAAATCAAGAGTGGTATTTGTTAGCACTATTTAACGAATAAAATTATGCTATTTACTAAACAATCATTATTTAAATACAATTACCGGCATTTGAAAATATTTATATAGACTATTTAATGTAAAGGCGATGTTTGAAAACAAATCAGAAATGTATGGTTATGTGTCATTTTTCATTCACTGCAACTTGATCATATTATTTATTGCCAAATAGGATCGCAATATTGTAAGAATGCACCCTAGTGAAAAAAAAATCGAAACGCATCAAACTGTATATTATAACCAACATTATAGGTTATTAATTTAATTTTTTGGTAAACAACTCAGTAAAACCATTATTTAAAAGCACAATTATTGAAGTCACAGTTATCAAATGTGTAGTTCGAAGGAATCTATTATTTATTTGCTATATTCAATGTATTTGTTGGAGAGTCAGTCACTGCAAAAAATGCTCTGACCTGTTCAGAATATTAAAAGGAGGAGCTTTCTTTATCATAAAAGCAGGAA
This sequence comes from Diploptera punctata, assembly GCA_030220185.1. Lineage (NCBI taxonomy): Eukaryota > Metazoa > Arthropoda > Insecta > Blattodea > Blaberidae > Diploptera > Diploptera punctata. Next base: position 115,579 of record JASPKZ010000782.1, read on the forward strand.
GTAGTAAAGAGAATTCGATAAATATCGAGGTGAAACACGACTGTCATTAGTTGTAAAACAAAATTCATTGAAACGTGATTGGTCATTGACTTTCATTTGGGACATGAGTTAAATAGTCTTAATAAACAATGCTGAGGAGTGGGAAAAAAGTTATGTGACTGCTTCGTAAATATAGTATAAACACAATTAGTGTAGTTGTATTACCATATTATTAATTAACCAACCAAACCACTGGCTCTTTCGAACCCGGAGGTTCGTGTCTATGACAGTATAATTTACCTTCGTTAAATTACAGTTAGTTATTCTCCCACTTCTAACGGATTTTCCAACAATGAGTTTCCATGCCCTACTTTCGTTCCCCATTTGTGCGACAAGTCCTGCCCATCTTAGTATATGAGGTTTAACTTTTCTTATTACATCTTGTTTCCCATAAATATCATGTAACTCACTGTTATGCCATCTTCTCCATTCACCTGCCTGTTCCAAACATTATCCTAAATCCTTTATTCATTAATACTAGTAATATTTCCTTTTTTCTTAAAGTAAGAGTCCATATTTCGCATCCATATAACTGGAGGAATAACCGTTTTATATGTTTTTAGGTTAATTTTTTTAGAGAAGCTGGAATGACAAAAATCTCAGAATCGAGCCTATGATTATTGTATTATTACATTTGAACATCTATTTTCATTTAGAAACGCACAAGAGTGAAATAATGTTTTCTGGGCAAACCCGAGTAATTAGAAACAAAATTTAACATTTTTTTCAAATGCCCCAGGTTTGTCTTTCGACATTCCTGGTTTCTCTCCTGGCATGGCGTACTTGTAACCCACTTCTGAGGTTGGGGCGCCTGGAAGGCGGTGTTACGTTGCCCCATTGATATGATGGATGATGATGATGATAATGGTGCGCCAGGAGAGTCCCTAATCCTAAGCTTAACCTAAGGTGAATAGTAATGATGCTGATTGCGATGGCCATATGATTTTCGGGGACCGTTTGGGCCTTAAAGTTTTCCTGACATTTGTCTTACAGGCGAGGAAAAACCCCGATAAAACTTCACCCAGAAAAACTGTCCCGATCGGGATCGAACCCGAGCCCGCTGCATGACAAGGTAGCACGCTACCCCGAGACCACAGCGGTGGACTAATTTAACATTTTTTTGTTTAGTTATTTTGCTCTATTCTCAAAATGTTCTTGGCAACGTATATCGTTTACACTCTGTAGAACTGACTGTTATTATATATGGTTTTATGTAAATATCCATTCATCCTTGTCTCTTTGGTCCGATTTTTTAAGAACTTTATTATGATAAAAAATTATTTATAGTTTATTTTATGTTATGTAGCCTACTTAGGATCATGATCATCTTCCTTCACAGATTAGGTATTTGCTTGTTCCGATCTCACATCTGTTCAGCCCAGCGCTTTATTGGTCTTCCTACTGATCTTCGTCCTCCAGGATTATACATCAGTGCCATCTTTGGTATCCTATCCTCCATCATTTTTTGCAGGTGTTCTATCCAATTGTTCCTGTGTTCTTCTATTTGTTGAAGAAGTGACTGTGCTTTTAGTTCCTCTCTAATATTCTCATATCTAATATGTTCTTGTCTTGCACAACATTTCACAGCCCATTGGAAGCTCATTTCCGCTGCCTGAATTTTGCTTTTTTCTTTTTTCTTCAGGACCCAGGGCTCACTTCCATTCATCGCCACTGGTAGTGTCATCGTTCAGTAAAATCTTAGCTGCGTATCCTTTCTTACTTTGTTCCTCAGTATTCGTCTGATTGTTCCACAAATATGTTGAAATTTCTGCATTTTCTTATTTATATCTTGATCTTCTTCAGAAGTTATATCGCAGCCCAAATACTGGAAGTGTGAGACCTCTTCCAACATTTTATCTTCTATTACTATTATTGTTCTTACTGGGTACCTTCCATGGAACCCCATTACTTTAGTTTTTAATTTTGAAATTATCATACTATATTTCTTACTTATTATATTTCTTACTGCGTACTTAAGATAATTGGTTGGATTAAATATAAAGAATTATGGTCTTAACTCTGCCGATTTAAACAAGTTATAATTACTACCATTATTATTGTAATTGTATAAGTACTGTTGTTATACATTTTTTTTACAATTTTTGTTTACTTTTTATCAATTTATTTTCCACTCTTATATATCCATATCAAGGTAGAGATTAAAATCCTCAATCTCTTCAGAAATCTAATCCGAACAGCCTCCAAATTAGAAGGTAGGGACTCCACGGACTATGCCATTCCATGGACATTTTTATATAAAAAAGCCTCTACCACTTAACTAAGGACATTATTACTTACTGATATAATCATATTAGATCAATTAAATAATATGACATTTATCCCGACTGGGGATTATATCCGGGTCCGTCACATCTGAGACAAGGAAGTTATTCCGAAACCACACCGATGAAAAATGTTATAAAAATGCAAACTATAGCTTGGGAAAAATAAGATACAGCCATGCTGCGCATCCGCTAGAATTCTTCTTCTTCTTCACTTACTGGTTTAGGCAAGAGTTGCCTGTTCCGTCTTCACTAATAGATCTAAGACCATCTCTTCCGAGGACGTCCGACATCTCTTCTTCCTCTGGGAAAATAATGTAAGATTTTATTTGGTAATCTACTTTCTTCCATTCTTTCTACATGTTCTTTCCACTGTATCTTGTTGTTAAATATCTTTTCTTTTATGGAGTAGATCTGTAGTTCTTCACGGATGTCCTCGTTTCTTATCTGGTCCATTCTAGTGCAGCCTTTTACTTCTTGTTTGGTAGTAGTAATCCAAGATTCACTCCCATACAAAAGGACAGGGACAGCCATTGTTTTATAAAATTTTAATTTTGTTTGTTTATGGACTTTATTATTCAATGTTCTATTTATTGTACCACAAATAGCTTGAAACGGATGTGTTTTGTGTTCAATATCTATATCATACCCATAGCTGATGTCACCCCTAGAATTCTATGAATTAAAGCCCTCTTCTAGTCACGTTGAGCTGGGATTCTCCCCCTTGATCAGAAGATTGAGTTTTACCCTTGGGAGGCGCTGAATTGCGTCATAGTGGTTTTTGGTTATTAGTTATTAATTACAAAGCATTGTTTGCTAGTGTTACCAGCTCCATTTTAAGCGATACTGGTATTGACGCTAATTGGTTGAAAAAGTGTGGTAGAGAATAACATACGTCTGGGTATGAGAGATGTACAGAGAAGACAATAATGTATTACAACTGATCTTTTTTGCCAAGCTAAATGGAATTGAAGCAACAACACTGTGCGAGTTTCAACGAGGAGTTTTTGGGCGACCATTTAGCGGAATCGTCGGGCAGAGACAATTTCTTTGTGGATATTCGATTTAATGGTTCCTCTCTCTCTCTCTCCTCTCTCTCTCTCTCTCTCTCTCTCTCTCTCTCTCTCTCTCTCTCTCTGCAGAAACACTTGTTATTTTCACAATATTTTTTTTATGTCAGATTTTTCGATTAAATATATGATGTTGATACTAAAACATTTAAATGGCGAACGTTGTCTTGTCACTGATAGAGTAGAGTATTTGGAATTCTTATTGGAGGCGCATGGAATTGAAAAAAAAAAGCACAAAGGTGCTTATTTTAAATGTGAACAGAATGGAGTCTTTCTCCACTAATAACAGCTAAAAGTCGCACACATTAAGGAAATTGCTTTCCCCTCTACAAGAAAAATATAAATCCTCGCTGGGGGAACCAAACAAACGGCGACATTTCACAGCGTAATTACAAAAATGGAGTGAACTCTGATACATCAACTGAGATGCATTTTTAAAATAAGTACGTTTCCTTGTAAAGATA
>JASPKZ010000783.1:0-11516 GCA_030220185.1 Diploptera punctata
GATTGTATTTTGCAGTTTTCGATATTTTTGAAATTATGTAATTTTTTTTGAAGAATAATCCAAGGTTATAGCCTTGGACAAACATAACTCGATTTTCAAATTTGTTATTGTTGCTTTAACCGGATTTTTTGCATTATCTAATCTCTGGACTAGCCCTCTAAGATTGTATTTTTTGCAGTTTTCGCATTTTTTGAAATTATGTAATTTTTAGCCAAAAATCCAGGTTATAGCTTGGAAAAAAATTAACTCGATTTTCAATTTTTTTTTTATAACCGGATTTTTTGCATTATAAATCTCTGACTAGCCCTCTAGATTGTATTTTTGGAGTTTTCGATATTTTTGAAATTATGTAATTTTTGAGAAAGAAAATCCAAGGAGATAAGCCTTGGGAGAAAATTACTCGATTTTCAAAATTTTTTATTTTAACCGGATTTTTTGCATTATAAACCTCTGACTACCTTCTAGATTTGTGTTTTAGCAGTTTTCGACATTTTTTTGAAAATTATGTAATTTTGAGAAAAAATCCTAGTGAAAAAAAACGATTTTCAAATTTTTGATTTTAACCGGATATTTTTTGCATTAAAATTCTCTGACTAGCCCTCAAGATTGTTTATTTTAGCAGTTTTCGACATTTTTGAATATAATGTATTTTTTAGAAAAAATCCAAGGGTTATAGCCTTGGAAAAAAAATAACTTCGATTTTGAAATTTTTGTGATTTTAACCGGATTTTTTGCCTTATAAATCTCTGACTAGCCCTCTAGATTGTATTTTTCCAGTTTTCGATATTTTTGAAATTATGTAAGTTTTGAGAAAAATCCACGGTTATAGCCTTGGAAAAAAATAACTCGATTTTCAAATTTTTTTTTTAACCGGATATTTTGCATTATATATATTCTCTGACCTGCCCTCTAGATTGTATTTCAGCAGTTTTCGACATTTTTGAATATATTGTAATTTTTGAGAAAAAATCCAAGGTTATAGCCTTGGGAAAACATGTAACTCGATTTTCACTTTTTTTGACTTTAAACCGGATTTTTTTGCATTATAAATCTCTGACTAGACCTATAGATTGTATTTTATGCAGTTTTTATTTTTGCTGTTTATTTCGGTGTTTTTGCAATGATATGTAATTTTGAGAAATATATCTCATGATATACATTTCAAAAATATCGAAAACTGCAAAAATACAATCTAGAGGGCTAGTCAGAGATTTATAATGCAAAAAATCCGGTTAATATATATATAAATTTTGAAAATCGAGTTATTTTTTCCAAGGCTATAACCTTGGATTTTTTCTCAAAAATTACATAATTTCAAAAATATCGAAAACTGCAAAAATACAATCTAGAGGGCTAGTCAGAGATTTATAATGCAAAAAATCCGGTTAAAATAAAAAATTTGAAAATCGAGTTATTTTTTCCAAGGCTATATAAACCTTGGATTTTTTCTCAAAAATTACATAATTTCAAAAATATCGAAAACTGCAAAAATACAATCTAGAGGTCTAGTCAGAGATTTATAATGCAAAAAATCCGGTTAAAATCAAAATTTTGAAAATCGAGTAATTTTTTTCCAAGGCTATAACCTTGGATTTTTTCTCAAAAATTACATAATTTCAAAAATATCGAAAACTGCAAAAATACAATCTAGAGGGCTAGTCAGATATTTATAATGCAAAAAATCCGGTTAAAATCAAAATTTTGAAAATCGAGTTATTTTTTTCCAAGGCTATAACCTTGGATTTTTTCTCAAAAATTACATAATTTCAAAAATATCGAAAACTGCAAAAATACAATCTAGAGGGCTAGTCAGAGATTTATAATGCAAAAAATCCGGTTAAAATCAAAATTTTGAAAATCGAGTTTTTTTTAACTTGGATTTTTTCTCAAAAATTACATAATTTCAAAAATATCGAAAACTGCAAAAATACAATCTAGAGGGCTAGTCAGAGATTTATAATGCAAAAAATCCGGTTAAAATCAAAAATTTGAAAATCGAGTTATTTTCTTCCAAGGCTATATCCTTGATTTTCAAATTTTTGATTTTAACCGGATTTTTTGCATTATAAATCTCTGACTAGCCCTCTAGATTGTATTTTTGCAGTTTTCGATATTTTTGAAATTATGTAATTTTTTGAAAAAATCCAAGGTTATAGCCTTGGAAAAAAATAACTCGATTTTCAAAATTTTGATTTTAACCGGATTTTTTGCATTATAAATCTCTGACTAGCCCTCTAGATTGTATTTTTGCAGTTTTCGATATTTTTGAAATTATGTAATTTTTGAGAAAAATCCAAGGTTATATAGCCTTGGAAAAAAATAACTCGATTTTCAAAATTTTGATTTTAACCGGATTTTTTGCATTATAAATCTCTGACTAGCCCTCTAGATTGTATTTTTGCAGTTTTCGATATTTTTGAAATTATGTAATTTTTGAGAAAAAATCCAAGGTTATAGCCTTGGAAAAAAATAACTCGATTTTCAAAATTTTGATTTTAACCGGATTTTTTGCATTATAAATCTCTGACTAGCCCTCTAGATTGTATTTTTGCAGTTTTCGATATTTTTGAAATTATGTAATTTTTGAGAAAAAATCCAAGGTTATAGCCTTGGAAAAAAATAACTCGATTTTCAAATTTTTGATTTTAACCGGATTTTTTGCATTATAAATCTCTGACTAGCCCTCTAGATTGTATTTTTGCAGTTTTCGATATTTTTGAAATTATGTAATTTTTGAGAAAAAATCCAAGGTTATAGCCTTGGAAAAAAATTACTCGATTTTCAAATTTTTGATTTTAACCGGATTTTTTGCATTATAAATCTCTGACTAGCCCTCTAGATTGTATTTTTGCAGTTTTCGATATTTTTGAAATTATGTAATTTTTGAGAAAAAATCCAAGGTTATATAGCCTTGGAAAAAAATAACTCGATTTTCAAAATTTTGATTTTAACCGGATTTTTTGCATTATAAATCTCTGACTAGCCCTCTAGATTGTATTTTTGCAGTTTTCGATATTTTTGAAATTATGTAATTTTTGAGAAAAAATCCAAGGTTATAGCCTTGGAAAAAATAACTCGATTTTCAAATTTTTGATTTTAACCGGATTTTTTGCATTATAAATCTCTGACTAGCCCTCTAGATTGTATTTTTGCAGTTTTCGATATTTTTGAAATTATGTAATTTTTGAGAAAAAATCCAAGGTTATAGCCTTGGAAAAAAATAACTCGATTTTCAAAATTTTGATTTTAACCGGATTTTTTGCATTATAAATCTCTGACTAGCCCTCTAGATTGTATTTTTGCAGTTTTCGATATTTTTGAAATTATGTAATTTTTGAGAAAAAATCCAAGGTTATAGCCTTGGAAAAAAATAACTCGATTTTCAAAATTTTGATTTTAACCGGATTTTTTGCATTATAAATCTCTGACTAGCCCTCTAGATTGTATTTTTGCAGTTTTCGATATTTTTGAAATTATGTAATTTTTGAGAAAAAATCCAAGGTTATAGCCTTGGAAAAAATAACTCGATTTTCAAATTTTTATTTTAACCGGATTTTTTGCATTATAAATCTCTGACTAGCCCTCTAGATTGTATTTTTGCAGTTTTCGATATTTTTGAAATTATGTAATTTTTGAGAAAAAATCCAAGGTTATAGCCTTGGAAAAAAATAACTCGATTTTCAAAATTTTGATTTTAACCGGATTTTTTGCATTATAAATCTCTGACTAGCCCTCTAGATTGTATTTTTGCAGTTTTCGATATTTTTGAAATTATGTAATTTTTGAGAAAAAATCCAAGGTTATAGCCTTGGAAAAAAATAACTCGATTTTCAAAATTTTGATTTTAACCGGATTTTTTGCATTATAAATCTCTGACTAGCCCTCTAGATTGTATTTTTGCAGTTTTCGATATTTTTGAAATTATGTAATTTTTGAGAAAAAATCCAAGGTTATAGCCTTGGAAAAAAATTACTCGATTTTCAAAATTTTGATTTTAACCGGATTTTTTGCATTATAAATCTCTGACTAGCCCTCTAGATTGTATTTTTGCAGTTTTCGATATTTTTGAAATTATGTAATTTTTGAGAAAAAATCCAAGGTTATAGCCTTGGAAAAAAATAACTCGATTTTCAAAATTTTGATTTTAACCGGATTTTTTGCATTATAAATCTCTGACTAGCCCTCTAGATTGTATTTTTGCAGTTTTCGATATTTTTGAAATTATGTAATTTTTGAGAAAAAATCCAAGGTTATAGCCTTGGAAAAAAATAACTCGATTTTCAAAATTTTGATTTTAACCGGATTTTTTGCATTATAAATCTCTGACTAGCCCTCTAGATTGTATTTTTGCAGTTTTCGATATTTTTGAAATTATGTAATTTTTGAGAAAAAATCCAAGGTTATAGCCTTGGAAAAAAATTACTCGATTTTCAAAATTTTGATTTTAACCGGATTTTTTGCATTATAAATCTCTGACTAGCCCTCTAGATTGTATTTTTGCAGTTTTCGATATTTTTGAAATTATGTAATTTTTGAGAAAAAATCCAAGGTTATAGCCTTGGAAAAAAATTACTCGATTTTCAAAATTGTGATTTTAACCGGATTTTTTGCATTATAAATCTCTGACTAGCCCTCTAGATTGTATTTTTGCAGTTTTCGATATTTTTGAAATTATGTAATTTTTGAGAAAAAATCCAAGGTTATAGCCTTGGAAAAAAATTACTCGATTTTCAAAATTTTGATTTTAACCGGATTTTTTGCATTATAAATCTCTGACTAGCCCTCTAGATTGTATTTTTGCAGTTTTCGATATTTTTGAAATTATGTAATTTTTGAGAAAAAATCCAAGGTTATAGCCTTGGAAAAAAATTACTCGATTTTCAAAATTGTGATTTTAACCGGATTTTTTGCATTATAAATCTCTGACTAGCCCTCTAGATTGTATTTTTGCAGTTTTCGATATTTTTGAAATTATGTAATTTTTGAGAAAAAATCCAAGGTTATAGCCTTGGAAAAAAATTACTCGATTTTCAAAATTGTGATTTTAACCGGATTTTTTGCATTATAAATCTCTGACTAGCCCTCTAGATTGTATTTTTGCAGTTTTCGATATTTTTGAAATTATGTAATTTTTGAGAAAAAATCCAAGGTTATAGCCTTGGAAAAAAATTACTCGATTTTCAAAATTGTGATTTTAACCGGATTTTTTGCATTATAAATCTCTGACTAGCCCTCTAGATTGTATTTTTGCAGTTTTCGATATTTTTGAAATTATGTAATTTTTGAGAAAAAATCCAAGGTTATAGCCTTGGAAAAAAATTACTCGATTTTCAAAATTGTGATTTTAACCGGATTTTTTGCATTATAAATCTCTGACTAGCCCTCTAGATTGTATTTTTGCAGTTTTCGATATTTTTGAAATTATGTAATTTTTGAGAAAAAATCCAAGGTTATAGCCTTGGAAAAAAATTACTCGATTTTCAAAATTGTGATTTTAACCGGATTTTTTGCATTATAAATCTCTGACTAGCCCTCTAGATTGTATTTTTGCAGTTTTCGATATTTTTGAAATTATGTAATTTTTGAGAAAAAATCCAAGGTTATAGCCTTGGAAAAAAATTACTCGATTTTCAAAATTGTGATTTTAACCGGATTTTTTGCATTATAAATCTCTGACTAGCCCTCTAGATTGTATTTTTGCAGTTTTCGATATTTTTGAAATTATGTAATTTTTGAGAAAAAATCCAAGGTTATAGCCTTGGAAAAAAATTACTCGATTTTCAAAATTGTGATTTTAACCGGATTTTTTGCATTATAAATCTCTGACTAGCCCTCTAGATTGTATTTTTGCAGTTTTCGATATTTTTGAAATTATGTAATTTTTGAGAAAAAATCCAAGGTTATAGCCTTGGAAAAAAATTACTCGATTTTCAAAATTGTGATTTTAACCGGATTTTTTGCATTATAAATCTCTGACTAGCCCTCTAGATTGTATTTTTGCAGTTTTCGATATTTTTGAAATTATGTAATTTTTGAGAAAAAATCCAAGGTTATAGCCTTGGAAAAAAATTACTCGATTTTCAAAATTGTGATTTTAACCGGATTTTTTGCATTATAAATCTCTGACTAGCCCTCTAGATTGTATTTTTGCAGTTTTCGATATTTTTGAAATTATGTAATTTTTGAGAAAAAATCCAAGGTTATAGCCTTGGAAAAAAATTACTCGATTTTCAAAATTGTGATTTTAACCGGATTTTTTGCATTATAAATCTCTGACTAGCCCTCTAGATTGTATTTTTGCAGTTTTCGATATTTTTGAAATTATGTAATTTTTGAGAAAAAATCCAAGGTTATAGCCTTGGAAAAAAATTACTCGATTTTCAAAATTGTGATTTTAACCGGATTTTTTGCATTATAAATCTCTGACTAGCCCTCTAGATTGTATTTTTGCAGTTTTCGATATTTTTGAAATTATGTAATTTTTGAGAAAAAATCCAAGGTTATAGCCTTGGAAAAAAATTACTCGATTTTCAAAATTGTGATTTTAACCGGATTTTTTGCATTATAAATCTCTGACTAGCCCTCTAGATTGTATTTTTGCAGTTTTCGATATTTTTGAAATTATGTAATTTTTGAGAAAAAATCCAAGGTTATAGCCTTGGAAAAAAATTACTCGATTTTCAAAATTGTGATTTTAACCGGATTTTTTGCATTATAAATCTCTGACTAGCCCTCTAGATTGTATTTTTGCAGTTTTCGATATTTTTGAAATTATGTAATTTTTGAGAAAAAATCCAAGGTTATAGCCTTGGAAAAAAATTACTCGATTTTCAAAATTGTGATTTTAACCGGATTTTTTGCATTATAAATCTCTGACTAGCCCTCTAGATTGTATTTTTGCAGTTTTCGATATTTTTGAAATTATGTAATTTTTGAGAAAAAATCCAAGGTTATAGCCTTGGAAAAAAAATTACTCGATTTTCAAAATTGTGATTTTAACCGGATTTTTTGCATTATAAATCTCTGACTAGCCCTCTAGATTGTATTTTTGCAGTTTTCGATATTTTTGAAATTATGTAATTTTTGAGAAAAAATCCAAGGTTATAGCCTTGGAAAAAAATTACTCGATTTTCAAAATTGTGATTTTAACCGGATTTTTTGCATTATAAATCTCTGACTAGCCCTCTAGATTGTATTTTTGCAGTTTTCGATATTTTTGAAATTATGTAATTTTTGAGAAAAAATCCAAGGTTATAGCCTTGGAAAAAAATTACTCGATTTTCAAAATTGTGATTTTAACCGGATTTTTTGCATTATAAATCTCTGACTAGCCCTCTAGATTGTATTTTTGCAGTTTTCGATATTTTTGAAATTATGTAATTTTTGAGAAAAAATCCAAGGTTATAGCCTTGGAAAAAAATTACTCGATTTTCAAAATTGTGATTTTAACCGGATTTTTTGCATTATAAATCTCTGACTAGCCCTCTAGATTGTATTTTTGCAGTTTTCGATATTTTTGAAATTATGTAATTTTTGAGAAAAAATCCAAGGTATAGCCTTGGAAAAAAATTACTCGATTTTCAAAATTGTGATTTTAACCGGATTTTTTGCATTATAAATCTCTGACTAGCCCTCTAGATTGTATTTTTGCAGTTTTCGATATTTTTGAAATTATGTAATTTTTGAGAAAAAATCCAAGGTTATAGCCTTGGAAAAAAATTACTCGATTTTCAAAATTGTGATTTTAACCGGATTTTTTGCATTATAAATCTCTGACTAGCCCTCTAGATTGTATTTTTGCAGTTTTCGATATTTTTGAAATTATGTAATTTTTGAGAAAAAATCCAAGGTTATAGCCTTGGAAAAAAATTACTCGATTTTCAAAATTGTGATTTTAACCGGATTTTTTGCATTATAAATCTCTGACTAGCCCTCTAGATTGTATTTTTGCAGTTTTCGATATTTTTGAAATTATGTAATTTTTGAGAAAAAATCCAAGGTTATAGCCTTGGAAAAAAATTACTCGATTTTCAAAATTGTGATTTTAACCGGATTTTTTGCATTATAAATCTCTGACTAGCCCTCTAGATTGTATTTTTGCAGTTTTCGATATTTTTGAAATTATGTAATTTTTGAGAAAAAATCCAAGGTTATAGCCTTGGAAAAAAATTACTCGATTTTCAAAATTGTGATTTTAACCGGATTTTTTGCATTATAAATCTCTGACTAGCCCTCTAGATTGTATTTTTGCAGTTTTCGATATTTTTGAAATTATGTAATTTTTGAGAAAAAATCCAAGGTTATAGCCTTGGAAAAAAATTACTCGATTTTCAAAATTGTGATTTTAACCGGATTTTTTGCATTATAAATCTCTGACTAGCCCTCTAGATTGTATTTTTGCAGTTTTCGATATTTTTGAAATTATGTAATTTTTGAGAAAAAATCCAAGGTTATAGCCTTGGAAAAAAATTACTCGATTTTCAAAATTGTGATTTTAACCGGATTTTTTGCATTATAAATCTCTGACTAGCCCTCTAGATTGTATTTTTGCAGTTTTCGATATTTTTGAAATTATGTAATTTTTGAGAAAAAATCCAAGGTTATAGCCTTGGAAAAAAATTACTCGATTTTCAAAATTGTGATTTTAACCGGATTTTTTGCATTATAAATCTCTGACTAGCCCTCTAGATTGTATTTTTGCAGTTTTCGATATTTTTGAAATTATGTAATTTTTGAGAAAAAATCCAAGGTTATAGCCTTGGAAAAAAATTACTCGATTTTCAAAATTGTGATTTTAACCGGATTTTTTGCATTATAAATCTCTGACTAGCCCTCTAGATTGTATTTTTGCAGTTTTCGATATTTTTGAAATTATGTAATTTTTGAGAAAAAATCCAAGGTTATAGCCTTGGAAAAAAATTACTCGATTTTCAAAATTGTGATTTTAACCGGATTTTTTGCATTATAAATCTCTGACTAGCCCTCTAGATTGTATTTTTGCAGTTTTCGATATTTTTGAAATTATGTAATTTTTGAGAAAAAATCCAAGGTTATAGCCTTGGAAAAAATTACTCGATTTTCAAAATTGTGATTTTAACCGGATTTTTTGCATTATAAATCTCTGACTAGCCCTCTAGATTGTATTTTTGCAGTTTTCGATATTTTTGAAATTATGTAATTTTTGAGAAAAAATCCAAGGTTATAGCCTTGGAAAAAAATTACTCGATTTTCAAAATTGTGATTTTAACCGGATTTTTTGCATTATAAATCTCTGACTAGCCCTCTAGATTGTATTTTTGCAGTTTTCGATATTTTTGAAATTATGTAATTTTTGAGAAAAAATCCAAGGTTATAGCCTTGGAAAAAAATTACTCGATTTTCAAAATTGTGATTTTAACCGGATTTTTTGCATTATAAATCTCTGACTAGCCCTCTAGATTGTATTTTTGCAGTTTTCGATATTTTTGAAATTATGTAATTTTTGAGAAAAAATCCAAGGTTATAGCCTTGGAAAAAAATTACTCGATTTTCAAAATTGTGATTTTAACCGGATTTTTTGCATTATAAATCTCTGACTAGCCCTCTAGATTGTATTTTTGCAGTTTTCGATATTTTTGAAATTATGTAATTTTTGAGAAAAAATCCAAGGTTATAGCCTTGGAAAAAAATTACTCGATTTTCAAAATTGTGATTTTAACCGGATTTTTTGCATTATAAATCTCTGACTAGCCCTCTAGATTGTATTTTTGCAGTTTTCGATATTTTTGAAATTATGTAATTTTTGAGAAAAAATCCAAGGTTATAGCCTTGGAAAAAAATTACTCGATTTTCAAAATTGTGATTTTAACCGGATTTTTTGCATTATAAATCTCTGACTAGCCCTCTAGATTGTATTTTTGCAGTTTTCGATATTTTTGAAATTATGTAATTTTTGAGAAAAAATCCAAGGTTATAGCCTTGGAAAAAAATTACTCGATTTTCAAAATTGTGATTTTAACCGGATTTTTTGCATTATAAATCTCTGACTAGCCCTCTAGATTGTATTTTTGCAGTTTTCGATATTTTTGAAATTATGTAATTTTTGAGAAAAAATCCAAGGTTATAGCCTTGGAAAAAAATTACTCGATTTTCAAAATTGTGATTTTAACCGGATTTTTTGCATTATAAATCTCTGACTAGCCCTCTAGATTGTATTTTTGCAGTTTTCGATATTTTTGAAATTATGTAATTTTTGAGAAAAAATCCAAGGTTATAGCCTTGGAAAAAAATTACTCGATTTTCAAAATTGTGATTTTAACCGGATTTTTTGCATTATAAATCTCTGACTAGCCCTCTAGATTGTATTTTTGCAGTTTTCGATATTTTTGAAATTATGTAATTTTTGAGAAAAAATCCAAGGTTATAGCCTTGGAAAAAAATTACTCGATTTTCAAAATTGTGATTTTAACCGGATTTTTTGCATTATAAATCTCTGACTAGCCCTCTAGATTGTATTTTTGCAGTTTTCGATATTTTTGAAATTATGTAATTTTTGAGAAAAAATCCAAGGTTATAGCCTTGGAAAAAAATTACTCGATTTTCAAAATTGTGATTTTAACCGGATTTTTTGCATTATAAATCTCTGACTAGCCCTCTAGATTGTATTTTTGCAGTTTTCGATATTTTTGAAATTATGTAATTTTTGAGAAAAAATCCAAGGTTATAGCCTTGGAAAAAATTACTCGATTTTCAAAATTGTGATTTTAACCGGATTTTTTGCATTATAAATCTCTGACTAGCCCTCTAGATTGTATTTTTGCAGTTTTCGATATTTTTGAAATTATGTAATTTTTGAGAAAAAAATCCAAGGTTATAGCCTTGGAAAAAAATTACTCGATTTTCAAAATTGTGATTTTAACCGGATTTTTTGCATTATAAATCTCTGACTAGCCCTCTAGATTGTATTTTTGCAGTTTTCGATATTTTTGAAATTATGTAATTTTTGAGAAAAAATCCAAGGTTATAGCCTTGGAAAAAAATTACTCGATTTTCAAAATTGTGATTTTAACCGGATTTTTTGCATTATAAATCTCTGACTAGCCCTCTAGATTGTATTTTTGCAGTTTTCGATATTTTTGAAATTATGTAATTTTTTGAGAAAAAATCCAAGGTTATAGCCTTGGAAAAAAATTACTCGATTTTCAAAATTGTGATTTTAACCGGATTTTTTGCATTATAAATCTCTGACTAGCCCTCTAGATTGTATTTTTGCAGTTTTCGATATTTTTGAAATTATGTAATTTTTGAGAAAAAATCCAAGGTTATAGCCTTGGAAAAAAATTACTCGATTTTCAAAATTGTGATTTTAACCGGATTTTTTGCATTATAAATCTCTGACTAGCCCTCTAGATTGTATTTTTGCAGTTTTCGATATTTTTGAAATTATGTAATTTTTGAGAAAAAATCCAAGGTTATAGCCTTGGAAAAAAATTACTCGATTTTCAAAATTGTTGATTTTAACCGGATTTTTTGCATTA